>CATNUO010000083.1:0-393135 GCA_951215215.1 Andrena trimmerana
GGAGCTGCATTTGAGTAATTCTAGTTGAAATTAACTTCGATTTTTTGGATTTTTGTACAGATTTTTGTCAAATTTTAAAAAATTTTGTTGAAACCAACTTCGATTTTTCCGGATTATTTTAGGTTTTTTGGGTAGAGGAGCTGCATTTGAGTAATTTTAGTTGTAATTAACTTCGAATTTTTGGATTTTTGTACAGATTTTTGTCAAATTTTAAAAAATTTTGTTGAAACCAACTTCGATTTTTCTGGATTATGTTAGGTTTTTTTGATAGAGGAGCTGCATTTGAGTAATTCTAGTTGAAATTATCTTCGAATTTTTGGATTTTTGTTCAGATTTTTGTCAAATTTTAAAAAATTTTGTTGAAACCAACATCGATTTTTCTGGATTATGTTAGGTTTTTTTTATAGAGGAGCTGCATTTGAGTAATTTTAGTTGAAAATAACTTCGAATTTTTGGATTTTTGTACAGATTTTTGTCAAATTTTAAAAAATTTTGTTGAAACTAACTTCGATTTTTCTGGAATATGTTAGGTTTTTTGGATAGAGGAGCTGCATTTGAGTAATTTTAGTTGTATTTAAATTCGAATTTTTGGATTTTTGAAGAGATTTTTCTCAAATTTTAAAAAATTTTGTTAAAGCCTATTTCGATTTTTCTGGATTATGTTAGGTTTTTTTGATAGAGGAGCTGCATTTGAGTAATTTTAGTTGTAATTAACTTCGAATTTTTGGATTTTTGTCCAGATTTTTGTAAAATTTTATAAAATTTTGTTGAACCCAACTTCGATTTTTCTGGATTATTTTAGGTTTTTTGGATAGAGAAGCTGCATTTGAGTAATTTTAGTTGTAATTAACTTCGAATTTTTGGATTTTTGTACAGATTTTTGTCAAATTTTAAAAAATTTTGTTGAAACCAACTTCGATTTTTCTGGATTATGTTAGGTTTTTTTGATAGAGGAGCTGCATTT
This sequence comes from Andrena trimmerana, assembly GCA_951215215.1. Taxonomy (NCBI): domain Eukaryota; kingdom Metazoa; phylum Arthropoda; class Insecta; order Hymenoptera; family Andrenidae; genus Andrena; species Andrena trimmerana. Next base: position 965 of record CATNUO010000083.1, read on the forward strand.
GAGTAATTCTAGTTGAAATTATCTTCGAATTTTTGGATTTTTGTTCAGATTTTTGTCAAATTTTAAACAATTTTATTGAACCCAACTTCGATTTTTCTGGATTATGTTAGGTTTTTTTTACAGAGGAGCTGCATTTGAGTAATTTTAGTTGAAAATAACTTCGAATTTTTGGATTTTTGTACAGATTTTTGTCAAATTTTAAAAAATTTTGTTGAAACTAACTTCGATATTTCTGGAATATGTTAGGTTTTTTGGATAGAGGAGCTGCATTTGAGTAATTTTAGTTGTATTTAAATTCGAATTTTTGGATTTTTGAAGAGATTTTTCTCAAATTTTAAAAAATTTTGTTAAAGCCTATTTCGATTTTTCTGGATTATGTTAGGTTTTTTTGATAGAGGAGCTGCATTTGAGTAATTTTAGTTGTAATTAACTTCGAATTTTTGGATTTTTGTACAGATTTTTGTCAAATTTTAAAAAATTTTGTTGAAACCAACTTCGATTTTTCTGGATTATGTTAGGTTTTTTTGATAGAGGAGCTGCATTTGAGTAATTCTAGTTGAAATTATCTTCGAATTTTTGGATTTTTGTTCAGATTTTTGTCAAATTTTAAACAATTTTATTGAACCCAACTTCGATTTTTCTGGATTATGTTAGGTTTTTTTATAGAGGAGCTGCATTTGAGTAATTTTAGTTGAAATTAACTTCGAATTTTTGGATTTTTGTACAGATTTTTGTCAAATTTTAAAAAATTTTGTTGAAACCAACATCGATTTTTCTGGATTATGTAAAGTTTTTTTGATAGAGGAGCTGCATTTGAGTAATTTTAGTTGAAATTAACTTCGAATTTTTTGATTTTTGTACAGATTTTTGTAAAATTTTAAAATATTTTGTTGAAACCAACTTCGATTTTTCTGGATTATGTTAGGTTTTTTGGATAGAGGAGCTGCATTTGAGTAATTTTAGTTGTAATTAAATTCGAATTTTTGGATTTTTGAACAGATATTTCTCAAATTTTAAAAAATTTTGTTGAAGCCTATTTCGATTTTTCTGGATTATGTTAGGTTTTTTTTGATAGCCGAGCTGCATTTGAGTAATTCTAGTTGAAATTAACTTCGATTTTTTGGATTTTTGTACAGATTTTGGTCAAATTTTAAAAATTTTTGTTGAAACCAACTTCGATTTTTCTGGATTATTTTAGGTTTTTTGGGTAGAGGAGCTGCATTTGAGTAATTTTAGTTGTAATTAACTTCGAATTTTTTGGATTTTTGTACAGATTTTTGTCAAATTTTAAAAAATTTTGTTGAAACCAACTTCGATTTTTCTGGATTATGTTAGGTTTTTTTGATAGAGGAGCTGCATTTGAGTAATTCTAGTTGAAATTATCTTCGAATTTTTGGATTTTTGTTCAGATTTTTGTCAAATTTTAAAAAATTTTGTTGAAACCAACATCGATTTTTCTGGATTATGTTAGGTTTTTTTGATAGAGGAGCTGCATTTGAGTAATTTTAGTTGAAAATAACTTCGAATTTTTGGATTTTTGTAGAGATTTTTGTAAAATTTTAAAAAATTTTGTTGAAACCAACATCGATTTTTCTGGATTATGTTAGGTTTTTTGGATAGAGGAGCTGCATTTGAGTAATTTTAGTTGTAATTAAATTCGAATTTTTGGATTTTTGAACAGATATTTCTCAAATTTTAAAAAATTTTGTTGAAGCCTATTTCGATTTTTCTGGATTATGTTAGGTTTTTTTTGATAGCCGAGCTGCATTTGAGTAATTCTAGTTGAAATTAACTTCGATTTTTTGGATTTTTGAACAGTTTTTTCTCAAATTTTAAAAAATTTTGTTAAAGCCTATTTCGATTTTTCTGGATTATGTTAGGTTTTTTTGATAGACGAGCTGCATTTGAGTAATTCTAGTTGAAATTAACTTCGATTTTTGGATTTTTGTACAGATTTTTGTCAAATTTTAAAAAATTTTGTTGAAACCAACTTCGATTTTTCTGGATTATGTTAGGTTTTTTGGATAGAGGAGCTGCATTTGAGTAATTTTAGTTGTAATTAACTTCGAATTTTTGGATTTTTGTACAGATTTTTGTCAAATTTTAAAAAATTTTGTTGAAACCAACCTCGATTTTTCTGGATTATGTTAGGTTTTTTTGATAGAGGAGCTGCATTTGAGTAATTTTAGTTGAAATTAACTTCGAATTTTTTGATTTTTGTACAGATTTTTGTAAAATATTAAAATATTTTGTTGAAACCAACTTCGATTTTTCTGGATTATGTTAGGTTTTTTTGATAGAGGAGCTGCATTTGAGTAATTTTAGTTGAAATTAACTTCGAATTTTTGGATTTTTGTGCAGATTTTTGTTAAATTTTATAAAATTTTGTTGAACCCAACTTCGATTTTTCTGGATTATGTTAGGTTTTTTTTGATAGAGGAGCTGCATTTGAGTAATTCTAGTTGAAATTAACTTCGATTTTTTTGGATTTTTGTACAGATTTTTGTCAAATTTTAAAAAATTTTGTTGAAACCAACTTCGATTTTTCCGGATTATTTTAGGTTTTTTGGGTAGAGGAGCTGCATTTGAGTAATTTTAGTTGTAATTAACTTCGAATTTTTGGATTTTTGTACAGATTTTTGTCAAATTTTAAAAAATTTTGTTGAAACCAACTTCGATTTTTCTGGATTATGTTAGGTTTTTTTGATAGAGGAGCTGCATTTGAGTAATTCTAGTTGAAATTATCTTCGAATTTTTGGATTTTTGTTCAGATTTTTGTCAAATTTTAAAAAATTTTGTTGAAACCAACATCGATTTTTCTGGATTATGTTAGGTTTTTTTTATAGAGGAGCTGCATTTGAGTAATTTTAGTTGAAAATAACTTCGAATTTTTGGATTTTTTGTACAGATTTTTGTCAAATTTTAAAAAATTTTGTTGAAACTAACTTCGATTTTTCTGGAATATGTTAGGTTTTTTGGATAGAGGAGCTGCATTTGAGTAATTTTAGTTGTATTTAAATTCGAATTTTTGGATTTTTGAAGAGATTTTTCTCAAATTTTAAAAAATTTTGTTAAAGCCTATTTCGATTTTTCTGGATTATGTTAGGTTTTTTTGATAGAGGAGCTGCATTTGAGTAATTTTAGTTGTAATTAACTTCGAATTTTTGGATTTTTGTCCAGATTTTTGTAAAATTTTATAAAATTTTGTTGAACCCAACTTCGATTTTTCTGGATTATTTTAGGTTTTTTGGATAGAGAAGCTGCATTTGAGTAATTTTAGTTGTAATTAACTTCGAATTTTTGGATTTTTGTACAGATTTTTGTCAAATTTTAAAAAATTTTGTTGAAACCAACTTCGATTTTTCTGGATTATGTTAGGTTTTTTTGATAGAGGAGCTGCATTTGAGTAATTCTAGTTGAAATTATCTTCGAATTTTTGGATTTTTGTTCAGATTTTTGTCAAATTTTAAACAATTTTATTGAACCCAACTTCGATTTTTCTGGATTATGTTAGGTTTTTTTTACAGAGGAGCTGCATTTGAGTAATTTTAGTTGAAAATAACTTCGAATTTTTGGATTTTTGTACAGATTTTTGTCAAATTTTAAAAAATTTTGTTGAAACTAACTTCGATATTTCTGGAATATGTTAGGTTTTTTGGATAGAGGAGCTGCATTTGAGTAATTTTAGTTGTATTTAAATTCGAATTTTTGGATTTTTGAAGAGATTTTTCTCAAATTTTAAAAAATTTTGTTAAAGCCTATTTCGATTTTTCTGGATTATGTTAGGTTTTTTTGATAGAGGAGCTGCATTTGAGTAATTTTAGTTGTAATTAACTGCGAATTTTTGGATTTTTGTACAGATTTTTGTCAAATTTTAAAAAATTTTGTTGAAACCAACTTCGATTTTTCTGGATTATGTTAGGTTTTTTTGATAGAGGAGCTGCATTTGAGTAATTCTAGTTGAAATTATCTTCGAATTTTTGGATTTTTGTTCAGATTTTTGTCAAATTTTAAACAATTTTATTGAACCCAACTTCGATTTTTCTGGATTATGTTAGGTTTTTTTATAGAGGAGCTGCATTTGAGTAATTTTAGTTGAAATTAACTTCGAATTTTTGGATTTTTGTACAGATTTTTGTCAAATTTTAAAAAATTTTGTTGAAACCAACATCGATTTTTCTGGATTATGTAAAGTTTTTTTGATAGAGGAGCTGCATTTGAGTAATTTTAGTTGAAATTAACTTCGAATTTTTTGATTTTTGTACAGATTTTTGTAAAATTTTAAAATATTTTGTTGAAACCAACTTCGATTTTTCTGGATTATGTTAGGTTTTTTGGATAGAGGAGCTGCATTTGAGTAATTTTAGTTGTAATTAAATTCGAATTTTTGGATTTTTGAACAGATATTTCTCAAATTTTAAAAAATTTTGTTGAAGCCTATTTCGATTTTTCTGGATTATGTTAGGTTTTTTTTGATAGCCGAGCTGCATTTGAGTAATTCTAGTTGAAATTAACTTCGATTTTTTGGATTTTTGTACAGATTTTGGTCAAATTTTAAAAATTTTTGTTGAAACCAACTTCGATTTTTCTGGATTATTTTAGGTTTTTTGGGTAGACGAGCTGCATTTGAGTAATTTTAGTTGTAATTAACTTCGAATTTTTGGATTTTTGTACAGATTTTTGTCAAATTTTAAAAAATTTTGTTGAAACCAACTTCGATTTTTCTGGATTATGTTAGGTTTTTTTGATAGAGGAGCTGCATTTGAGTAATTCTAGTTGAAATTATCTTCGAATTTTTGGATTTTTGTTCAGATTTTTGTCAAATTTTAAAAAATTTTGTTGAAACCAACATCGATTTTTCTGGATTATGTTAGGTTTTTTTGATAGAGGAGCTGCATTTGAGTAATTTTAGTTGAAATTAACTTCGAATTTTTTGATTTTTGTACAGATTTTTGTAAAATATTAAAATATTTTGTTGAAACCAACTTCGATTTTTCTGGATTATGTTAGGTTTTTTTGATAGAGGAGCTGCATTTGAGTAATTTTAGTTGAAATTAACTTCGAATTTTTGGATTTTTGTACAGATTTTTGTAAAATTTTAAAAAATTTTGTTGAAGCCTATTTCGATTTTTCTGGATTATGTTAGGTTTTTTTGATAGCCGAGCTGCATTTGCGTAATTCTAGTTGAAATTAACTTCGATTTTTTGGATTTTTGTACAGATTTTTGTCAAATTTTAAAAAATTTTGTTGAAACCAACCTCGATTTTTCTGGATTATGTTAGGTTTTTTTGATAGAGGAGCTGCATTTGAGTAATTTTAGTTGAAATTAACTTCGAATTTTTTGATTTTTGTACAGATTTTTGTAAAATTTTAAAATATTTTGTTGAAACCAACTTCGATTTTTCTGGATTATGTTAGGTTTTTTTGATAGAGGAGCTGCATTTGAGTAATTTTAGTTGAAATTAACTTCGAATTTTTGGATTTTTGTACAGATTTTTGTAAAATTTTAAAAAATTTTGTTGAAGCCTATTTCGATTTTTCTGGATTATGTTAGGTTTTTTTGATAGCCGAGCTGCATTTGAGTAATTCTAGTTGAAATTAACTTCGATTTTTTGGATTTTTGTACAGATTTTTGTAAAATATTAAAAAATTTTGTTGAAACCAACTTCTATTTTTCTGGATTATTTTAGGTTTTTTGGGTAGAGGAGCTGCATTTGAGTAATTTTAGTTGTAATTAACGTCGAATTTTTGGATTTTTGTGCAGATTTTTGTTAAATTTTATAAAATTTTGTTGAACCCAACTTCGATTTTTCTGGATTATGTTAGGTTTTTTTGATAGAGGAGCTGCATTTGAGTAATTCTAGTTGAAATTAACTTCGATTTTTTGGATTTTTGTACAGATTTTTGTCAAATTTTAAAAAATTTTGTTGAAACCAACTTCGATTTTTCCGGATTATTTTAGGTTTTTTGGGTAGAGGAGCTGCATTTGAGTAATTTTAGTTGTAATTAACTTCGAATTTTTGGATTTTTGTACAGATTTTTGTCAAATTTTAAAAAATTTTGTTGAAACCAACTTCGATTTTTCTGGATTATGTTAGGTTTTTTTGATAGAGGAGCTGCATTTGAGTAATTCTAGTTGAAATTATCTTCGAATTTTTGGATTTTTGTTCAGATTTTTGTCAAATTTTAAAAAATTTGGTTGAAACCAACATCGATTTTTCTGGATTATGTTAGGTTTTTTTTATAGAGGAGCTGCATTTGAGTAATTTTAGTTGAAAATAACTTCGAATTTTTGGATTTTTGTACAGATTTTTGTCAAATTTTAAAAAATTTTGTTGAAACTAACTTCGATTTTTCTGGAATATGTTAGGTTTTTTGGATAGAGGAGCTGCATTTGAGTAATTTTAGTTGTATTTAAATTCGAATTTTTGGATTTTTGAAGAGATTTTTCTCAAATTTTAAAAAATTTTGTTAAAGCCTATTTCGATTTTTCTGGATTATGTTAGGTTTTTTTGATAGAGGAGCTGCATTTGAGTAATTTTAGTTGTAATTAACTTCGAATTTTTGGATTTTTGTCCAGATTTTTGTAAAATTTTATAAAATTTTGTTGAACCCAACTTCGATTTTTCTGGATTATTTTAGGTTTTTTGGATAGAGAAGCTGCATTTGAGTAATTTTAGTTGTAATTAACTTCGAATTTTTGGATTTTTGTACAGATTTTTGTCAAATTTTAAAAAATTTTGTTGAAACCAACTTCGATTTTTCTGGATTATGTTAGGTTTTTTTGATAGAGGAGCTGCATTTGAGTAATTCTAGTTGAAATTATCTTCGAATTTTTGGATTTTTGTTCAGATTTTTATCAAATTTTAAACAATTTTATTGAACCCAACTTCAATTTTTCTGGATTATGTTAGGTTTTTTTTACAGAGGAGCTGCATTTGAGTAATTTTAGTTGAAAATAACTTCGAATTTTTGGATTTTTGTACAGATTTTTGTCAAATTTTAAAAAATTTTGTTGAAACTAACTTCGATATTTCTGGAATATGTTAGGTTTTTTGGATAGAGGAGCTGCATTTGAGTAATTTTAGTTGTATTTAAATTCGAATTTTTGGATTTTTGAAGAGATTTTTCTCAAATTTTAAAAAATTTTGTTAAAGCCTATTTCGATTTTTCTGGATTATGTTAGGTTTTTTTGATAGAGGAGCTGCATTTGAGTAATTTTAGTTGTAATTAACTTCGAATTTTTGGATTTTTGTACAGATTTTTGTCAAATTTTAAAAAATTTTGTTGAAACCAACTTCGATTTTTCTGGATTATGTTAGGTTTTTTTGATAGAGGAGCTGCATTTGAGTAATTCTAGTTGAAATTATCTTCGAATTTTTGGATTTTTGTTCAGATTTTTGTCAAATTTTAAACAATTTTATTGAACCCAACTTCGATTTTTCTGGATTATGTTAGGTTTTTTTATAGAGGAGCTGCATTTGAGTAATTTTAGTTGAAATTAACTTCGAATTTTTGGATTTTTGTACAGATTTTTGTCAAATTTTAAAAAATTTTGTTGAAACCAACATCGATTTTTCTGGATTATGTAAAGTTTTTTTGATAGAGGAGCTGCATTTGAGTAATTTTAGTTGAAATTAACTTCGAATTTTTTGATTTTTGTACAGATTTTTGTCAAATTTTAAACAATTTTATTGAACCCAACTTCGATTTTTCTGGATTATGTTAGGTTTTTTTATAGAGGAGCTGCATTTGAGTAATTTTAGTTGAAATTAACTTCGAATTTTTGGATTTTTGTACAGATTTTTGTCAAATTTTAAAAAATTTTGTTGAAACCAACATCGATTTTTCTGGATTATGTAAAGTTTTTTTGATAGAGGAGCTGCATTTGAGTAATTTTAGTTGAAATTAACTTCGAATTTTTTGATTTTTGTACAGATTTTTGTAAAATTTTAAAATATTTTGTTGAAACCAACTTCGATTTTTCTGGATTATGTTAGGTTTTTTGGATAGAGGAGCTGCATTTGAGTAATTTTAGTTGTAATTAAATTCGAATTTTTGGATTTTTGAACAGATATTTCTCAAATTTTAAAAAATTTTGTTGAAGCCTATTTCGATTTTTCTGGATTATGTTAGGTTTTTTTGATAGCCGAGCTGCATTTGAGTAATTCTAGTTGAAATTAACTTCGATTTTTTGGATTTTTGTACAGATTTTGGTCAAATTTTAAAAAATTTTGTTGAAACCAACTTCGATTTTTCTGGATTATTTTAGGTTTTTTGGGTAGAGGAGCTGCATTTGAGTAATTTTAGTTGTAATTAACTTCGAATTTTTGGATTTTTGTACAGATTTTTGTCAAATTTTAAAAAATTTTGTTGAAACCAACTTCGATTTTTCTGGATTATGTTAGGTTTTTTTGATAGAGGAGCTGCATTTGAGTAATTCTAGTTGAAATTATCTTCGAATTTTTTGATTTTTGTACAGATTTTTGTAAAATTTTAAAATATTTTGTTGAAACCAACTTCGATTTTTCTGGATTATGTTAGGTTTTTTGGATAGAGGAGCTGCATTTGAGTAATTTTAGTTGTAATTAAATTCGAATTTTTGGATTTTTGAACAGATTTTTCTCAAATTTTAAAAAATTTTGTTGAAGCCTATTTCGATTTTTCTGGGTTATGTTAGGTTTTTTTGATAGACGAGCTGCATTTGAGTAATTTTAGTTGTAATTAACTTCGAATTTTTGGATTTTTGTACAGATTTTTGTAAAATTTTAAAAAATTTTGTTGAAACCAACATCGATTTTTCTGGATTATGTTAGGTTTTTTTGATAGAGGAGCTGCATTTGTGTAATTTTAGTTGAAAATAACTTCGAATTTTTGGATTTTTGTACAGATATTTGTAAATTTTTAAAAAATTTTGTTGAAACCAACATCGATTTTTCTGGATTATGTTAGGTTTTTTGGATAGAGGAGCTGCATTTGAGTAATTTTAGTTGTAATTAAATTCGAATTTTTGGATTTTTGAACAGATATTTCTCAAATTTTAAAAAATTTTGTTGAAGCCTATTTCGATTTTTCTGGATTATGTTAGGTTTTTTTGATAGCCGAGCTGCATTTGAGTAATTCTAGTTGAAATTAACTTCGATTTTTTGGATTTTTGTACAGATTTTGGTCAAATTTTAAAAATTTTTGTTGAAACCAACTTCGATTTTTCTGGATTATTTTAGGTTTTTTGGGTAGAGGAGCTGCATTTGAGTAATTTTAGTTGTAATTAACTTCGAATTTTTGGATTTTTGTACAGATTTTTGTCAAATTTTAAAAAATTTTGTTGAAACCAACTTCGATTTTTCTGGATTATGTTAGGTTTTTTTGATAGAGGAGCTGCATTTGAGTAATTCTAGTTGAAATTATCTTCGAATTTTTGGATTTTTGTTCAGATTTTTGTCAAATTTTAAAAAATTTTGTTGAAACCAACATCGATTTTTCTGGATTATGTTAGGTTTTTTTGATAGAGGAGCTGCATTTGAGTAATTTTAGTTGAAAATAACTTCGAATTTTTGGATTTTTGTAGAGATTTTTGTAAAATTTTAAAAAATTTTGTTGAAACCAACATCGATTTTTCTGGATTATGTTAGGTTTTTTGGATAGAGGAGCTGCATTTGAGTAATTTTAGTTGTAATTAAATTCGAATTTTTGGATTTTTGAACAGATATTTCTCAAATTTTAAAAAATTTTGTTGAAGCCTATTTCGATTTTTCTGGATTATGTTAGGTTTTTTTGATAGCCGAGCTGCATTTGAGTAATTCTAGTTGAAATTAACTTCGATTTTTTGGATTTTTGAACAGTTTTTTCTCAAATTTTAAAAAATTTTGTTAAAGCCTATTTCGATTTTTCTGGATTATGTTAGGTTTTTTTGATAGACGAGCTGCATTTGAGTAATTCTAGTTGAAATTAACTTCGATTTTTTGGATTTTTGTACAGATTTTTGTCAAATTTTAAAAAATTTTGTTGAAACCAACTTCGATTTTTCTGGATTATTTTAGGTTTTTTGGATAGAGGAGCTGCATTTGAGTAATTTTAGTTGAAATTAACTTCGAATTTTTGGATTTTTGTACAGATTTTTGTCAAATTTTAAAAAATTTTGTTGAAACCAACCTCGATTTTTCTGGATTATGTTAGGTTTTTTTGATAGAGGAGCTGCATTTGAGTAATTTTAGTTGAAATTAACTTCGAATTTTTTGATTTTTGTACAGATTTTTGTAAAATATTAAAATATTTTGTTGAAACCAACTTCGATTTTTCTGGATTATGTTAGGTTTTTTTGATAGAGGAGCTGCATTTGAGTAATTTTAGTTGAAATTAACTTCGAATTTTTGGATTTTTGTACAGATTTTTGTAAAATTTTAAAAAATTTTGTTGAAGCCTATTTCGATTTTTCTGGATTATGTTAGGTTTTTTTGATAGCCGAGCTGCATTTGAGTAATTCTAGTTGAAATTAACTTCGATTTTTTGGATTTTTGTACAGATTTTTGTCAAATTTTAAAAAATTTTGTTGAAACCAACCTCGATTTTTCTGGATTATGTTAGGTTTTTTTGATAGAGGAGCTGCATTTGAGTAATTTTAGTTGAAATTAACTTCGAATTTTTTGATTTTTGTACAGATTTTTGTAAAATTTTAAAATATTTTGTTGAAACCAACTTCGATTTTTCTGGATTATGTTAGGTTTTTTTGATAGAGGAGCTGCATTTGAGTAATTTTAGTTGAAATTAACTTCGAATTTTTGGATTTTTGTACAGATTTTTGTAAAATTTTAAAAAATTTTGTTGAAGCCTATTTCGATTTTTCTGGATTATGTTAGGTTTTTTTGATAGCCGAGCTGCATTTGAGTAATTCTAGTTGAAATTAACTTCGATTTTTTGGATTTTTGTACAGATTTTGGTCAAATTTTAAAAAATTTTGTTGAAACCAACTTCGATTTTTCTGGATTATTTTAGGTTTTTTGGGTAGAGGAGCTGCATTTGAGTAATTTTAGTTGTAATTAACTTCGAATTTTTGGATTTTTGTACAGATTTTTGTCAAATTTTAAAAAATTTTGTTGAAACCAACTTCGATTTTTCTGGATTATGTTAGGTTTTTTTGATAGAGGAGCTGCATTTGAGTAATTCTAGTTGAAATTATCTTCGAATTTTTGGATTTTTGTTCAGATTTTTGTCAAATTTTAAAAAATTTTGTTGAAACCAACATCGATTTTTCTGGATTATGTTAGGTTTTTTTGATAGAGGAGCTGCATTTGAGTAATTTTAGTTGAAAATAACTTCGAATTTTTGGATTTTTGTAGAGATTTTTGTAAAATTTTAAAAAATTTTGTTGAAACCAACATCGATTTTTCTGGATTATGTTAGGTTTTTTGGATAGAGGAGCTGCATTTGAGTAATTTTAGTTGTAATTAAATTCGAATTTTTGGATTTTTGAACAGATATTTCTCAAATTTTAAAAAATTTTGTTGAAGCCTATTTCGATTTTTCTGGATTATGTTAGGTTTTTTTGATAGCCGAGCTGCATTTGAGTAATTCTAGTTGAAATTAACTTCGATTTTTTGGATTTTTGAACAGTTTTTTCTCAAATTTTAAAAAATTTTGTTAAAGCCTATTTCGATTTTTCTGGATTATGTTAGGTTTTTTTGATAGACGAGCTGCATTTGAGTAATTCTAGTTGAAATTAACTTCGATTTTTTGGATTTTTGTACAGATTTTTGTCAAATTTTAAAAAATTTTGTTGAAACCAACTTCGATTTTTCTGGATTATTTTAGGTTTTTTGGATAGAGGAGCTGCATTTGAGTAATTTTAGTTGAAATTAACTTCGAATTTTTGGATTTTTGTACAGATTTTTGTCAAATTTTAAAAAATTTTGTTGAAACCAACCTCGATTTTTCTGGATTATGTTAGGTTTTTTTGATAGAGGAGCTGCATTTGAGTAATTTTAGTTGAAATTAACTTCGAATTTTTTGATTTTTGTACAGATTTTTGTAAAATATTAAAATATTTTGTTGAAACCAACTTCGATTTTTCTGGATTATGTTAGGTTTTTTTGATAGAGGAGCTGCATTTGAGTAATTTTAGTTGAAATTAACTTCGAATTTTTGGATTTTTGTACAGATTTTTGTAAAATTTTAAAAAATTTTGTTGAAGCCTATTTCGATTTTTCTGGATTATGTTAGGTTTTTTTGATAGCCGAGCTGCATTTGAGTAATTCTAGTTGAAATTAACTTCGATTTTTTGGATTTTTGTACAGATTTTTGTCAAATTTTAAAAAATTTTGTTGAAACCAACCTCGATTTTTCTGGATTATGTTAGGTTTTTTTGATAGAGGAGCTGCATTTGAGTAATTTTAGTTGAAATTAACTTCGAATTTTTTGATTTTTGTACAGATTTTTGTAAAATTTTAAAATATTTTGTTGAAACCAACTTCGATTTTTCTGGATTATGTTAGGTTTTTTTGATAGAGGAGCTGCATTTGAGTAATTTTAGTTGAAATTAACTTCGAATTTTTGGATTTTTGTACAGATTTTTGTAAAATTTTAAAAAATTTTGTTGAAGCCTATTTCGATTTTTCTGGATTATGTTAGGTTTTTTTGATAGCCGAGCTGCATTTGAGTAATTCTAGTTGAAATTAACTTCGATTTTTTGGATTTTTGTACAGATTTTTGTAAAATATTAAAAAATTTTGTTGAAACCAACTTCTATTTTTCTGGATTATTTTAGGTTTTTTGGGTAGAGGAGCTGCATTTGAGTAATTTTAGTTGTAATTAACGTCGAATTTTTGGATTTTTGTGCAGATTTTTGTTAAATTTTATAAAATTTTGTTGAACCCAACTTCGATTTTTCTGGATTATGTTAGGTTTTTTTGATAGAGGAGCTGCATTTGAGTAATTCTAGTTGAAATTAACTTCGATTTTTTGGATTTTTGTACAGATTTTTGTCAAATTTTAAAAAATTTTGTTGAAACCAACTTCGATTTTTCCGGATTATTTTAGGTTTTTTGGGTAGAGGAGCTGCATTTGAGTAATTTTAGTTGTAATTAACTTCGAATTTTTGGATTTTTGTACAGATTTTTGTCAAATTTTAAAAAATTTTGTTGAAACCAACTTCGATTTTTCTGGATTATGTTAGGTTTTTTTGATAGAGGAGCTGCATTTGAGTAATTCTAGTTGAAATTATCTTCGAATTTTTGGATTTTTGTTCAGATTTTTGTCAAATTTTAAAATATTTTGTTGAAACCAACTTCGATTTTTCTGGATTATGATAGGTTTTTTGGATAGAGGAGCTGCATTTGAGTAATTTTAGTTGTAATTAAATTCGAATTTTTGGATTTTTGAACAGATTTTTCTCAAATTTTAAAAAATTTTGTTGAAGCCTATTTCGATTTTTCTGGGTTATGTTAGGTTTTTTTGATAGACGAGCTGCATTTGAGTAATTTTAGTTGTAATTAACTTCGAATTTTTGGATTTTTGTACAGATTTTTGTAAAATTTTAAAAAATTTTGTTGAAACCAACATCGATTTTTCTGGATTATGTTAGGTTTTTTTGATAGAGGAGCTGCATTTGTGTAATTTTAGTTGAAAATAACTTCGAATTTTTGGATTTTTGTACAGATATTTGTAAATTTTTAAAAAATTTTGTTGAAACCAACATCGATTTTTCTGGATTATGTTAGGTTTTTTGGATAGAGGAGCTGCATTTGAGTAATTTTAGTTGTAATTAAATTCGAATTTTTGGATTTTTGAACAGATTTTTGTCAAATTTTAAAAATTTTTGTTGAAACCAACTTCGATTTTTCTGGATTATTTTAGGTTTTTTGGGTAGAGGAGCTGCATTTGAGTAATTTTAGTTGTAATTAACTTCGAATTTTTGGATTTTTGTACAGATTTTTGTCAAATTTTAAAAAATTTTGTTGAAACCAACTTCGATTTTTCTGGATTATGTTAGGTTTTTTTGATAGAGGAGCTGCATTTGAGTAATTCTAGTTGAAATTATCTTCGAATTTTTGGATTTTTGTTCAGATTTTTGTCAAATTTTAAAAAATTTTTTTGAAACCAACATCGATTTTTCTGGATTATGTTAGGTTTTTTTGATAGAGGAGCTGCATTTGAGTAATTTTAGTTGAAAATAACTTCGAATTTTTGGATTTTTGTAGAGATTTTTGTAAAATTTTAAAAAATTTTGTTGAAACCAACATCGATTTTTCTGGATTATGTTAGGTTTTTTGGATAGAGGAGCTGCATTTGAGTAATTTTAGTTGTAATTAAATTCGAATTTTTGGATTTTTGAACAGATATTTCTCAAATTTTAAAAAATTTTGTTGAAGCCTATTTCGATTTTTCTGGATTATGTTAGGTTTTTTTGATAGCCGAGCTGCATTTGAGTAATTCTAGTTGAAATTAACTTCGATTTTTTGGATTTTTGAACAGTTTTTTCTCAAATTTTAAAAAATTTTGTTAAAGCCTATTTCGATTTTTCTGGATTATGTTAGGTTTTTTTGATAGACGAGCTGCATTTGAGTAATTCTAGTTGAAATTAACTTCGATTTTTTGGATTTTTGTACAGATTTTTGTCAAATTTTAAAAAATTTTGTTGAAACCAACTTCGATTTTTCTGGATTATTTTAGGTTTTTTGGATAGAGGAGCTGCATTTGAGTAATTTTAGTTGTAATTAACTTCGAATTTTTGGATTTTTGTACAGATTTTTGTCAAATTTTAAAAAATTTTGTTGAAACCAACCTCGATTTTTCTGGATTATGTTAGGTTTTTTTGATAGAGGAGCTGCATTTGAGTAATTTTAGTTGAAATTAACTTCGAATTTTTTGATTTTTGTACAGATTTTTGTAAAATATTAAAATATTTTGTTGAAACCAACTTCGATTTTTCTGGATTATGTTAGGTTTTTTTGATAGAGGAGCTGCATTTGAGTAATTTTAGTTGAAATTAACTTCGAATTTTTGGATTTTTGTACAGATTTTTGTAAAATTTTAAAAAATTTTGTTGAAGCCTATTTCGATTTTTCTGGATTATGTTAGGTTTTTTTGATAGCCGAGCTGCATTTGCGTAATTCTAGTTGAAATTAACTTCGATTTTTTGGATTTTTGTACAGATTTTTGTCAAATTTTAAAAAATTTTGTTGAAACCAACCTCGATTTTTCTGGATTATGTTAGGTTTTTTTGATAGAGGAGCTGCATTTGAGTAATTTTAGTTGAAATTAACTTCGAATTTTTTGATTTTTGTACAGATTTTTGTAAAATTTTAAAATATTTTGTTGAAACCAACTTCGATTTTTCTGGATTATGTTAGGTTTTTTTGATAGAGGAGCTGCATTTGAGTAATTTTAGTTGAAATTAACTTCGAATTTTTGGATTTTTGTACAGATTTTTGTAAAATTTTAAAAAATTTTGTTGAAGCCTATTTCGATTTTTCTGGATTATGTTAGGTTTTTTTGATAGCCGAGCTGCATTTGAGTAATTCTAGTTGAAATTAACTTCGATTTTTTGGATTTTTGTACAGATTTTTGTAAAATATTAAAAAATTTTGTTGAAACCAACTTCTATTTTTCTGGATTATTTTAGGTTTTTTGGGTAGAGGAGCTGCATTTGAGTAATTTTAGTTGTAATTAACGTCGAATTTTTGGATTTTTGTGCAGATTTTTGTTAAATTTTATAAAATTTTGTTGAACCCAACTTCGATTTTTCTGGATTATGTTAGGTTTTTTTGATAGAGGAGCTGCATTTGAGTAATTCTAGTTGAAATTAACTTCGATTTTTTGGATTTTTGTACAGATTTTTGTCAAATTTTAAAAAATTTTGTTGAAACCAACTTCGATTTTTCCGGATTATTTTAGGTTTTTTGGGTAGAGGAGCTGCATTTGAGTAATTTTAGTTGTAATTAACTTCGAATTTTTGGATTTTTGTACAGATTTTTGTCAAATTTTAAAAAATTTTGTTGAAACCAACTTCGATTTTTCTGGATTATGTTAGGTTTTTTTGATAGAGGAGCTGCATTTGAGTAATTCTAGTTGAAATTATCTTCGAATTTTTGGATTTTTGTTCAGATTTTTGTCAAATTTTAAAAAATTTGGTTGAAACCAACATCGATTTTTCTGGATTATGTTAGGTTTTTTTTATAGAGGAGCTGCATTTGAGTAATTTTAGTTGAAAATAACTTCGAATTTTTGGATTTTTGTACAGATTTTTGTCAAATTTTAAAAAATTTTGTTGAAACTAACTTCGATTTTTCTGGAATATGTTAGGTTTTTTGGATAGAGGAGCTGCATTTGAGTAATTTTAGTTGTATTTAAATTCGAATTTTTGGATTTTTGAAGAGATTTTTCTCAAATTTTAAAAAATTTTGTTAAAGCCTATTTCGATTTTTCTGGATTATGTTAGGTTTTTTTGATAGAGGAGCTGCATTTGAGTAATTTTAGTTGTAATTAACTTCGAATTTTTGGATTTTTGTCCAGATTTTTGTAAAATTTTATAAAATTTTGTTGAACCCAACTTCGATTTTTCTGGATTATTTTAGGTTTTTTGGATAGAGAAGCTGCATTTGAGTAATTTTAGTTGTAATTAACTTCGAATTTTTGGATTTTTGTACAGATTTTTGTCAAATTTTAAAAAATTTTGTTGAAACCAACTTCGATTTTTCTGGATTATGTTAGGTTTTTTTGATAGAGGAGCTGCATTTGAGTAATTCTAGTTGAAATTATCTTCGAATTTTTGGATTTTTGTTCAGATTTTTATCAAATTTTAAACAATTTTATTGAACCCAACTTCAATTTTTCTGGATTATGTTAGGTTTTTTTTACAGAGGAGCTGCATTTGAGTAATTTTAGTTGAAAATAACTTCGAATTTTTGGATTTTTGTACAGATTTTTGTCAAATTTTAAAAAATTTTGTTGAAACTAACTTCGATATTTCTGGAATATGTTAGGTTTTTTGGATAGAGGAGCTGCATTTGAGTAATTTTAGTTGTATTTAAATTCGAATTTTTGGATTTTTGAAGAGATTTTTCTCAAATTTTAAAAAATTTTGTTAAAGCCTATTTCGATTTTTCTGGATTATGTTAGGTTTTTTTGATAGAGGAGCTGCATTTGAGTAATTTTAGTTGTAATTAACTTCGAATTTTTGGATTTTTGTACAGATTTTTGTCAAATTTTAAAAAATTTTGTTGAAACCAACTTCGATTTTTCTGGATTATGTTAGGTTTTTTTGATAGAGGAGCTGCATTTGAGTAATTCTAGTTGAAATTATCTTCGAATTTTTGGATTTTTGTTCAGATTTTTGTCAAATTTTAAACAATTTTATTGAACCCAACTTCGATTTTTCTGGATTATGTTAGGTTTTTTTATAGAGGAGCTGCATTTGAGTAATTTTAGTTGAAATTAACTTCGAATTTTTGGATTTTTGTACAGATTTTTGTCAAATTTTAAAAAATTTTGTTGAAACCAACATCGATTTTTCTGGATTATGTAAAGTTTTTTTGATAGAGGAGCTGCATTTGAGTAATTTTAGTTGAAATTAACTTCGAATTTTTTGATTTTTGTACAGATTTTTGTCAAATTTTAAACAATTTTATTGAACCCAACTTCGATTTTTCTGGATTATGTTAGGTTTTTTTATAGAGGAGCTGCATTTGAGTAATTTTAGTTGAAATTAACTTCGAATTTTTGGATTTTTGTACAGATTTTTGTCAAATTTTAAAAAATTTTGTTGAAACCAACATCGATTTTTCTGGATTATGTAAAGTTTTTTTGATAGAGGAGCTGCATTTGAGTAATTTTAGTTGAAATTAACTTCGAATTTTTTGATTTTTGTACAGATTTTTGTAAAATTTTAAAATATTTTGTTGAAACCAACTTCGATTTTTCTGGATTATGTTAGGTTTTTTGGATAGAGGAGCTGCATTTGAGTAATTTTAGTTGTAATTAAATTCGAATTTTTGGATTTTTGAACAGATATTTCTCAAATTTTAAAAAATTTTGTTGAAGCCTATTTCGATTTTTCTGGATTATGTTAGGTTTTTTTGATAGCCGAGCTGCATTTGAGTAATTCTAATTGAAATTAACTTCGATTTTTTGGATTTTTGTACAGATTTTGGTCAAATTTTAAAAAATTTTGTTGAAACCAACTTCGATTTTTCTGGATTATTTTAGGTTTTTTGGGTAGAGGAGCTGCATTTGAGTAATTTTAGTTGTAATTAACTTCGAATTTTTGGATTTTTGTACAGATTTTTGTCAAATTTTAAAAAATTTTGTTGAAACCAACTTCGATTTTTCTGGATTATGTTAGGTTTTTTTGATAGAGGAGCTGCATTTGAGTAATTCTAGTTGAAATTATCTTCGAATTTTTTGATTTTTGTACAGATTTTTGTAAAATTTTAAAATATTTTGTTGAAACCAACTTCGATTTTTCTGGATTATGTTAGGTTTTTTGGATAGAGGAGCTGCATTTGAGTAATTTTAGTTGTAATTAAATTCGAATTTTTGGATTTTTGAACAGATTTTTCTCAAATTTTAAAAAATTTTGTTGAAGCCTATTTCGATTTTTCTGGGTTATGTTAGGTTTTTTTGATAGACGAGCTGCATTTGAGTAATTTTAGTTGTAATTAACTTCGAATTTTTGGATTTTTGTACAGATTTTTGTAAAATTTTAAAAAATTTTGTTGAAACCAACATCGATTTTTCTGGATTATGTTAGGTTTTTTTGATAGAGGAGCTGCATTTGTGTAATTTTAGTTGAAAATAACTTCGAATTTTTGGATTTTTGTACAGATATTTGTAAATTTTTAAAAAATTTTGTTGAAACCAACATCGATTTTTCTGGATTATGTTAGGTTTTTTGGATAGAGGAGCTGCATTTGAGTAATTTTAGTTGTAATTAAATTCGAATTTTTGGATTTTTGAACAGATATTTCTCAAATTTTAAAAAATTTTGTTGAAACCAACTTCGATTTTTCTGGATTATTTTAGGTTTTTTGGGTAGAGGAGCTGCATTTGAGTAATTTTAGTTGTAATTAACTTCGAATTTTTGGATTTTTGTACAGATTTTTGTCAAATTTTAAAAAATTTTGTTGAAACCAACTTCGATTTTTCTGGATTATGTTAGGTTTTTTTGATAGAGGAGCTGCATTTGAGTAATTCTAGTTGAAATTATCTTCGAATTTTTGGATTTTTGTTCAGATTTTTGTCAAATTTTAAAAAATTTTGTTGAAACCAACATCGATTTTTCTGGATTATGTTAGGTTTTTTTGATAGAGGAGCTGCATTTGAGTAATTTTAGTTGAAAATAACTTCGAATTTTTGGATTTTTGTAGAGATTTTTGTAAAATTTTAAAAAATTTTGTTGAAACCAACATCGATTTTTCTGGATTATGTTAGGTTTTTTGGATAGAGGAGCTGCATTTGAGTAATTTTAGTTGTAATTAAATTCGAATTTTTGGATTTTTGAACAGATATTTCTCAAATTTTAAAAAATTTTGTTGAAGCCTATTTCGATTTTTCTGGATTATGTTAGGTTTTTTTGATAGCCGAGCTGCATTTGAGTAATTCTAGTTGAAATTAACTTCGATTTTTTGGATTTTTGAACAGTTTTTTCTCAAATTTTAAAAAATTTTGTTAAAGCCTATTTCGATTTTTCTGGATTATGTTAGGTTTTTTTGATAGACGAGCTGCATTTGAGTAATTCTAGTTGAAATTAACTTCGATTTTTTGGATTTTTGTACAGATTTTTGTCAAATTTTAAAAAATTTTGTTGAAACCAACTTCGATTTTTCTGGATTATTTTAGGTTTTTTGGATAGAGGAGCTGCATTTGAGTAATTTTAGTTGTAATTAACTTCGAATTTTTGGATTTTTGTACAGATTTTTGTCAAATTTTAAAAAATTTTGTTGAAACCAACCTCGATTTTTCTGGATTATGTTAGGTTTTTTTGATAGAGGAGCTGCATTTGAGTAATTTTAGTTGAAATTAACTTCGAATTTTTTGATTTTTGTACAGATTTTTGTAAAATATTAAAATATTTTGTTGAAACCAACTTCGATTTTTCTGGATTATGTTAGGTTTTTTTGATAGAGGAGCTGCATTTGAGTAATTTTAGTTGAAATTAACTTCGAATTTTTGGATTTTTGTACAGATTTTTGTAAAATTTTAAAAAATTTTGTTGAAGCCTATTTCGATTTTTCTGGATTATGTTAGGTTTTTTTGATAGCCGAGCTGCATTTGAGTAATTCTAGTTGAAATTAACTTCGATTTTTTGGATTTTTGTACAGATTTTTGTCAAATTTTAAAAAATTTTGTTGAAACCAACCTCGATTTTTCTGGATTATGTTAGGTTTTTTTGATAGAGGAGCTGCATTTGAGTAATTTTAGTTGAAATTAACTTCGAATTTTTTGATTTTTGTACAGATTTTTGTAAAATTTTAAAATATTTTGTTGAAACCAACTTCGATTTTTCTGGATTATGTTAGGTTTTTTTGATAGAGGAGCTGCATTTGAGTAATTTTAGTTGAAATTAACTTCGAATTTTTGGATTTTTGTACAGATTTTTGTAAAATTTTAAAAAATTTTGTTGAAGCCTATTTCGATTTTTCTGGATTATGTTAGGTTTTTTTGATAGCCGAGCTGCATTTGAGTAATTCTAGTTGAAATTAACTTCGATTTTTTGGATTTTTGTACAGATTTTTGTAAAATATTAAAAAATTTTGTTGAAACCAACTTCTATTTTTCTGGATTATTTTAGGTTTTTTGGGTAGAGGAGCTGCATTTGAGTAATTTTAGTTGTAATTAACGTCGAATTTTTGGATTTTTGTGCAGATTTTTGTTAAATTTTATAAAATTTTGTTGAACCCAACTTCGATTTTTCTGGATTATGTTAGGTTTTTTTGATAGAGGAGCTGCATTTGAGTAATTCTAGTTGAAATTAACTTCGATTTTTTGGATTTTTGTACAGATTTTTGTCAAATTTTAAAAAATTTTGTTGAAACCAACTTCGATTTTTCCGGATTATTTTAGGTTTTTTGGGTAGAGGAGCTGCATTTGAGTAATTTTAGTTGTAATTAACTTCGAATTTTTGGATTTTTGTACAGATTTTTGTCAAATTTTAAAAAATTTTGTTGAAACCAACTTCGATTTTTCTGGATTATGTTAGGTTTTTTTGATAGAGGAGCTGCATTTGAGTAATTCTAGTTGAAATTATCTTCGAATTTTTGGATTTTTGTTCAGATTTTTGTCAAATTTTAAAATATTTTGTTGAAACCAACTTCGATTTTTCTGGATTATGATAGGTTTTTTGGATAGAGGAGCTGCATTTGAGTAATTTTAGTTGTAATTAAATTCGAATTTTTGGATTTTTGAACAGATTTTTCTCAAATTTTAAAAAATTTTGTTGAAGCCTATTTCGATTTTTCTGGGTTATGTTAGGTTTTTTTGATAGACGAGCTGCATTTGAGTAATTTTAGTTGTAATTAACTTCGAATTTTTGGATTTTTGTACAGATTTTTGTAAAATTTTAAAAAATTTTGTTGAAACCAACATCGATTTTTCTGGATTATGTTAGGTTTTTTTGATAGAGGAGCTGCATTTGTGTAATTTTAGTTGAAAATAACTTCGAATTTTTGGATTTTTGTACAGATATTTGTAAATTTTTAAAAAATTTTGTTGAAACCAACATCGATTTTTCTGGATTATGTTAGGTTTTTTGGATAGAGGAGCTGCATTTGAGTAATTTTAGTTGTAATTAAATTCGAATTTTTGGATTTTTGAACAGATTTTTGTCAAATTTTAAAAATTTTTGTTGAAACCAACTTCGATTTTTCTGGATTATTTTAGGTTTTTTGGGTAGAGGAGCTGCATTTGAGTAATTTTAGTTGTAATTAACTTCGAATTTTTGGATTTTTGTACAGATTTTTGTCAAATTTTAAAAAATTTTGTTGAAACCAACTTCGATTTTTCTGGATTATGTTAGGTTTTTTTGATAGAGGAGCTGCATTTGAGTAATTCTAGTTGAAATTATCTTCGAATTTTTGGATTTTTGTTCAGATTTTTGTCAAATTTTAAAAAATTTTGTTGAAACCAACATCGATTTTTCTGGATTATGTTAGGTTTTTTTGATAGAGGAGCTGCATTTGAGTAATTTTAGTTGAAAATAACTTCGAATTTTTGGATTTTTGTAGAGATTTTTGTAAAATTTTAAAAAATTTTGTTGAAACCAACATCGATTTTTCTGGATTATGTTAGGTTTTTTGGATAGAGGAGCTGCATTTGAGTAATTTTAGTTGTAATTAAATTCGAATTTTTGGATTTTTGAACAGATATTTCTCAAATTTTAAAAAATTTTGTTGAAGCCTATTTCGATTTTTCTGGATTATGTTAGGTTTTTTTGATAGCCGAGCTGCATTTGAGTAATTCTAGTTGAAATTAACTTCGATTTTTTGGATTTTTGAACAGTTTTTTCTCAAATTTTAAAAAATTTTGTTAAAGCCTATTTCGATTTTTCTGGATTATGTTAGGTTTTTTTGATAGACGAGCTGCATTTGAGTAATTCTAGTTGAAATTAACTTCGATTTTTTGGATTTTTGTACAGATTTTTGTCAAATTTTAAAAAATTTTGTTGAAACCAACTTCGATTTTTCTGGATTATTTTAGGTTTTTTGGATAGAGGAGCTGCATTTGAGTAATTTTAGTTGTAATTAACTTCGAATTTTTGGATTTTTGTACAGATTTTTGTCAAATTTTAAAAAATTTTGTTGAAACCAACCTCGATTTTTCTGGATTATGTTAGGTTTTTTTGATAGAGGAGCTGCATTTGAGTAATTTTAGTTGAAATTAACTTCGAATTTTTTGATTTTTGTACAGATTTTTGTAAAATATTAAAATATTTTGTTGAAACCAACTTCGATTTTTCTGGATTATGTTAGGTTTTTTTGATAGAGGAGCTGCATTTGAGTAATTTTAGTTGAAATTAACTTCGAATTTTTGGATTTTTGTACAGATTTTTGTAAAATTTTAAAAAATTTTGTTGAAGCCTATTTCGATTTTTCTGGATTATGTTAGGTTTTTTTGATAGCCGAGCTGCATTTGAGTAATTCTAGTTGAAATTAACTTCGATTTTTTGGATTTTTGTACAGATTTTTGTCAAATTTTAAAAAATTTTGTTGAAACCAACCTCGATTTTTCTGGATTATGTTAGGTTTTTTTGATAGAGGAGCTGCATTTGAGTAATTTTAGTTGAAATTAACTTCGAATTTTTTGATTTTTGTACAGATTTTTGTAAAATTTTAAAATATTTTGTTGAAACCAACTTCGATTTTTCTGGATTATGTTAGGTTTTTTTGATAGAGGAGCTGCATTTGTGTAATTTTAGTTGAAATTAACTTCGAATTTTTGGATTTTTGTACAGATTTTTGTAAAATTTTAAAAAATTTTGTTGAAGCCTATTTCGATTTTTCTGGATTATGTTAGGTTTTTTTGATAGCCGAGCTGCATTTGAGTAATTCTAGTTGAAATTAACTTCGATTTTTTGGATTTTTGTACAGATTTTTGTAAAATATTAAAAAATTTTGTTGAAACCAACTTCTATTTTTCTGGATTATTTTAGGTTTTTTTGATAGAGGAGCTGCATTTGAGTAATTTTAGTTGAAATTAACTTCGAATTTTTTGATTTTTGTACAGATTTTTGTAAAATTTTAAAATATTTTGTTGAAACCAACTTCGATTTTTCTGGATTATGTTAGGTTTTTTGGATAGAGGAGCTGCATTTGAGTAATTTTAGTTGTAATTAAATTCGAATTTTTGGATTTTTGAACAGATATTTCTCAAATTTTAAAAAATTTTGTTGAAGCCTATTTCGATTTTTCTGGATTATGTTAGGTTTTTTTGATAGCCGAGCTGCATTTGAGTAATTCTAGTTGAAATTAACTTCGATTTTTTGGATTTTTGTACAGATTTTGGTCAAATTTTAAAAAATTTTGTTGAAACCAACTTCGATTTTTCTGGATTATTTTAGGTTTTTTGGGTAGAGGAGCTGCATTTGAGTAATTTTAGTTGTAATTAACTTCGAATTTTTGGATTTTTGTACTGATTTTTGTCAAATTTTAAAAAATTTTGTTGAAACCAACTTCGATTTTTCTGGATTATGTTAGGTTTTTTTGATAGAGGAGCTGCATTTGAGTAATTCTAGTTGAAATTATCTTCGAATTTTTGGATTTTTGTTCAGATTTTTGTCAAATTTTAAAAAATTTTGTTGAAACCAACATCGATTTTTCTGGATTATGTTAGGTTTTTTTGATAGAGGAGCTGCATTTGAGTAATTTTAGTTGAAAATAACTTCGAATTTTTGGATTTTTGTAGAGATTTTTGTAAAATTTTAAAAAATTTTGTTGAAACCAACATCGATTTTTCTGGATTATGTTAGGTTTTTTTGATAGAGGAGCTGCATTTGTGTAATTTTAGTTGAAAATAACTTCGAATTTTTGGATTTTTGTACAGATATTTGTAAATTTTTAAAAAATTTTGTTGAAACCAACATCGATTTTTCTGGATTATGTTAGGTTTTTTGGATAGAGGAGCTGCATTTGAGTAATTTTAGTTGTAATTAAATTCGAATTTTTGGATTTTTGAACAGATTTTTCTCAAATTTTAAAAAATTTTGTTGAAGCCTATTTCGATTTTTCTGGATTATGTTAGGTTTTTTTGATAGCCGAGCTGCATTTGAGTAATTCTAGTTGAAATTAACTTCGATTTTTTGGATTTTTGTACAGATTTTTGTCAAATTTTAAAAAATTTTGTTGAAACCAACTTCGATTTTTCTGGATTATGTAAAGTTTTTTTGATAGAGGAGCTGCATTTGAGTAATTTTAGTTGAAATTAACTTCGAATTTTTTGATTTTTGTACAGATTTTTGTAAAATTTTAAAAAATTTTGTTGAAACCAACATCGATTTTTCTGGATTATGTTAGGTTTTTTTGATAGAGGAGCTGCATTTGAGTAATTTTAGTTGAAAATAACTTCGAATTTTTGGATTTTTGTAGAGATTTTTGTAAAATTTTAAAAAATTTTGTTGAAACCAACATCGATTTTTCTGGATTATGTTAGGTTTTTTTGATAGAGGAGCTGCATTTGTGTAATTTTAGTTGAAAATAACTTCGAATTTTTGGATTTTTGTACAGATATTTGTAAATTTTTAAAAAATTTTGTTGAAACCAACTTCGATTTTTCTGGATTATGTTAGGTTTTTTTGATAGAGGAGCTGCATTTGAGTAATTCTAGTTGAAATTATCTTCGAATTTTTGGATTTTTGTTCAGATTTTTGTCAAATTTTAAAAAATTTTGTTGAAACCAACATCGATTTTTCTGGATTATGTTAGGTTTTTTTTATAGAGGAGCTGCATTTGAGTAATTTTAGTTGAAAATAACTTCGAATTTTTGGATTTTTGTACAGATTTTTGTCAAATTTTAAAAAATTTTGTTGAAACTAACTTCGATTTTTCTGGAATATGTTAGGTTTTTTGGATAGAGGAGCTGCATTTGAGTAATTTTAGTTGTATTTAAATTCGAATTTTTGGATTTTTGAAGAGATTTTTCTCAAATTTTAAAAAATTTTGTTAAAGCCTATTTCGATTTTTCTGGATTATGTTAGGTTTTTTTGATAGAGGAGCTGCATTTGAGTAATTTTAGTTGTAATTAACTTCGAATTTTTGGATTTTTGTCCAGATTTTTGTAAAATTTTATAAAATTTTGTTGAACCCAACTTCGATTTTTCTGGATTATTTTAGGTTTTTTGGATAGAGAAGCTGCATTTGAGTAATTTTAGTTGTAATTAACTTCGAATTTTTGGATTTTTGTACAGATTTTTGTCAAATTTTAAAAAATTTTGTTGAAACCAACTTCGATTTTTCTGGATTATGTTAGGTTTTTTTGATAGAGGAGCTGCATTTGAGTAATTCTAGTTGAAATTATCTTCGAATTTTTGGATTTTTGTTCAGATTTTTGTCAAATTTTAAACAATTTTATTGAACCCAACTTCAATTTTTCTGGATTATGTTAGGTTTTTTTTACAGAGGAGCTGCATTTGAGTAATTTTAGTTGAAAATAACTTCGAATTTTTGGATTTTTGTACAGATTTTTGTCAAATTTTAAAAAATTTTGTTGAAACTAACTTCGATATTTCTGGAATATGTTAGGTTTTTTGGATAGAGGAGCTGCATTTGAGTAATTTTAGTTGTATTTAAATTCGAATTTTTGGATTTTTGAAGAGATTTTTCTCAAATTTTAAAAAATTTTGTTAAAGCCTATTTCGATTTTTCTGGATTATGTTAGGTTTTTTTGATAGAGGAGCTGCATTTGAGTAATTTTAGTTGTAATTAACTTCGAATTTTTGGATTTTTGTACAGATTTTTGTCAAATTTTAAAAAATTTTGTTGAAACCAACTTCGATTTTTCTGGATTATGTTAGGTTTTTTTGATAGAGGAGCTGCATTTGAGTAATTCTAGTTGAAATTATCTTCGAATTTTTGGATTTTTGTTCAGATTTTTGTCAAATTTTAAACAATTTTATTGAACCCAACTTCGATTTTTCTGGATTATGTTAGGTTTTTTTATAGAGGAGCTGCATTTGAGTAATTTTAGTTGAAATTAACTTCGAATTTTTGGATTTTTGTACAGATTTTTGTCAAATTTTAAAAAATTTTGTTGAAACCAACATCGATTTTTCTGGATTATGTAAAGTTTTTTTGATAGAGGAGCTGCATTTGAGTAATTTTAGTTGAAATTAACTTCGAATTTTTTGATTTTTGTACAGATTTTTGTAAAATTTTAAAATATTTTGTTGAAACCAACTTCGATTTTTCTGGATTATGTTAGGTTTTTTGGATAGAGGAGCTGCATTTGAGTAATTTTAGTTGTAATTAAATTCGAATTTTTGGATTTTTGAACAGATATTTCTCAAATTTTAAAAAATTTTGTTGAAGCCTATTTCGATTTTTCTGGATTATGTTAGGTTTTTTTGATAGCCGAGCTGCATTTGAGTAATTCTAGTTGAAATTAACTTCGATTTTTTGGATTTTTGTACAGATTTTGGTCAAATTTTAAAAAATTTTGTTGAAACCAACTTCGATTTTTCTGGATTATTTTAGGTTTTTTGGGTAGAGGAGCTGCATTTGAGTAATTTTAGTTGTAATTAACTTCGAATTTTTGGATTTTTGTACAGATTTTGGTCAAATTTTAAAAAATTTTGTTGAAACCAACTTCGAATTTTCTGGATTATGTTAGGTTTTTTTGATAGAGGAGCTGCATTTGAGTAATTCTAGTTGAAATTATCTTCGAATTTTTTGATTTTTGTACAGATTTTTGTAAAATTTTAAAATATTTTGTTGAAACCAACATCGATTTTTCTGGATTATGTTAGGTTTTTTGGATAGAGGAGCTGCATTTGAGTAATTTTAGTTGTAATTAAATTCGAATTTTTGGATTTTTGAACAGATTTTTCTCAAATTTTAAAAAATTTTGTTGAAGCCTATTTCGATTTTTCTGGGTTATGTTAGGTTTTTTTGATAGACGAGCTGCATTTGAGTAATTTTAGTTGTAATTAACTTCGAATTTTTGGATTTTTGTACAGATTTTTGTCAAATTTTAAAAAATTTTGTTGAAACCAACTTCGATTTTTCTGGATTATGTTAGGTTTTTTTGATAGAGGAGCTGCATTTGAGTAATTCTAGTTGAAATTATCTTCGAATTTTTGGATTTTTGTTCAGATTTTTGTTAAATTTTATAAAATTTTGTTGAACCCAACTTCGATTTTTCTGGATTATTTTAGGTTTTTTGGATAGAGAAGCTGCATTTGAGTAATTTTAGTTGTAATTAACTTCGAATTTTTGGATTTTTGTACAGATTTTTGTAAAATTTTAAAAAATTTTGTTGAAACCAACATCGATTTTTCTGGATTATGTTAGGTTTTTTTGATAGAGGAGCTGCATTTGTGTAATTTTAGTTGAAAATAACTTCGAATTTTTGGATTTTTGTACAGATATTTGTAAATTTTTAAAAAATTTTGTTGAAACCAACATCGATTTTTCTGGATTATGTTAGGTTTTTTGGATAGAGGAGCTGCATTTGAGTAATTTTAGTTGTAATTAAATTCGAATTTTTGGATTTTTGAACAGATTTTTCTCAAATTTTAAAAAATTTTGTTGAAGCCTATTTCGATTTTTCTGGATTATGTTAGGTTTTTTTGATAGCCGAGCTGCATTTGAGTAATTCTAGTTGAAATTAACTTCGAATTTTTGGATTTTTGTACAGATTTTTGTCAAATTTTAAAAAATTTTGTTGAAACCAACATCGATTTTTCTGGATTATGTAAAGTTTTTTTGATAGAGGAGCTGCATTTGAGTAATTTTAGTTGAAATTAACTTCGAATTTTTTGATTTTTGTACAGATTTTTGTAAAATTTTAAAATATTTTGTTGAAACCAACTTCGATTTTTCTGGATTATGTTAGGTTTTTTGGATAGAGGAGCTGCATTTGAGTAATTTTAGTTGTAATTAAATTCGAATTTTTGGATTTTTGAACAGATATTTCTCAAATTTTAAAAAATTTTGTTGAAGCCTATTTCGATTTTTCTGGATTATGTTAGGTTTTTTTGATAGCCGAGCTGCATTTGAGTAATTCTAGTTGAAATTAACTTCGATTTTTTGGATTTTTGTACAGATTTTGGTCAAATTTTAAAAAATTTTGTTGAAACCAACTTCGATTTTTCTGGATTATTTTAGGTTTTTTGGGTAGAGGAGCTGCATTTGAGTAATTTTAGTTGTAATTAACTTCGAATTTTTGGATTTTTGTACAGATTTTTGTCAAATTTTAAAAAATTTTGTTGAAACCAACTTCGAATTTTCTGGATTATGTTAGGTTTTTTTGATAGAGGAGCTGCATTTGAGTAATTCTAGTTGAAATTATCTTCGAATTTTTTGATTTTTGTACAGATTTTTGTAAAATTTTAAAATATTTTGTTGAAACCAACATCGATTTTTCTGGATTATGTTAGGTTTTTTGGATAGAGGAGCTGCATTTGAGTAATTTTAGTTGTAATTAAATTCGAATTTTTGGATTTTTGAACAGATTTTTCTCAAATTTTAAAAAATTTTGTTGAAGCCTATTTCGATTTTTCTGGGTTATGTTAGGTTTTTTTGATAGACGAGCTGCATTTGAGTAATTTTAGTTGTAATTAACTTCGAATTTTTGGATTTTTGTACAGATTTTTGTCAAATTTTAAAAAATTTTGTTGAAACCAACTTCGAATTTTCTGGATTATGTTAGGTTTTTTTGATAGAGGAGCTGCATTTGAGTAATTCTAGTTGAAATTATCTTCGAATTTTTGGATTTTTGTTCAGATTTTTGTTAAATTTTATAAAATTTTGTTGAACCCAACTTCGATTTTTCTGGATTATTTTAGGTTTTTTGGATAGAGAAGCTGCATTTGAGTAATTTTAGTTGTAATTAACTTCGAATTTTTGGATTTTTGTACAGATTTTTGTAAAATTTTAAAAAATTTTGTTGAAACCAACATCGATTTTTCTGGATTATGTTAGGTTTTTTTGATAGAGGAGCTGCATTTGTGTAATTTTAGTTGAAAATAACTTCGAATTTTTGGATTTTTGTACAGATATTTGTAAATTTTTAAAAAATTTTGTTGAAACCAACATCGATTTTTCTGGATTATGTTAGGTTTTTTGGATAGAGGAGCTGCATTTGAGTAATTTTAGTTGTAATTAAATTCGAATTTTTGGATTTTTGAACAGATTTTTCTCAAATTTTAAAAAATTTTGTTGAAGCCTATTTCGATTTTTCTGTATTATGTTAGGTTTTTTTGATAGCCGAGCTGCATTTGAGTAATTCTAGTTGAAATTAACTTCGATTTTTTGGATTTTTGTACAGATTTTTGTCAAATTTTAAAAAATTTTGATGAAACCAACTTCGATTTTTCTGGATTATGTAAAGTTTTTTTGATAGAGGAGCTGCATTTGAGTAATTTTAGTTGAAATTAACTTCGAATTTTTTGATTTTTGTACAGATTTTTGTAAAATTTTAAACTATTTTGTTGAAACCAACTTCGATTTTTCTGGATTATGTTAGGTTTTTTTGATAGAGGAGCTGCATTTGAGTAATTTTAGTTGAAAATAACTTCGAATTTTTGGATTTTTGTACAGATTTTTGTAAAATTTTAAAAAATTTTGTTGAAGCCTATTTCGATTTTTCTGGATTATGTTAGGTTTTTTTGATAGCCGAGCTGCATTTGAGTAATTCTAGTTGAAATTAACTTCGATTTTTTGGATTTTTGTACAGATTTTGGTCAAATTTTAAAAAATTTTGTTGAAACCAACCTCGATTTTTCTGGATTATGTTAGGTTTTTTTGATAGAGGAGCTGCATTTGAGTAATTTTAGTTGAAATTAACTTCGAATTTTTTGATTTTTGTACAGATTTTTGTAAAATTTTAAAATATTTTGTTGAAACCAACTTCGATTTCTCTGGATTATGTAAAGTTTTTTTGATAGAGGAGCTGCATTTGAGTAATTTTAGTTGAAATTAACTTCGAATTTTTGGATTCTTGTACAGATTTTTGTCAAATTTTAAAAAATTTTGTTGAAACCAACTTCTTTTTTTCTGGATTATGTAAAGTTTTTTTGATAAAGGAGCTGCATTTGAGTAATTTTAGTTGAAAATAACTTCGAATTTTTAGGATTTTTGTACAGATTTTTGTCAAATTTTAAAAAATTTTGTTGAAACCAACTTCTTTTTTTCTGGATTATTTTAGGTTTTTTGGATAGAGGAGCTGCATTTGAGTAATTTTAGTTGTAATTAACTTCGAATTTTTGGATTTTTGTACAGATTTTTGTCAAATTTAAAAAATTTTTGTTGAAACCAACTTCGATTTCTCTGGATTATGTTAGGTTTTTTTGATAGAGGAGCAGCTTTCGAGTAATTTTAGTTGAAATTAACTTCGAATTTTTGGATTTTTGTACAGATTTTTGTCAAATTTTAAAAAAATTTGTTGAAACCAACTTCGTTTTTTCTGGATTATGTTAGGTTTTTTGTATAGTGGTGCTGCATTTAAGTAATTTTGGTTGAAATTGACTTCGAATTTTTGGATTCTTTTACAGATATTTGTCAAATTTTAAAAAATTTTGTTTAAACCTACTTCGATTTTTCTGTATTATGTAAAGTTTTTTTGATAGAGGAGCTGCATTTGAGTAATTTTAGTTGAAGTTGACTTCGAATTTTTGGATTCTTTTACAGATTTTTGTCAAATTTTAAAAAATTTTGTTGAAACCAACTTCGATTTTTCTGGAATGTGTTAGGTTTTTTTGATAGAGGAGCTGCATTTGAGTAATTCTAGTTGAAATTAACTTCGAATTTTTGGATTTTTGTACAGATTTTTGTCAAATTTTAAAAAATTTTGTTGAAACCAACTTCGATTTTTCTGGATTATTTTAGGTTTTTTGGATAGAGGAGCTGCATTTGAGTAATTTTAGTTGTAATTAACTTCGAATTTTTGGATTTTTGTACAGATTTTTGTCAAATTTAAAAAATTTTTGTTGAAACCAACTTCGATTTCTCTGGATTATGTTAGGTTTTTTTGATAGAGGAGCAGCTTTCGAGTAATTTTAGTTGAAATTAACTTCGAATTTTTGGATTTTTGTACAGATTTTTGTCAAATTTTAAAAAATTTTGTTGAAACCAACTTCGATTTTTCTGGAATATGTTAGGTTTTTTTGATAGAGGAGCTGCATTTGAGTAATTCTAGTTGAAATTAACTTCGAATTTTGGGATTTTTGTACAGATGTTTGTCAAATTTTAAAAAATTTTTGTTGAAACCAACTTCGATTTTTCTGGATTATGTTAGGTTTTTTTGATAAAGGAGCTGCATTTGAGTAATTTTAGTTGAAATTAACTTCGAATTTTGGGATTTTTGTACAGATGTTTGTCAAATTTTAAAAAATTTTGTTGACACCAACTTTGATTTTTCTGGATTATGTTAGGTTTTTTTGATAGGGGAGCTGCATTTGAGTATTTTTAGTTGAAAATAACTTCGAATTTTTGGATTTTTGTGCAGATTTTTGTAAAATTTTATAACATTTTGTTGAACCCAACTTCGATTTTTCTGGATTATGTTAGGTTTTTTTGATAGAGGAGCTGCATTTGAGTAATTTTAGTTGAAAATAACTTCGAATTTTTGGATTTTTGTACAGATTTTTGTCAAATTATAAAAAATTTTGTTGAAACCGACTTCGATTTTTCTGGATTATGTTAGGTTTTTTTGATAGAGGGCTGCATTTGAGTAATTTTAGTTGAAATTAACTTCGAATTTTTGGATTTTTGTACAGATTTTTGTCAAATTTTAAAAAATTTTGTTGAAACCAACTACGATTTTTCTGGATTATGTTAGGTTTTTTGATAGAGGAGCTGCATTTGAGTAATTCTAGTTGAAATTATCTTCGAATTTTTGGATTTTTGTTCAGATTTTTGTCAAATTTTAAAAAATTTTGTTGAACCCAACTTCGATTTTTCTGGATTATGTTAGGTTTTTATGATAGAGGAGCTGCATTTGAGTAATTTTAGTTGAAATTAACTTCGAATTTTTGGATTTTTGTACAGATGTTTGTCAAATTTTAAAAAATTTTGTTGAAACCAACTACGATTTTTCTGGATCATGTAAAGTTTTTTTGATAGAGGAGCTGCATTTGAGTATTTTTAGTTGAAAATAACTTCGAATTTTTGGATTTTTGTACAGATTTTTGTCAAATTTTAAAAAATTTTGATTAAACCTACTTCGATTTTTCTGGATTATGTTAGGTTTTTTTGATAGAGGAGCTGCATTTGAGTAATTCTAGTTGAAATTAACTTCGAATTTTTGGATTTTTGTACAGATTTTTGTCAAATTTTAAAAAATTTTGTTGAAACCAACTTCGATTTTTCTGGATTATGTAAAGTTCTTTTGATAGAGGAGCTGCATTTGAGTAATTCTAGTTGAAATTAACTTCGAATTTTTGGATTTTTGTATAGATTTTTGTCAAATTTTAAAAAATTTTGTTGAAACCAACTTCGATTTTTCTGGATTATGTTAGGTTTTTTGATAGAGGAGCTGCATTTGAGTAATTTTAGTTGATAATTAACTTCGAATTTTTGGATTTTTGTACTGATTTTTGTCAGATTTTAAAAAATTTTGTTGAAACCTACTTCGATTTTTCTGGATTATGTTAGGTTTTTTGATAGAGGAGCTGCATTTGAGTAATTTTAGTTGAAATTAACTTCGAATTATTGGATTCTTGTACAGATTTTTGTCAAATTTTATAAAATTTTGTTGAACCCAGCTTCGATTTTTCTGGATTATGTTAGGTTTTTTTGATAGAGGAGCTGCATTTGAGTAATTTTAGTTGAAATTAACTTCGAATTTTTGGATTTTAGTACAGATTTTTGTCAAATTTTATAAAATTTTGTTGAACCCAACTTCGATTTTTCTGGATTATGTTAGGTTTTTTTGATAGAGGAGCTGCATTTGAGTAATTCTAGTTGATAATTAACTTCGAATTTATGGATTTTTGTACAGATGTTTGTCAAATTTTTAAAAATTTTGTTGAAACCAACTTCGATTTTTCTGGATCATGTAAAGTTTTTTTGATAGAGGAGCTGCATTTGAGTAATTTTAGTAGAAAATAACTTCGAATTTTTGGATTTTTGTACAGATTTTTGTCAAATTTTAAAAAATTTTGTTGAAACCAACTTCGATTTTTCTGGAATATGTTAGGTTTTTTTGATAAAGGAGCTGCATTTGAGTAATTTTAGTTGAAATTAACTTCGAATTTTTGGGATTTTTGTACAGATGTTTGTCAAATTTTAAAAAATTTTGTTGAAACCAACTTCGATTTTTCTGGATTATGTTAGGTTTTTTGGATAGAGGAGCTGCATTTGAGTAATTTTAGTTGTAATTAACTTCGAATTTTTGGATTTTTGTGCAGATTTTTGTCAAATTTTATAAAATTTTGTTCAAACCAACTTCGATTTTTCTGGAATATGTTAGGTTTTTTTGTTAGAGGAGCTGCATTTGAGTAATTCTAGTTGAAATTAAGTTCGAATTTTTGGATATTTGTATAGATTTTTGTCAAATTTTAAAAAATTTTGTTGAAAC
Source organism: Andrena trimmerana (assembly GCA_951215215.1). NCBI lineage: Eukaryota > Metazoa > Arthropoda > Insecta > Hymenoptera > Andrenidae > Andrena > Andrena trimmerana. Next base: position 35,183 of record CATNUO010000083.1, read on the forward strand.
CAACTTCGATTTTTCTGGATTATGTTAGGTTTTTTGGATAGAGGAGCTGCATTTGAGTAATTTTAGTTGTAATTAACTTCGAATTTTTGGATTTTTGTGCAGATTTTTGTCAAATTTTATAAAATTTTGTTGAAACCAACATCGATTTCTCTGGATTATGTAAAGTTTTTTTGATAGAGGAGCTGCATTTGAGTATTTTTAGTTGAAAATAACTTCGAATTTTTGGATTTTTGTACAGATTTTTGTAAAATTTTAAAAAATTTTGTTGAAACCAACATCGATTTCTCTGGATTATGTAAAGTTTTTTTGATAGAGGGGCTGCATTTGAGTAATTTTAGTTGAAAATAACTTCGAATTTTTGGATTTTTGTACAGATTTTTGAAAATTTTAAAAAATTTTGTTGAAACCAACATCGATTTCTCTGGATTATGTAAAGTTTTTTTGATAGAGGAGCTGCATTTGAGTATTTTTAGTTGAAAATAACTTCGAATTTTTGGATTTTTGTACAGATTTTTGTCAAATTTTAAAAAATTTTGTTGAAACCAACTTCGATATTTCTGGATTATGTAAAAGTTTTTTTGATAGAGGAGCTGCATTTGAGTAATTTTAGTTGAAATTAACTTCGAATTTTTGGATTCTTGTACAGATTTTTGTCAAATTTTAAAAAATTTTGTTGAAACCAACTTCGATTTTTCTATATTAATTAAAGTTTTTTTGTTAGAGAAGCTGTATTTGAGTAATTTTAGTTGAAAATAACTTCGAATTTTTGGATTTTTGTACAGATTTTTGTCAAATTTTAAAAAATTGTGTTGAAACCAACTTCGTTTTTTCTGGATTATGTTAGGTTTTTTGATAGAGGGGCTGCATTTGAGTAATTTAAGTTGAAAATAACTTCGAATTTTTGGATTTTTGTACAGATATTTGTCAAATTTTAAAAAATTTTGTTGAAACCAACTTCGATATTTCTGGATTATGTAAAGTTTTTTTGATAGAGGAGCTGCATTTGAGTAATTTTAGTTGAAATTAACTTCGAATTTTTGGATACTTGTACAGATTTTTGTCAAATTTTAAAAAATTTTGTTGAAACCAACTTCGATTTCTCTGGATTATGTTAGGTTTTTTTGATAGAGGAGCAGCTTTCGATTAATTGTAGTTGAAATTAACTTCGAATTTTTGGATTTTTGTACAGAGTTTTGTCAAATTTTAAAAAATTTTGTTGAAACCAACTTCGATTTTTCTGGATATGGTAGGTTTTTTGGATAGAGGAGCTGCATTTGAGTAATTCTAGTTGAAATTAACTTCGATTTTTTGGATTTTTGTACAGATTTTTGTCAAATTTTAAAAAATTTTGTTGAAACCAACTTCGATTTTTCAGGAATATATTAGGTTTTTTTGATAGAGGAGCTGCATTTGAGTAATTTAAGTTGAAAATAACTTCGAATTTTTGGATTTTTGTACAGATATTTGTCAAATTTTAAAAAATTTTGTTGAAACCAACTTCGATATTTCTGGATTATGTAAAGTTTTTTTGATAGAGGAGCTGCATTTGAGTAATTTTAGTTGAAATTAACTTCGAATTTTTGGATACTTGTACAGATTTTTGTCAAATTTTAAAAAATTTTGTTGAAACCAACTTCGATTTCTCTGGATTATGTTAGGTTTTTTTGATAGAGGAGCAGCTTTCGATTAATTGTAGTTGAAATTAACTTCGAATTTTTGGATTTTTGTACAGATTTTTGTCAAATTTTAAACAATTGTGTTGAAACCAACTTCGTTTTTTCTGGATTATGTTAGGTTTTTTGATAGAGGGGCTGCATTTGAGTAATTTAAGTTGAAAATAACTTCGAATTTTTGGATTTTTGTACAGATATTTTTCATATTTTAAAAAATTTTGTTGAAACCAACTTCGATCTTTCTGGAATATGTTAGGTTTTTTTGATAAAGGAACTGCATTTGAGTAATTTTAGTTGAAATTAACTTCGAATTTTTGGATTTTTGTACAGATTTTTGTGAAATTTTAAAAAAATTTGTTGAAACCAACTTCGATTTTTCTGGATTATGTTAGGTTTTTTGGATAGAGAAGCTGCATTTGAGTAATTTTAGTTGAAATTAACTTCGAATTTTGGGATTTTTGTACAGATGTTTGTCAAATTTTAATAAATTTTGTTGGAACCAACTTCGATTTTTCTGGATTATGTTAGGTTTTTTTGATAGAGGAGCTGCATTTGAGTAATTTTAGTTGAAATTAACTTCGAATTTTTGGATTTTTGTACAGATTTTTGTCAAATTTTAAAAAATTTTGTTGAAACCAACTTCGATTTTTCTGGAATATGTTAGGTTTTTTTGATAAAGGAGCTGCATTTGAGTAATTTTAGTTGAAATTAACTTCGAATTTTTGGATTTTTGTACAGATTTTTGTCAAATTTTAAAAAATTTTGTTTAAACCTACTTCGATTTTTCTGGATTATGTTAGGTTTTTTTGATAGAGAAGCTGCATTTGAGTAATTTTAGTTGAAATTAACTTCGAATTTTGGGATTTTTGTACAGATTGTTGTAAAATTTTATAAAATTTTGTTGAACCCAACTTCGATTTTTCTGGATTATGTTAGGTTTTTTTGATAGAGGAGCTGCATTTGAGTATTTTTAGTTGAAAATAACTTCGAATTTTTGGATTTTTGTACAGATTTTTGAAAATTTTAAAAAATTTTGTTGAAACCAACATCGATTTCTCTGGATTATGTAAAGTTTTTTTGATAGAGGAGCTGCATTTGAGTATTTTTAGTTGAAAATAACTTCGAATTTTTGGATTTTTGTACAGATTTTTGTCAAATTTTAAAAAATTTTGTTGAAACCAACTTCGATATTTCTGGATTATGTAAAAGTTTTTTTGATAGAGGAGCTGCATTTGAGTAATTTTAGTTGAAATTAACTTCGAATTTTTGGATTCTTGTACAGATTTTTGTCAAATTTTAAAAAATTTTGTTGAAACCAACTTCGATTTTTCTATATTAATTAAAGTTTTTTTGTTAGAGAAGCTGTATTTGAGTAATTTTAGTTGAAAATAACTTCGAATTTTTGGATTTTTGTACAGATTTTTGTCAAATTTTAAAAAATTTTGTTTAAACCTACTTCGATTTTTCTGGATTATGTTAGGTTTTTTTGATAGAGGAGCTGCATTTGAGTAATTTTAGTTGAAATTAACTTCGAATTTTTAGATTTTTGTACAGATTTTTGTAAAATTTTAAAAAATTTTGTTGAAACCAACATCGATTTCTCTGGATTATGTAAAGTTTTTTTGATAGAGGAGCTGCATTTGAGTATTTTTAGTTGAAAATAACTTCGAATTTTTGGATTTTTGTACAGATTTTTGTAAAATTTTAAAAAATTTTGTTGAAACCAACATCGATTTCTCTGGATTATGTAAAGTTTTTTTGATAGAGGGGCTGCATTTGAGTAATTTTAGTTGAAATTAACTTCGAATTTTTGGATTCTTGTACAGATTTTTGTCAAATTTTAAAAATTTTGTTGAAACCAACTTCGATTTTTCTGGATTATGTTAGGTTTTTTTGATAGAGGAGCTGCATTTGAGTAATTCTATTTGAAATTATCTTCGAATTTTTGGATTTTTGTTCAGATTTTTGTCAAATTTTAAAAAATTTTGTTGAAACCAACTTCGTTTTTTCTGGATTATTTGAGGTTTTTTGGATAGAGGGGCTGCATTTGAGTAATTTTAGTTGAAAATAACTTCGAATTTTTGGATTTTTGTACAGATTTTTGTCAAATTTTAAAAAATTTTGTTGAAACCAACATCGATTTTTCTGGAATATGTTAGGTTTTTTTGATAAAGGAGCTGCATTTGAGTAATTTTAGTTGAAAATAACTTCGAATTTTTGAATTTTTGTACAGATTTTTGTCAAATTTTAAAAAATTTTGTTTAAACCTACTTCGATTTTTCTGGATTATGTTAGGTTTTTTGATAGAGGAGCTGCATTTGAGTAATTTTAGTTGAAATTAACTTCGAATTTTTGGATTTTTGTACAGATTTTTGTCAAATTTTAAAAAAATTTGTTGAAACCAACTTCGATATTTCTGGATTATGTTAGGTTTTTTTGATAGAGGAGCTGCATTTGAGTAATTTTAGTTGTATTTAAATTCGAATTTTTGGATTTTTGAAGAGATTTTTCTCAAATTTTAAAAAATTTTGTTGAATCCTATTTCGATTTTTCTGGATTATGTTAGGTTTTTTTGATAGAGGAGCAGCTTTCGATTAATTGTAGTTGAAATTAGCTTCGAATTTTTGGATTTTTGTACAGATTTTTCTCAAATTTTAAAAAATTTTGTTGAAACCAACTACGATTTTTCTGGATTATGTTAGGTTTTTTGATAGAGGAGCTGCATTTGAGTAATTCTAGTTGAAATTATCTTCGAATTTTTGGATTTTTGTTCAGATTTTTGTCAAATTTTAAAAAATTTTGTTGAACCCAACTTCGATTTTTCTGGATTATGTTAGGTTTTTATGATAGAGGAGCTGCATTTGAGTAATTTTAGTTGAAATTAACTTCGAATTTTTGGATTTTTGTACAGATGTTTGTCAAATTTTAAAAAATTTTGTTGAAACCAACTACGATTTTTCTGGATCATGTAAAGTTTTTTTGATAGAGGAGCTGCATTTGAGTATTTTTAGTTGAAAATAACTTCGAATTTTTGGATTTTTGTACAGATTTTTGTCAAATTTTAAAAAATTTTGTTTAAACCTACTTCGATTTTTCTGGATTATGTTAGGTTTTTTTGATAGAGGAGCTGCATTTGAGTAATTTTAGTTGATAATTAACTTCGAATTTTTGGATTTTTGTACTGATTTTTGTCAGATTTTAAAAAATTTTGTTGAAACCTACTTCGATTTTTCTGGATTATGTTAGGTTTTTTGATAGAGGAGCTGCATTTGAGTAATTTTAGTTGAAATTAACTTCGAATTATTGGATTCTTGTACAGATTTTTGTCAAATTTTATAAAATTTTGTTGAACCCAACTTCGATTTTTCTGGATTATGTTAGGTTTTTTTGATAAAGGAGCTGCATTTGAGTAATTTTAGTTGAAAATAACTTCGAATTTTTGGATTTTTGTACAGATTTTTGTCAAATTTTAAAAAATTTTGTTTAAACCTACTTCGATTTTTCTGGATTATGTTAGGTTTTTTTGATAGAGGAGCTGCATTTGAGTAATTTTAGTTGATAATTAACTTCGAATTTTTGGATTTTTGTACTGATTTTTGTCAGATTTTAAAAAATTTTGTTGAAACCTACTTCGATTTTTCTGGATTATGTTAGGTTTTTTGATAGAGGAGCTGCATTTGAGTAATTTTAGTTGAAATTAACTTCGAATTATTGGATTCTTGTACAGATTTTTGTCAAATTTTATAAAATTTTGTTGAACCCAACTTCGATTTTTCTGGATTATGTTAGGTTTTTTTGATAGAGGAGCTGCATTTGAGTAATTTTAGTAGAAAATAACTTCGAATTTTTGGATTTTTGTACAGATTTTTGTCAAATTTTAAAAAATTTTGTTGAAACCAACTTCGATTTTTCTGGAATATGTTAGGTTTTTTTGATAAAGGAGCTGCATTTGAGTAATTTTAGTTGAAATTAACTTCGAATTTTTGGGATTTTTGTACAGATGTTTGTCAAATTTTAAAAAATTTTGTTGAAACCAACTTCGATTTTTCTGGATTATGTTAGGTTTTTTGGATAGAGGAGCTGCATTTGAGTAATTTTAGTTGTAATTAACTTCGAATTTTTGGATTTTTGTGCAGATTTTTGTCAAATTTTATAAAATTTTGTTCAAACCAACTTCGATTTTTCTGGAATATGTTAGGTTTTTTTGTTAGAGGAGCTGCATTTGAGTAATTCTAGTTGAAATTAAGTTCGAATTTTTGGATATTTGTATAGATTTTTGTCAAATTTTAAAAAATTTTGTTGAAACCAACTTCGATTTTTCTGGATTATGTTAGGTTTTTTGGATAGAGGAGCTGCATTTGAGTAATTTTAGTTGTAATTAACTTCGAATTTTTGGATTTTTGTGCAGATTTTTGTCAAATTTTATAAAATTTTGTTGAACCCAACTTCGATTTTTCTGGATTATGTTAGGTTTTTTTGATAGAGGAGCTGCATTTGAGTAATTCTAGTTGAAATTAACTTCGAATTTTTGGATTTTTGTATAGATTTTTGTCAAATTTTAAAAAATTTTGTTGAAACCAACTTCGATTTTTCTGGATTATGTTAGGTTTTTTGATAGAGGAGCTGCATTTGAGTAATTTTAGTTGAAATTAACTTCGAATTTTTGGATGTTTGTACAGTTTTTTGTCAAATTTTAAAATATTTTGTTGAAACCAACTTCGATTTTTCTGGATTATGTTAGGTTTTTTTGATAGAGGAGCTGCATTTGAGTAATTTTAGTTGAAATTAACTTCGAATCTTTGGATTTTTGTGCAGATTTTTGTCAAATTTTATAAAATTTTGTTGAACCCAACTTCGATTTTTCTGGATTATGTTAGGTTTTTTTGATAGAGGAGCTGCATTTGAGTAATTCTAGTTGAAATTAACTTCGAATTTTTGGATTTTTGTATAGATTTTTGTCAAATTTTAAAAAATTTTGTTGAAACCAACTTCGATTTTTCTGGATTATGTTAGGTTTTTTGGATAGAGGAGCTGCATTTGAGTAATTTTAGTTTTAATTAACTTCGAATTTTTGGATTTTTGTGCAGATTTTTGTCAAATTTTATAAAATTTTGTTGAACCCAACTTCGATTTTTCTGGATTATGTTAGGTTTTTTTGATAGAGGAGCTGCATTTGAGTAATTCTAGTTGAAATTAACTTCGAATTTTTGGATTTTTGTATAGATTTTTGTCAAATTTTAAAAAATTTTGTTGAAACCAACTTCGATTTTTCTGGATTATGTTAGGTTTTTTGATAGAGGAGCTGCATTTGAGTAATTTTAGTTGAAATTAACTTCGAATTTTTGGATGTTTGTACAGATTTTTGTCAAATTTTAAAATATTTTGTTGAAATCAACTTCGATTTTTCTGGATTATGTTAGGTTTTTTTGATAGAGGAGCTGCATTTGAGTAATTTTAGTTGAAATTAACTTCGAATCTTTGGATTTTTGTGCAGATTTTTGTCAAATTTTATAAAATTTTGTTGAACCCAACTTCGATTTTTCTGGATTATGTTAGGTTTTTTGGATAGAGGAGCTGCATTTGAGTAATTTTAGTAGAAAATAACTTCGAATTTTTGGATTTTTGTACAGATTTTTGTCAAATTTTAAAAAATTTTGTTGAAACCAACTTCGATTTTTCTGGAATATGTTAGGTTTTTTTGATAAAGGAGCTGCATTTGAGTAATTTTAGTTGAAATTAACTTCGAATTTTTGGGATTTTTGTACAGATGTTTGTCAAATTTTAAAAAATTTTGTTGAAACCAACTTCGATTTTTCTGGATTATGTTAGGTTTTTTGGATAGAGGAGCTGCATTTGAGTAATTTTAGTTGTAATTAACTTCGAATTTTTGGATTTTTGTGCAGATTTTTGTCAAATTTTATAAAATTTTGTTCAAACCAACTTCGATTTTTCTGGAATATGTTAGGTTTTTTTGTTAGAGGAGCTGCATTTGAGTAATTCTAGTTGAAATTAAGTTCGAATTTTTGGATATTTGTATAGATTTTTGTCAAATTTTAAAAAATTTTGTTGAAACCAACTTCGATTTTTCTGGATTATGTTAGGTTTTTTGGATAGAGGAGCTGCATTTGAGTAATTTTAGTTGTAATTAACTTCGAATTTTTGGATTTTTGTGCAGATTTTTGTCAAATTTTATAAAATTTTGTTGAACCCAACTTCGATTTTTCTGGATTATGTTAGGTTTTTTTGATAGAGGAGCTGCATTTGAGTAATTCTAGTTGAAATTAACTTCGAATTTTTGGATTTTTGTATAGATTTTTGTCAAATTTTAAAAAATTTTGTTGAAACCAACTTCGATTTTTCTGGATTATGTTAGGTTTTTTGATAGAGGAGCTGCATTTGAGTAATTTTAGTTGAAATTAACTTCGAATTTTTGGATGTTTGTACAGTTTTTTGTCAAATTTTAAAATATTTTGTTGAAACCAACTTCGATTTTTCTGGATTATGTTAGGTTTTTTTGATAGAGGAGCTGCATTTGAGTAATTTTAGTTGAAATTAACTTCGAATCTTTGGATTTTTGTGCAGATTTTTGTCAAATTTTATAAAATTTTGTTGAACCCAACTTCGATTTTTCTGGATTATGTTAGGTTTTTTTGATAGAGGAGCTGCATTTGAGTAATTTTAGTTGAAAATAACTTCGAATTTTTGGATTTTTGTACAGATTTTTGTCAAATTTTAAAAAATTTTGTTTAAACCTACTTCGATTTTTCTGGATTATGTTAGGTTTTTTTGATAGAGGAGCTGCATTTGAGTAATTTTAGTTGATAATTAACTTCGAATTTTTGGATTTTTGTACTGATTTTTGTCAGATTTTAAAAAATTTTGTTGAAACCTACTTCGATTTTTCTGGATTATGTTAGGTTTTTTGATAGAGGAGCTGCATTTGAGTAATTTTAGTTGAAATTAACTTCGAATTATTGGATTCTTGTACAGATTTTTGTCAAATTTTATAAAATTTTGTTGAACCCAACTTCGATTTTTCTGGATTATGTTAGGTTTTTTTGATAGAGGAGCTGCATTTGAGTAATTTTAGTAGAAAATAACTTCGAATTTTTGGATTTTTGTACAGATTTTTGTCAAATTTTAAAAAATTTTGTTGAAACCAACTTCGATTTTTCTGGAATATGTTAGGTTTTTTTGATAAAGGAGCTGCATTTGAGTAATTTTAGTTGAAATTAACTTCGAATTTTTGGGATTTTTGTACAGATGTTTGTCAAATTTTAAAAAATTTTGTTGAAACCAACTTCGATTTTTCTGGATTATGTTAGGTTTTTTGGATAGAGGAGCTGCATTTGAGTAATTTTAGTTGTAATTAACTTCGAATTTTTGGATTTTTGTGCAGATTTTTGTCAAATTTTATAAAATTTTGTTCAAACCAACTTCGATTTTTCTGGAATATGTTAGGTTTTTTTGTTAGAGGAGCTGCATTTGAGTAATTCTAGTTGAAATTAAGTTCGAATTTTTGGATATTTGTATAGATTTTTGTCAAATTTTAAAAAATTTTGTTGAAACCAACTTCGATTTTTCTGGATTATGTTAGGTTTTTTGGATAGAGGAGCTGCATTTGAGTAATTTTAGTTGTAATTAACTTCGAATTTTTGGATTTTTGTGCAGATTTTTGTCAAATTTTATAAAATTTTGTTGAACCCAACTTCGATTTTTCTGGATTATGTTAGGTTTTTTTGATAGAGGAGCTGCATTTGAGTAATTCTAGTTGAAATTAACTTCGAATTTTTGGATTTTTGTATAGATTTTTGTCAAATTTTAAAAAATTTTGTTGAAACCAACTTCGATTTTTCTGGATTATGTTAGGTTTTTTGATAGAGGAGCTGCATTTGAGTAATTTTAGTTGAAATTAACTTCGAATTTTTGGATGTTTGTACAGTTTTTTGTCAAATTTTAAAATATTTTGTTGAAACCAACTTCGATTTTTCTGGATTATGTTAGGTTTTTTTGATAGAGGAGCTGCATTTGAGTAATTTTAGTTGAAATTAACTTCGAATCTTTGGATTTTTGTGCAGATTTTTGTCAAATTTTATAAAATTTTGTTGAACCCAACTTCGATTTTTCTGGATTATGTTAGGTTTTTTTGATAGAGGAGCTGCATTTGAGTAATTCTAGTTGAAATTAACTTCGAATTTTTGGATTTTTGTATAGATTTTTGTCAAATTTTAAAAAATTTTGTTGAAACCAACTTCGATTTTTCTGGATTATGTTAGGTTTTTTGGATAGAGGAGCTGCATTTGAGTAATTTTAGTTTTAATTAACTTCGAATTTTTGGATTTTTGTGCAGATTTTTGTCAAATTTTATAAAATTTTGTTGAACCCAACTTCGATTTTTCTGGATTATGTTAGGTTTTTTTGATAGAGGAGCTGCATTTGAGTAATTCTAGTTGAAATTAACTTCGAATTTTTGGATTTTTGTATAGATTTTTGTCAAATTTTAAAAAATTTTGTTGAAACCAACTTCGATTTTTCTGGATTATGTTAGGTTTTTTGATAGAGGAGCTGCATTTGAGTAATTTTAGTTGAAATTAACTTCGAATTTTTGGATGTTTGTACAGATTTTTGTCAAATTTTAAAATATTTTGTTGAAATCAACTTCGATTTTTCTGGATTATGTTAGGTTTTTTTGATAGAGGAGCTGCATTTGAGTAATTTTAGTTGAAATTAACTTCGAATCTTTGGATTTTTGTGCAGATTTTTGTCAAATTTTATAAAATTTTGTTGAACCCAACTTCGATTTTTCTGGATTATGTTAGGTTTTTTGGATAGAGGAGCTGCATTTGAGTAATTTTAGTAGAAAATAACTTCGAATTTTTGGATTTTTGTACAGATTTTTGTCAAATTTTAAAAAATTTTGTTGAAACCAACTTCGATTTTTCTGGAATATGTTAGGTTTTTTTGATAAAGGAGCTGCATTTGAGTAATTTTAGTTGAAATTAACTTCGAATTTTTGGGATTTTTGTACAGATGTTTGTCAAATTTTAAAAAATTTTGTTGAAACCAACTTCGATTTTTCTGGATTATGTTAGGTTTTTTGGATAGAGGAGCTGCATTTGAGTAATTTTAGTTGTAATTAACTTCGAATTTTTGGATTTTTGTGCAGATTTTTGTCAAATTTTATAAAATTTTGTTCAAACCAACTTCGATTTTTCTGGAATATGTTAGGTTTTTTTGTTAGAGGAGCTGCATTTGAGTAATTCTAGTTGAAATTAAGTTCGAATTTTTGGATATTTGTATAGATTTTTGTCAAATTTTAAAAAATTTTGTTGAAACCAACTTCGATTTTTCTGGATTATGTTAGGTTTTTTGGATAGAGGAGCTGCATTTGAGTAATTTTAGTTGTAATTAACTTCGAATTTTTGGATTTTTGTGCAGATTTTTGTCAAATTTTATAAAATTTTGTTGAACCCAACTTCGATTTTTCTGGATTATGTTAGGTTTTTTTGATAGAGGAGCTGCATTTGAGTAATTCTAGTTGAAATTAACTTCGAATTTTTGGATTTTTGTATAGATTTTTGTCAAATTTTAAAAAATTTTGTTGAAACCAACTTCGATTTTTCTGGATTATGTTAGGTTTTTTGATAGAGGAGCTGCATTTGAGTAATTTTAGTTGAAATTAACTTCGAATTTTTGGATGTTTGTACAGTTTTTTGTCAAATTTTAAAATATTTTGTTGAAACCAACTTCGATTTTTCTGGATTATGTTAGGTTTTTTTGATAGAGGAGCTGCATTTGAGTAATTTTAGTTGAAATTAACTTCGAATCTTTGGATTTTTGTGCAGATTTTTGTCAAATTTTATAAAATTTTGTTGAACCCAACTTCGATTTTTCTGGATTATGTTAGGTTTTTTTGATAGAGGAGCTGCATTTGAGTAATTCTAGTTGAAGTTAACTTCGAATTTTTGGATTTTTGTATAGATTTTTGTCAAATTTTAAAAAATTTTGTTGAAACCAACTTCGATTTTTCTGGATTATGTTAGGTTTTTTGGATAGAGGAGCTGCATTTGAGTAATTTTAGTTTTAATTAACTTCGAATTTTTGGATTTTTGTGCAGATTTTTGTCAAATTTTATAAAATTTTGTTGAACCCAACTTCGATTTTTCTGGATTATGTTAGGTTTTTTTGATAGAGGAGCTGCATTTGAGTAATTCTAGTTGAAATTAACTTCGAATTTTTGGATTTTTGTATAGATTTTTGTCAAATTTTAAAAAATTTTGTTGAAACCAACTTCGATTTTTCTGGATTATGTTAGGTTTTTTGATAGAGGAGCTGCATTTGAGTAATTTTAGTTGAAATTAACTTCGAATTTTTGGATGTTTGTACAGATTTTTGTCAAATTTTAAAATATTTTGTTGAAATCAACTTCGATTTTTCTGGATTATGTTAGGTTTTTTTGATAGAGGAGCTGCATTTGAGTAATTTTAGTTGAAATTAACTTCGAATCTTTGGATTTTTGTGCAGATTTTTGTCAAATTTTATAAAATTTTGTTGAACCCAACTTCGATTTTTCTGGATTATGTTAGTTTTTTGGATAGAGGAGCTGCATTTGAGTAATTTTAGTTGAAATTAACTTCGAATTTTGGGATTTTTGTACAGATGTTTGTCAAATTTTTAAAAATTTGGTTGAAACCAACTTCGATTTTTCTGGATCATGTAAAGTTTTTTTGATAGAGGAGCTGCATTTGAGTAATTTTAGTAGAAAATAACTTCGAATTTTTGGATTTTTGTACAGATTTTTGTCAAATTTTTAAAAATTTTGTTGAAACCAACTTCGATTTTTCTGGAATATGTTAGGTTTTTTTGATAAAGGAGCTGCATTTGAGTAATTTTAGTTGAAATTAACTTCGAATTTTTGGGATTTTTGTACAGATGTTTGTCAAATTTTAAAAAATTTTGTTGAAACCAACTTCGATTTTTCTGGATCATGTAAAGTTTTTTTGATTGAGGAGCTGCATTTGATTAATTTTAGTTGAAAATAACTTCGAATTTTTGGATTTTTGTACAGATTTTTGTCAAATTTTAAAAAATTTTGTTGAAATCAACTTCGATTTTTCTGGAATATGTTAGGTTGTTTTGATAAAGGAGCTGCATTTGAGTAATTACAGTTGAAATTAGCTTCGAATTTTTGGATTTTTGTACAGATTTTTCTCAAATTTTAAAAAATTTTGTTGAAACCAACTACGATTTTTCTGGATTATGTTAGGTTTTTTGATAGAGGAGCTGCATTTGAGTAATTCTAGTTGAAATTATCTTCGAATTTTTGGATTTTTGTTCAGATTTTTGTCAAATTTTAAAAAATTTTGTTGAACCCAACTTCGATTTTTCTGGATTATGTTAGGTTTTTATGATAGAGGAGCTGCATTTGAGTAATTTTAGTTGAAATTAACTTCGAATTTTTGGATTTTTGTACAGATGTTTGTCAAATTTTAAAAAATTTTGTTGAAACCAACTACGATTTTTCTGGATCATGTAAAGTTTTTTTGATAGAGGAGCTGCATTTGAGTATTTTTAGTTGAAAATAACTTCGAATTTTTGGATTTTTGTACAGATTTTTGTCAAATTTTAAAAAATTTTGTTTAAACCTACTTCGATTTTTCTGGATTATGTTAGGTTTTTTTGATAGAGGAGCTGCATTTGAGTAATTTTAGTTGATAATTAACTTCGAATTTTTGGATTTTTGTACTGATTTTTGTCAGATTTTAAAAAATTTTGTTGAAACCTACTTCGATTTTTCTGGATTATGTTAGGTTTTTTGATAGAGGAGCTGCATTTGAGTAATTTTAGTTGAAATTAACTTCGAATTATTGGATTCTTGTACAGATTTTTGTCAAATTTTATAAAATTTTGTTGAACCCAACTTCGATTTTTCTGGATTATGTTAGGTTTTTTTGATAGAGGAGCTGCATTTGAGTAATTTTAGTTGAAATTAACTTCGAATTTTTGGATTTTAGTACAGATTTTTGTCAAATTTTATAAAATTTTGTTGAACCCAACTTCGATTTTTCTGGATTATGTTAGGTTTTTTTGATAGAGGAGCTGCATTTGAGTAATTCTAGTTGATAATTAACTTCGAATTTATGGATTTTTGTACAGATGTTTGTCAAATTTTTAAAAATTTTGTTGAAACCAACTTCGATTTTTCTGGATCATGTAAAGTTTTTTTGATAGAGGAGCTGCATTTGAGTAATTTTAGTAGAAAATAACTTCGAATTTTTGGATTTTTGTACAGATTTTTGTCAAATTTTAAAAAATTTTGTTGAAACCAACTTCGATTTTTCTGGAATATGTTAGGTTTTTTTGATAAAGGAGCTGCATTTGAGTAATTTTAGTTGAAATTAACTTCGAATTTTTGGGATTTTTGTACAGATGTTTGTCAAATTTTAAAAAATTTTGTTGAAACCAACTTCGATTTTTCTGGATTATGTTAGGTTTTTTGGATAGAGGAGCTGCATTTGAGTAATTTTAGTTGTAATTAACTTCGAATTTTTGGATTTTTGTGCAGATTTTTGTCAAATTTTATAAAATTTTGTTCAAACCAACTTCGATTTTTCTGGAATATGTTAGGTTTTTTTGTTAGAGGAGCTGCATTTGAGTAATTCTAGTTGAAATTAAGTTCGAATTTTTGGATATTTGTATAGATTTTTGTCAAATTTTAAAAAATTTTGTTGAAACCAACTTCGATTTTTCTGGATTATGTTAGGTTTTTTGGATAGAGGAGCTGCATTTGAGTAATTTTAGTTGTAATTAACTTCGAATTTTTGGATTTTTGTGCAGATTTTTGTCAAATTTTATAAAATTTTGTTGAACCCAACTTCGATTTTTCTGGATTATGTTAGGTTTTTTTGATAGAGGAGCTGCATTTGAGTAATTCTAGTTGAAATTAACTTCGAATTTTTGGATTTTTGTATAGATTTTTGTCAAATTTTAAAAAATTTTGTTGAAACCAACTTCGATTTTTCTGGATTATGTTAGGTTTTTTGATAGAGGAGCTGCATTTGAGTAATTTTAGTTGAAATTAACTTCGAATTTTTGGATGTTTGTACAGTTTTTTGTCAAATTTTAAAATATTTTGTTGAAACCAACTTCGATTTTTCTGGATTATGTTAGGTTTTTTTGATAGAGGAGCTGCATTTGAGTAATTTTAGTTGAAATTAACTTCGAATCTTTGGATTTTTGTGCAGATTTTTGTCAAATTTTATAAAATTTTGTTGAACCCAACTTCGATTTTTCTGGATTATGTTAGGTTTTTTTGATAGAGGAGCTGCATTTGAGTAATTCTAGTTGAAATTAACTTCGAATTTTTGGATTTTTGTATAGATTTTTGTCAAATTTTAAAAAATTTTGTTGAAACCAACTTCGATTTTTCTGGATTATGTTAGGTTTTTTGGATAGAGGAGCTGCATTTGAGTAATTTTAGTTTTAATTAACTTCGAATTTTTGGATTTTTGTGCAGATTTTTGTCAAATTTTATAAAATTTTGTTGAACCCAACTTCGATTTTTCTGGATTATGTTAGGTTTTTTTGATAGAGGAGCTGCATTTGAGTAATTCTAGTTGAAATTAACTTCGAATTTTTGGATTTTTGTATAGATTTTTGTCAAATTTTAAAAAATTTTGTTGAAACCAACTTCGATTTTTCTGGATTATGTTAGGTTTTTTGATAGAGGAGCTGCATTTGAGTAATTTTAGTTGAAATTAACTTCGAATTTTTGGATGTTTGTACAGATTTTTGTCAAATTTTAAAATATTTTGTTGAAATCAACTTCGATTTTTCTGGATTATGTTAGGTTTTTTTGATAGAGGAGCTGCATTTGAGTAATTTTAGTTGAAATTAACTTCGAATCTTTGGATTTTTGTGCAGATTTTTGTCAAATTTTATAAAATTTTGTTGAACCCAACTTCGATTTTTCTGGATTATGTTAGGTTTTTTGGATAGAGGAGCTGCATTTGAGTAATTTTAGTTGAAGTTAACTTCGAATTTTGGGATTTTTGTACAGATGTTTGTCAAATTTTTAAAAATTTTGTTGAAACCAACTTCGATTTTTCTGGATCATGTAAAGTTTTTTGATAGAGGAGCTGCATTTGAGTAATTTTAGTAGAAAATAACTTCGAATTTTTGGATTTTTGTACAGATTTTTGTCAAATTTTTAAAAATTTTGTTGAAACCAACTTCGATTTTTCTGGAATATGTTAGGTTTTTTTGATAAAGGAGCTGCATTTGAGTAATTTTAGTTGAAATTAACTTCGAATTTTTGGGATTTTTGTACAGATGTTTGTCAAATTTTAAAAAATTTTGTTGAAACCAACTTCGATTTTTCTGGATCATGTAAAGTTTTTTTGATTGAGGAGCTGAATTTGATTAATTTTAGTTGAAAATAACTTCGAATTTTTGGATTTTTGTACAGATTTTTGTCAAATTTTATAAAATTTTGTTGAACCCAACTTCGATTTTTCTGGATTATGTTAGGTTTTTTTGATAGAGGAGCTGCATTTGAGTAATTCTAGTTGATAATTAACTTCGAATTTATGGATTTTTGTACAGATGTTTGTCAAATTTTTAAAAATTTTGTTGAAACCAACTTCGATTTTTCTGGATCATGTAAAGTTTTTTTGATAGAGGAGCTGCATTTGAGTAATTTTAGTAGAAAATAACTTCGAATTTTTGGATTTTTGTACAGATTTTTGTCAAATTTTAAAAAATTTTGTTGAAATCAACTTCGATTTTTCTGGAATATGTTAGGTTTTTTTGATAAAGGAGCTGCATTTGAGTAATTTTAGTTGAAATTAACTTCGAATTTTTGGGATTTTTGTACAGATGTTTGTCAAATTTTAAAAAATTTTGTTGAAACCAACTTCGATTTTTCTGGATTATGTTAGGTTTTTTGGATAGAGGAGCTGCATTTGAGTAATTTTAGTTGTAATTAACTTCGAATTTTTGGATTTTTGTGCAGATTTTTGTCAAATTTTATAAAATTTTGTTCAAACCAACTTCGATTTTTCTGGAATATGTTAGGTTTTTTTGTTAGAGGAGCTGCATTTGAGTAATTCTAGTTGAAATTAAGTTCGAATTTTTGGATATTTGTATAGATTTTTGTCAAATTTTAAAAAATTTTGTTGAAACTGTTACGAGCCGGGGCTGCGGCAACGCGAGAGGCCGGCGAGAAGGGTATTTCCCAAGGAATACGGTTTATGAGTTTGTTAGTTAGGAGCGCGGACGAACCTGATGCGTGATCAGGGAGCCGCTAGGATTATTGACGGCGAGGACGAACCTGATGCGAAATCAGGGAGCCTCTGGGAATGGAGTCAAACGCGGACGAACCTGATTTTAATAATCAGGGAGCCGCAGGAGGGTGATACGTCGTGAACGAACCCGATGCGAAATCGGGGAGTCACTAGGATGAAGTTCACAGACGAACCTGGTGCGACACCAGGGAGCTGTTAGGAGGTTGGATTATTCACAGACGAACCTGGTGCGAGACCAGGGAGCTGTTCGGAAGTTGGTAGATTTACAGACGAACCTGATGCGAAATCAGGGAGCTGTAGGATACGGACGAACCTGATGCGAAATCAGGGAGCCGTAGGAGGGTGAGGTTTCGTGGACGAACCCGATGCTAAATCGGGGAGCCGCTGGGTTGGAGAAGATCCCTTGTTTTGGTTGAAGGGTTGCGAACGAACCCGATGCGAAATCAGGGAGTCGCGGGAAATGTTAGTAAAGCCTCGTAACTCTTAATTAAAATTGATACAACTCGAGCGGTAAAGTTGTATCGGTGGGTGAATACTACTAATATTATAAGGATCGCTGGGTAAGAGATGGGTTTAACGAATCTACTCAATTTACACGTAACACCATTCGTGTATTCAATACTTGGTTATTGTACAAATGTAAGTGTCGCGATTTGGTAATTAAATAAAGTGTGTATGTTACCACTAATTGCACGGTGTTGACGCACTGGCGATGCGGGGCGTAAGAGTGGCTATTACAATATGCCAAATAGAATATAAACCGAACTCGCGGATTCTATGAGGTTAACTATTGATTCTGACAGGGACCTTAGCTTGATCTTACTGAATATAACCAACTCTGTACGAGCGTGACACGACGTGACTTTACGCGTGACTCTATAGCTTTTAACCAACGAGGGTAGAAACCAAAGGGTTTATATAGTCCCAAAAATGAGTGGGGATGCGTTAGGAATTTCCATATAAGGAAATCCTTCGGGGTCGTCGTCGAGTCACTCCCGTTCCCATGGTCACGATCCAGATGGTAGAGATCATGACCCCCCTTAGTGGTGTATGATAAACTAAAAGGATTTTTAGGGCGTTTTCCCTTCGCCGACGCGAGCTCGAAAAATATTTGAGAGCGGCGTATGGGAAAATTCCACATACGTAACATCTCCCCCCTAAGACAAAACATCGCGATTCTCGTGATGCTTTTCAGAAGAAGGAAAAACGCCCCACAAATCCTTTCGTAAGCCAAAGTGTGAAAAGAAAATTGTCGGGTGTAGTGTGGTGTGGAGTACTTATCGCTAGGTGTGTTGAGAAGGTAGGAGGTTATTCGTGGCTGGGCACCACGTAGCCGATTTGCAACCAGTGCTCGATGATGTCCAGTGGTGGTTATCCGGGTAGTCGGTCGAGCGTCAGCGTGGCTGTGATTCCGTCCAGAGTTGGTTGAATATTGGCGAGAAGGCGGTTGGAAGGGTAGAGTACCCTTCAGGTAGACTCTCACTGCTTGCCAGGGTATGTCTCGTTTGCAGGGTGATAATGACCATATTTGGGCATACGGTTGGCTTAACGTTGTGCCGTGGACGGAAAATAATTCAGATTATCTGAGGCTATATTTCGGATTCGAGTCATGTGTGTTATTAATTCTACTAAGTAGTCTCCAAATGACTTTAATTTTTCACCGGTTGGAAAAGAACTTGGTTCTCGGGCAGGCTTTCCAAAGATTAATTCGTATGGGGTGAAATTTGTTGCTTCATGAACGGATGTGTTGTAAGAGAACATTGCGAACGGTATCAATAAATCCCAGTCTTCGTAATTATCCATGTAATGCTTGAGGTATTCAGTGAGGACGATGTGACTCCGTTCCAGAGATCCGTTTGTTTGTGGTCTATATCCCGAGGTTGTTATTTGTTTGATTTTAAATATTTCAGATAGGTTGGTCATAAGTGTTCCGATGAAGCTAGTTCCTTTGTCTGTTAATATTGCGCGAGGTGTACCGTAAATCGCAATGAAGTGTCTGGCGAAAGCATCTGCAATTGTAGCAGCTCGAATGTTAGGTATTGCTACGGCTACGCAATATTTCGTTAGGTTATCTTGGATGGTGAGAATGTGTCTGTTCCCACTGGGTGTAATTGGTAAAGGTCCTACTGTATCTAAGGAAATTTTGTCGAATGCTCCTATAGGTGTGTCGGTGATCAACATCGGCTGACGAGTTTTTGCTCGGACTAATTTCTGTTCTTGACAACTCTGGCATCTTCGGATGGTGTCTTGAATGTCGTTGCGCATTTGTGGCCAATGGAATTTTGATCGAATGCGTTTGTATGTCTTCGTTACCCCTTTATGTCCTCCGATTAAACTGTCGTGAGCCTCGCTGATGATGTGCAGTCTGTCTTCTTCGGATGGTGTGGTGATGGTACAGTTGCATAGAGTAATCTGCAAGCTCGTTCCTATGAAAACCTCTTCTAATATCTTGACAAATTCGTTGGACGGTATTTTGTGAAGGTCTCCCGTGGCAGAAATTCGAAATGATCTAATCTGATTTTGATCCAATGTGTGTGAAAGAGTTTTCAATCCATTGAACACATCTACTCTTTTAATATTATCAAAGAAGTTGTCTGAGATTATTATACTGAAAGTTTTAAATAATCCATTGTCTGTAGTTATCACCTGTCCCTTTTTCGGTTGTGCTGCTAGAAGATTTTGTTTATTAATTAGTTCAGTATCCAGCAGTAATTTTCCAACGGGATTTACTAAATTGCAGTCGGCAGAAATGAAATGTACGTAATGTTCTTCTTCAGCGGTAAAGTTATTCGAAGAAACAATAATTTTATGTGGTCGGTCTAATGGGATCCCTTCCAGATCGTCAAGGTCGCTTGAATTCTCGATGTCAGTAGTGAAGAATGGGTAAGGATCAAGTGTGCGGTCAAAGACCCTAGGCTGAGTTGACCTGCTGTCAGGTGGTTGTCCTACACTTGCTTCGGTTGTAGCTCCTGCAGGTAGTTGGTTTATTGAGGGTTGTAAAGGTTCTTCCATGACCTCCGATGATATTTGCGGGGTACTGAGTAAATCTAGTTGGACGTTCCTTGCATTTTCTATTACAGTATTTTCGAACGGCTCCTCAAAGGATATCAAATTGTCGAAGACGGTCTGGTCCTTATCTAAAGGGATGATTTGAGTGGAGTTTGCTGCGGGCGAAAAACTGTTTATGGTTTCCTGGAGTTCATCTGGCATGGTTATCTCTTGAGATAGGCTGGGAAAAGATCGGTTCTTGTGTATTATTGGAGAATGTTGAACGTTCCCACGTGCGGTTTCTTCTATTTCATCTGAGCTGCTGCTTGTCTCTCGGTACTTGGGTCGAATTTCCCTATCTCGTCGTAACTGTCGTATGCGATGTCCAATAGTTTCGACGTTGGCGTCTGTTTTCGGTATCTGGGCCTTGAAGTCGGGATCCTTCAGCTCTCGTGGAATAAGTGGTAGGCAGGCAGACGTAGGATTGCGCGATAATGCGTCTGCGTTCTTATTCGTCTTTCCGGATTTATGGACAACCCGATACTCGTACTCTAAAAGTCGGAGCTTCCACTTCATAAGCCTAGAAGTTGGGTCCTTGACAGAATGTAACCAGACAAGTGATCTGTGATCTGTAACGAGGGTGAATGGGGTTCCGTAGATGTAGGGCCTGAAGTATCTTACGGCGTAAACCATGGCCAAACATTCCTTTTCCGTAGCTGAATAATTCTTCTCAGGTTTATTTAGGCTACGGGATGCGTAGGCAATCGGCAGGTCGTTTCCTATCTCCCCTTGACTGAGTACGGCTCCAATAGCGTAATCAGATGCATCTGTTGTTACAATGAAAGGTTTACTGAAATCAGGGTATTGCAATATGGGTTGTTGACAAAGTTCGCTACGCAATTGCTTAAAACTCTGATCTTGTTCTTCTGTCCATTTGAATTTGATGCCTTTTCCTAATAAGTTAATTAATGGTTTTGCTTTTGTGGTGAAATCAGGCACGAATCTTCGGTAATATCCTACAAGTCCCAAGAATTGTTGAATGTTCTTCTGCGTTGTGGGTGTGGGAAAATCTTGAACAGCTTTTAATTTTCTAGGGTCAGGTCTTACTCCTTCCTTTGAAATAATGTGTCCAAGGTACGCGACTTCCTTTCGCAGGAATTGGCACTTGTTGGTTTGGAGGGTTAATCCATGTTCTCGAAGGCGGTTTAATAACTTTTTGACCTTGATATTGTGTTCCTGTAACGATGATGCGTAGATCACTATGTCGTCCAAGTAGACAAAGAGGTCTGTTCCTTGAAGTCCAGTGAGTGCTTGATCCATCAGGCGTTGAAAGGTGGGTGGTGCATTCTTTAATCCGAAAGGCATTCGAGAGAATTCGTAATGTCCATTTGGAGTAGTGAATGCTGTTTTTGCTTTATCCTTCGGATCCATCTCTATTTGATGAAATCCACTGGCGAGATCAAAGACTGAAAAATATTTAGCTCCTCCTAATCGATCTAAAATCTCCGTGATTTGAGGTAATGGATATTTGTCAGAAATTGTTATTTCATTGAGGCCGCGGAAATCTATTACCAGACGCCAACGTTTCACTCCGTTTTCGTCTTCTTTCTTCGGGACGATCCACAAAGGTGAATTGTACGGAGATTTTGAAGGTGTAATTATACCATTTGACAATAGCGCGTTGATTTGTTTTTGAATTTCCTTTTGGTGTATGAGAGGATAGCGATATTGTCTTGTGTTGATTGGAATATCGTTGGATATATGGATTGAATGTTTAAAGTCGCGGGCCTTCCCAAGTTTATCTCCAGGAAGATAAAATCGGTCGGGAAAATCTCTAACTAAATTAGTAACGAAATCTAGTTCCTCCTTGTTCAGATGTTTAGTGTTTAGGGCTTCTAAGATTTTTTGTATTCTATCTTCGCGTGTTTTGAATTTTGACGGGTGTTTTGCAGCTGGGTAAAAATCTTCGTCTGATGAACCGAAGATTTCGAACGGCTCCAATGTTTGTGGTTCTATCTCCACGTCTAAGGGTACATCGCTGGTATTTGTTGCCATAACGTAGCACTTCCCTTTATTGTTCTTTACTACTGCTTCCCCTATGTAAAGATGTTCGAGGGTCTTGATACGCGGTAAATATCCTTCCTTAATCCTCGAGTTTGTTATTGTTATAGCAATCTGTTGCGACGTCCTAGGTTCGATACGATGTTTGGTTGACGTCGGTAGTTCTTTCGTTTGAGGTAGGTCCTGATAATTTGAAAAACGTATAGGTCGGGTTGGTTTATTTTTTAGCACCAAAGTCCCATGATAATAGGAAATTTCGGCCTCCTCTTGTTTTAAAAATGGGCTTCCTATAAGTCCGTCTGCTTCTATTGCAAGCTCTTTTACCACATAGAAAAGTGCGGGAGCTTCGTGGATATGTAGAATTGTTGTTCCAAGAGTATGAATTGGATTAGTAGTAATTCCGGTTAATTCGATTTCTTCCCGAGAGTTTATCGCGGCTTTTTCTCCCAGGGCGCTAATGACTACTAAATTAACGGATGCTCCACCATCGATTAAGAATTCTCCCGTTCCTGACTCCAGTTCTGGAACCTTGATTTTGATGCGTGGGGCAGGTGCTTCCTTGATGAGGGTTCCTCTTCGAAGCGGACTGTCCTTTGGCGAGCTTCTTTGTTTCCGCTCATCGTGTCGCCTATACGTTGAGCGCGATCGAAGTTTAAAGACTTGTTTGATTCGGCAGACGAATCTCGCGAGTCTCGTTGATATCTCGGGCTACGCGGACGTTTCCTACAGGATTTTCCGTCATGTCCGGTTATACCGCAATGCCAACAATACAAACTTGGCTTGCGATCTTTATCGTGATTTTTTAAAATGGAATATTGTTTTTCTCCATCATCTGGAAACGATGAGTCGGAGCGATAAGAAGGGGATTTCGAGGGGCTCCGGTGACGCAAGGTCCAGGCCGTCGTGCGTGTCCGTCCTTCTCGGTCCTCTTCAAAACCAGATGTTCTTGTAGACCGATCCCTGTTTTGGTCGTATCTACTCGGAGAAAGTGGGTACGACACTTCACGGTCGTGATGGCGAGAATCTTTGGTGTAATGATCTCTGCGAGACCACCTGGAGGGTGAATCATTACGGGGCGACTGTCGCCGATTCCTTAATTTTCTGTCTATCTGTAGCACGGCGTCGTAAGCTTGTTCAAGTGTATTAATGTCTTGAGTCTGAGCCGACACTTTCCAGGAAATTCGATCCGGTAAACCATCGATGAAGTTTTCTTTAACGTCCTTTTCCATTTCTTTGACGAAGTCTTCAGCGTGATCCAGATATCTTTCCCGAATAGCTCCGCGCGCACAATAAACGAGATGACTAGTCCTGTCGACGTACTGTCGCAGACTTTCTCCTTCGCGAATGCTTAGTTTCGCGATTTCGACTTGAAAATATGACAAACTTCTTCCCGGCGCGAATCTCTTTTTCAAATGTTGGACTAATAACTTAACAGAGTCGAATTTATGCTCTAATGTGCACCTGCGTGCCGGACCGATCAGTTTCGTTAGAATTATTGCAAGATACTCAGCTTCCGTACCCGCAGGAATCAAAGTTAACCCGTCTTCCACGTTTTGTACGAAGCGCGACAAGGTTGGACTTTCACCATCGAAGATTGGAATTGACATTGTGATGTTCTGTATACATGTCCGTTGCGTCAAGAGTGACATTGAGTTTGCAATTGAAACAGTCAAGTTCATAATGTCGTTAGAAGAAACGTTCGCCTGTGTAGTTGCCATTTTAAAATAAATAAGTGACTTGACTAGAGAAAACTAGTATATCGTCGATAATAAATTACGAGTGATTTTAACGTATTTAAAAACCCAAATTTTACAGCGATTCTAATGCGGTAGTATCCCACCGCTGTCACCAGTTCTGTTACGAGCCGGGGCTGCGGCAACGCGAGAGGCCGGCGAGAAGGGTATTTCCCAAGGAATACGGTTTATGAGTTTGTTAGTTAGGAGCGCGGACGAACCTGATGCGTGATCAGGGAGCCGCTAGGATTATTGACGGCGAGGACGAACCTGATGCGAAATCAGGGAGCCTCTGGGAATGGAGTCAAACGCGGACGAACCTGATTTTAATAATCAGGGAGCCGCAGGAGGGTGATACGTCGTGAACGAACCCGATGCGAAATCGGGGAGTCACTAGGATGAAGTTCACAGACGAACCTGGTGCGACACCAGGGAGCTGTTAGGAGGTTGGATTATTCACAGACGAACCTGGTGCGAGACCAGGGAGCTGTTCGGAAGTTGGTAGATTTACAGACGAACCTGATGCGAAATCAGGGAGCTGTAGGATACGGACGAACCTGATGCGAAATCAGGGAGCCGTAGGAGGGTGAGGTTTCGTGGACGAACCCGATGCTAAATCGGGGAGCCGCTGGGTTGGAGAAGATCCCTTGTTTTGGTTGAAGGGTTGCGAACGAACCCGATGCGAAATCAGGGAGTCGCGGGAAATGTTAGTAAAGCCTCGTAACTCTTAATTAAAATTGATACAACTCGAGCGGTAAAGTTGTATCGGTGGGTGAATACTACTAATATTATAAGGATCGCTGGGTAAGAGATGGGTTTAACGAATCTACTCAATTTACACGTAACACCATTCGTATATTCAATACTTGGTTATTGTACAAATGTAAGTGTCGCGATTTGGTAATTAAATAAAGTGTGTATGTTACCACTAATTGCACGGTGTTGACGCACTGGCGATGCGGGGCGTAAGAGTGGCTATTACAATATGCCAAATAGAATATAAACCGAACTCGCGGATTCTATGAGGTTAACTATTGATTCTGACAGGGACCTTAGCTTGATCTTACTGAATATAACCAACTCTGTACGAGCGTGACACGACGTGACTTTACGCGTGACTCTATAGCTTTTAACCAACGAGGGTAGAAACCAAAGGGTTTATATAGTCCCAAAAATGAGTGGGGATGCGTTAGGAATTTCCATATAAGGAAATCCTTCGGGGTCGTCGTCGAGTCACTCCCGTTCCCATGGTCACGATCCAGATGGTAGAGATCATGACCCCCCTTAGTGGTGTATGATACACCAAAAGGATTTTTAGGGCGTTTTCCCTTCGCCGACGCGAGCTCGAAAAATATTTGAGAGCGGCGTATGGGAAAATTCCACATACGTAACAAAACCAACTTCGATTTTTCTGGATTATGTTAGGTTTTTTGGATAGAGGAGCTGCATTTGAGTAATTTTAGTTGAAATTAACTTCGAATCTTTGGATTTTTGTGCAGATTTTTGTCAAATTTTATAAAATTTTGTTGAACCCAACTTCGATTTTTCTGGATTATGTTAGGTTTTTTGGATAGAGGAGCTGCATTTGAGTAATTTTAGTTGAAATTAACTTCGAATTTTGGGATTTTTGTACAGATGTTTGTCAAATTTTTAAAAATTTTGTTGAAACCAACTTCGATTTTTCTGGATCATGTAAAGTTTTTTTGATAGAGGAGCTGCATTTGAGTAATTTTCGTAGAAAATAACTTCGAATTTTTGGATTTTTGTACAGATTTTTGTCAAATTTTTAAAAATTTTGTTGAAACCAACTTCGATTTTTCTGGAATATGTTAGGTTTTTTTGATAAAGGAGCTGCATTTGAGTAATTTTAGTTGAAATTAACTTCGAATTTTTGGGATTTTTGTACAGATGTTTGTCAAATTTTAAAAAATTTTGTTGAAACCAACTTCGATTTTTCTGGATCATGTAAAGTTTTTTTGATTGAGGAGCTGCATTTGATTAATTTTAGTTGAAAATAACTTCGAATTTTTGGATTTTTGTACAGATTTTTGTCAAATTTTAAAAAATTTTGTTGAAATCAACTTCGATTTTTCTGGAATATGTTAGGTTGTTTTGATAAAGGAGCTGCATTTGAGTAATTACAGTTGAAATTAGCTTCGAATTTTTGGATTTTTGTACAGATTTTTCTCAAATTTTAAAAAATTTTGTTGAAACCAACTACGATTTTTCTGGATTATGTTAGGTTTTTTGATAGAGGAGCTGCATTTGAGTAATTCTAGTTGAAAGTATCTTCGAATTTTTGGATTTTTGTTCAGATTTTTGTCAAATTTTAAAAAATTTTGTTGAACCCAACTTCGATTTTTCTGGATTATGTTAGGTTTTTATGATAGAGGAGCTGCATTTGAGTAATTTTAGTTGAAATTAACTTCGAATTTTTGGATTTTTGTACAGATGTTTGTCAAATTTTAAAAAATTTTGTTGAAACCAACTACGATTTTTCTGGATCATGTAAAGTTTTTTTGATAGAGGAGCTGCATTTGAGTAATTCTAGTTGAAAGTATCTTCGAATTTTTGGATTTTTGTTCAGATTTTTGTCAAATTTTAAAAAATTTTGTTGAACCCAACTTCGATTTTTCTGGATTATGTTAGGTTTTTATGATAGAGGAGCTGCATTTGAGTAATTTTAGTTGAAATTAACTTCGAATTTTTGGATTTTTGTACAGATGTTTGTCAAATTTTAAAAAATTTTGTTGAAACCAACTACGATTTTTCTGGATCATGTAAAGTTTTTTTGATAGAGGAGCTGCATTTGAGTATTTTTAGTTGAAAATAACTTCGAATTTTTGGATTTTTGTACAGATTTTTGTCAAATTTTAAAAAATTTTGTTGAAATCAACTTCGATTTTTCTGGAATATGTTAGGTTGTTTTGATAAAGGAGCTGCATTTGAGTAATTACAGTTGAAATTAGCTTCGAATTTTTGGATTTTTGTACAGATTTTTCTCAAATTTTAAAAAATTTTGTTGAAACCAACTACGATTTTTCTGGATTATGTTAGGTTTTTTGATAGAGGAGCTGCATTTGAGTAATTCTAGTTGAAATTATCTTCGAATTTTTGGATTTTTGTTCAGATTTTTGTCAAATTTTAAAAAATTTTGTTGAACCCAACTTCGATTTTTCTGGATTATGTTAGGTTTTTATGATAGAGGAGCTGCATTTGAGTAATTTTAGTTGAAATTAACTTCGAATTTTTGGATTTTTGTACAGATGTTTGTCAAATTTTAAAAAATTTTGTTGAAACCAACTACGATTTTTCTGGATCATGTAAAGTTTTTTTGATAGAGGAGCTGCATTTGAGTATTTTTAGTTGAAAATAACTTCGAATTTTTGGATTTTTGTACAGATTTTTGTCAAATTTTAAAAAATTTTGTTTAAACCTACTTCGATTTTTCTGGATTATGTTAGGTTTTTTTGATAGAGGAGCTGCATTTGAGTAATTCTAGTTGAAATTAACTTCGAATTTTTGGATTTTTGTACAGATTTTTGTCAAATTTTAAAAAATTTTGTTGAAACCAACTTCGATTTTTCTGGATTATGTAAAGTTCTTTTGTTAGAGGAGCTGCATTTGAGTAATTTTAGTTGAAAATAACTTCGAATTTTTGGATTTTTGTACAGATTTTTGTCAAATTTTAAAAAATTTTGTTGAAACCAACTTCGATTTTTCTGGATTATGTAAAGTTTTTTTGTTAGAGGAGCTGCATTTGAGTAATTTTAGTTGAAAATAACTTCGAATTTTTGGATTTTTGTACAGATTTTTGTCAAATTTTAAAAAATTTTGTTGAAATCAACTTCGATTTTTCTGGAATATGTTAGGTTGTTTTGATAAAGGAGCTGCATTTGAGTAATTACAGTTGAAATTAGCTTCGAATTTTTGGATTTTTGTACAGATTTTTCTCAAATTTTAAAAAATTTTGTTGAAACCAACTACGATTTTTCTGGATTATGTTAGGTTTTTTGATAGAGGAGCTGCATTTGAGTAATTCTAGTTGAAATTATCTTCGAATTTTTGGATTTTTGTTCAGATTTTTGTCAAATTTTAAAAAATTTTGTTGAACCCAACTTCGATTTTTCTGGATTATGTTAGGTTTTTATGATAGAGGAGCTGCATTTGAGTAATTTTAGTTGAAATTAACTTCGAATTTTTGGATTTTTGTACAGATTTTTGTCAATTTTTATAAAATTTTGTTGAAACCAACTTCGATTTTTCTGGATTATGTTAGGTTTTATTTGATAGAGGAGCTGCATTTGAGTAATTTTAGTTGAAATTAACTTCGAAATTTTGGATGTTTGTACAGATGTTTGTCAAATTTTAAAAAATTTTGTTGAAACCAACTACGATTTTTCTGGATTACGTTAGGTTTTTTTGATAGAGGAGCTGCATTTGAGTAATTCTAGTTGAAATTATCTTCGAATTTTTGGATTTTTGTACAGATTTTTGTCAAATTTTAAAAAATTTTGTTGAACCCAACTTCGATTTTTCTGGATTATGTGAGGTTTTTTTGATAGAGGAGCTGCATTTGAGTAATTTTAGTTGATAATAACTTCCAATTTTTTGGATTTTTGTACAGATTTTTGTAAAATTTTATAAAATTTTGTTGAACCCAACTTCGATTTTTCTGGATTATGTTAGGTTTTTTTGATAGAGGAACTGCATTTGAGTAATTCTAGTTGAAATTAACTTCGAATTTTTGGATTTTTGTACAGATTTTTGTCAAATTTTAAAACATTTGTTGGAGCCAACTTCGATTTTTCTGGAATATTTTAGGTTTTTTGGATAGAGGAGCTGCATTTGAGTAATTTTAGTTGTAATTAACTTCGAATTTTTGGATCTTTGAACAGATTTTTGTCAAGTTATAAAAAATTGTGTTGAAACCAACTTCGATTTTTCTGGATTACGTTAGGTTTTTTTGATAGAGGAGCTGCATTTGAGTAATTTTAGTTGAAATTAACTTCCAATTTTGGGATTTTTGAACAGATGTTTGTCAAATTTTAAAAAATTTCGTTGAAACCAACTTCGATTTTTCTGGATTATGTTAGGTGATTTTGATAGAGGAGCTGCATTTGAGTAATTCTACTTAAAATTAACTTCGAATTTTTGGATTTTTGTACAGATTTTGTCAAATTTTAAAAAATTTTGTTGAAACCAACTTCGATTACTCTGGATTACGTTAGGTTTTCTTGATAGAGGAGCTGCATTTGAGTAATTTTAGTTGAAATTAACTTCGAATTTTTGGATTTTTGTACAGATTTTTGTCAATTTTTATAAAATTTTGTTGAAACCAACTTCGATTTTTCTGGATTATGTTAGGTTTTATTTGATAGAGGAGCTGCATTTGAGTAATTTTAGTTGAAATTAACTTCGAAATTTTGGATGTTTGTACAGATTTTTGTCAAATTTTAAAAAATTGTGTTGAAACCAACTTCGATTTTTCTGGATTACGTTAGGTTTTTTTGATAGAGGAGCTGCATTTGAGTAATTCTAGTTGAAATTATCTTCGAATTTTTGGATTTTTGTACAGATTTTTGTCAAATTTTAAAAAATTTTGTTGAACCCAACTTCAATTTTTCTGGATTATGTGAGGTTTTTTTGATAGAGGAGCTGCATTTGAGTAATTTTAGTTGATAATAACTTCCAATTTTTTGGATTTTTGTACAGATTTTTGTAAAATTTTATAAAATTTTGTTGAACCCAACTTCGATTTTTCTGGATTATGTTAGGTTTTTTTGATAGAGGAACTGCATTTGAGTAATTCTAGTTGAAATTAACTTCGAATTTTTGGATTTTTGTACAGATTTTTGTCAAATTTTAAAACATTTGTTGGAGCCAACTTCGATTTTTCTGGAATATTTTAGGTTTTTTGGATAGAGGAGCTGCATTTGAGTAATTTTAGTTGTAATTAACTTCGAATTTTTGGATCTTTGAACAGATTTTTGTCAAATTATAAAAAATTGTGTTGAAACCAACTTCGATTTTTCTGGATTACGTTAGGTTTTTTTGATAGAGGAGCTGCATTTGAGTAATTTTAGTTGAAATTAACTTCCAATTTTGGGATTTTTGAACAGATGTTTGTCAAATTTTAAAAAATTTCGTTGAAACCAACTTCGATTTTTCTGGATTATGTTAGGTGATTTTGATAGAGGAGCTGCATTTGAGTAATTCTACTTAAAATTAACTTCGAATTTTTGGATTTTTGTACAGATTTTGTCAAATTTTAAAAAATTTTGTTGAAACCAACTTCGATTACTCTGGATTACGTTAGGTTTTCTTGATAGAGGAGCTGCATTTGAGTAATTTTAGTTGAAATTAACATCGAATTTTTGGATTTTTGTACAGATTTTTGTCAAATTTTAAAAAATTTTGTTGAAACCAACTTCGATTTTTCTGGATTATGTGAGGTTTTTTTGATAGAGGAGCTGCATTTGAGTAATTTTAGTTGAAAATAACTTCGAATTTTGGGATTTTTGTACAGATGTTTGTCAAATTGTAAAAAAGTTTGTTGAAACCAACTTCGATTTTTCTGGATTATGTAAAGTTTTTTTGTTAGAGGAGCTGCATTTGAGTAATTTTAGTTGAAATTAACTTCGAAATTTTGGATGTTTGTACAGATTTTTGTCAAATTTTAAAAAATTGTGTTGAAACCAACTTCGATTTTTCTGGATTACGTTAGGTTTTTTTGATAGAGGAGCTGCATTTGAGTAATTCTAGTTGAAATTATCTTCGAATTTTTGGATTTTTGTACAGATTTTTGTCAAATTTTAAAAAATTTTGTTGAACCCAACTTCGATTTTTCTGGATTATGTGAGGTTTTTTTGATAGAGGAGCTGCATTTGAGTAATTTTAGTTGATAATAACTTCCAATTTTTTGGATTTTTGTACAGATTTTTGTAAAATTGTATAAAATTTTGTTGAACCCAACTTCGATTTTTCTGGATTATGTTAGGTTTTTTTGATAGAGGAACTGCATTTGAGTAATTCTAGTTGAAATTAACTTCGAATTTTTGGATTTTTGTACAGATTTTTGTCAAATTTTAAAACATTTGTTGGAGCCAACTTCGATTTTTCTGGAATATTTTAGGTTTTTTGGATAGAGGAGCTGCATTTGAGTAATTTTAGTTGTAATTAACTTCGAATTTTTGGATCTTTGAACAGATTTTTGTCAAATTATAAAAAATTGTGTTGAAACCAACTTCGATTTTTCTGGATTACGTTAGGTTTTTTTGATAGAGGAGCTGCATTTGAGTAATTTTAGTTGAAATTAACTTCCAATTTTGGGATTTTTGAACAGATGTTTGTCAAATTTTAAAAAATTTCGTTGAAACCAACTTCGATTTTTCTGGATTATGTTAGGTGATTTTGATAGAGGAGCTGCATTTGAGTAATTCTACTTAAAATTAACTTCGAATTTTTGGATTTTTGTACAGATTTTGTCAAATTTTAAAAAATTTTGTTGAAACCAACTTCGATTACTCTGGATTACGTTAGGTTTTCTTGATAGAGGAGCTGCATTTGAGTAATTTTAGTTGAAATTAACATCGAATTTTTGGATTTTTGTACAGATTTTTGTCAAATTTTAAAAAATTTTGTTGAACCCAACTTCGATTTTTCTGGATTATGTGAGGTTTTTTTGATAGAGGAGCTGCATTTGAGTAATTTTAGTTGATAATAACTTCCAATTTTTTGGATTTTTGTACAGATTTTTGTAAAATTGTATAAAATTTTGTTGAACCCAACTTCGATTTTTCTGGATTATGTTAGGTTTTTTTGATAGAGGAACTGCATTTGAGTAATTTTAGTTGAAATTAACTTCGAATTTTTGGATTTTTGTACAGATTTTTGTCAAATTTTAAAACATTTGTTGGAGCCAACTTCGATTTTTCTGGAATATTTTAGGTTTTTTGGATAGAGGAGCTGCATTTGAGTAATTTTAGTTGTAATTAACTTCGAATTTTTGGATCTTTGAACAGATTTTTGTCAAATTATAAAAAATTGTGTTGAAACCAACTTCGATTTTTCTGGATTACGTTAGGTTTTTTTGATAGAGGAGCTGCATTTGAGTAATTTTAGTTGAAATTAACTTCCAATTTTGGGATTTTTGAACAGATGTTTGTCAAATTTTAAAAAATTTCGTTGAAACCAACTTCGATTTTTCTGGATTATGTTAGGTGATTTTGATAGAGGAGCTGCATTTGAGTAATTCTACTTAAAATTAACTTCGAATTTTTGGATTTTTGTACAGATTTTGTCAAATTTTAAAAAATTTTGTTGAAACCAACTTCGATTACTCTGGATTACGTTAGGTTTTCTTGATAGAGGAGCTGCATTTGAGTAATTTTAGTTGAAATTAACTTCGAATTTTTGGATTTTTGTACAGATTTTTGTCAATTTTTATAAAATTTTGTTGAAACCAACTTCGATTTTTCTGGATTATGTTAGGTTTTATTTGATAGAGGAGCTGCATTTGAGTAATTTTAGTTGAAATTAACTTCGAAATTTTGGATGTTTGTACAGATTTTTGTCAAATTTTAAAAAATTGTGTTGAAACCAACTTCGATTTTTCTGGATTACGTTAGGTTTTTTTGATAGAGGAGCTGCATTTGAGTAATTCTAGTTGAAATTATCTTCGAATTTTTGGATTTTTGTACAGATTTTTGTCAAATTTTAAAAAATTTTGTTGAACCCAACTTCAATTTTTCTGGATTATGTGAGGTTTTTTTGATAGAGGAGCTGCATTTGAGTAATTTTAGTTGATAATAACTTCCAATTTTTTGGATTTTTGTACAGATTTTTGTAAAATTTTATAAAATTTTGTTGAACCCAACTTCGATTTTTCTGGATTATGTTAGGTTTTTTTGATAGAGGAACTGCATTTGAGTAATTCTAGTTGAAATTAACTTCGAATTTTTGGATTTTTGTACAGATTTTTGTCAAATTTTAAAACATTTGTTGGAGCCAACTTCGATTTTTCTGGAATATTTTAGGTTTTTTGGATAGAGGAGCTGCATTTGAGTAATTTTAGTTGTAATTAACTTCGAATTTTTGGATCTTTGAACAGATTTTTGTCAAATTATAAAAAATTGTGTTGAAACCAACTTCGATTTTTCTGGATTACGTTAGGTTTTTTTGATAGAGGAGCTGCATTTGAGTAATTTTAGTTGAAATTAACTTCCAATTTTGGGATTTTTGAACAGATGTTTGTCAAATTTTAAAAAATTTCGTTGAAACCAACTTCGATTTTTCTGGATTATGTTAGGTGATTTTGATAGAGGAGCTGCATTTGAGTAATTCTACTTAAAATTAACTTCGAATTTTTGGATTTTTGTACAGATTTTGTCAAATTTTAAAAAATTTTGTTGAAACCAACTTCGATTACTCTGGATTACGTTAGGTTTTCTTGATAGAGGAGCTGCATTTGAGTAATTTTAGTTGAAATTAACATCGAATTTTTGGATTTTTGTACAGATTTTTGTCAAATTTTAAAAAATTTTGTTGAAACCAACTTCGATTTTTCTGGATTATGTGAGGTTTTTTTGATAGAGGAGCTGCATTTGAGTAATTTTAGTTGAAAATAACTTCGAATTTTGGGATTTTTGTACAGATGTTTGTCAAATTGTAAAAAAGTTTGTTGAAACCAACTTCGATTTTTCTGGATTATGTAAAGTTTTTTTGTTAGAGGAGCTGCATTTGAGTAATTTTAGTTGAAATTAACTTCGAAATTTTGGATGTTTGTACAGATTTTTGTCAAATTTTAAAAAATTGTGTTGAAACCAACTTCGATTTTTCTGGATTACGTTAGGTTTTTTTGATAGAGGAGCTGCATTTGAGTAATTCTAGTTGAAATTATCTTCGAATTTTTGGATTTTTGTACAGATTTTTGTCAAATTTTAAAAAATTTTGTTGAACCCAACTTCGATTTTTCTGGATTATGTGAGGTTTTTTTGATAGAGGAGCTGCATTTGAGTAATTTTAGTTGAAAATAACTTCCAATTTTTTGGATTTTTGTACAGATTTTTGTAAAATTGTATAAAATTTTGTTGAACCCAACTTCGATTTTTCTGGATTATGTTAGGTTTTTTTGATAGAGGAACTGCATTTGAGTAATTCTAGTTGAAATTAACTTCGAATTTTTGGATTTTTGTACAGATTTTTGTCAAATTTTAAAACATTTGTTGGAGCCAACTTCGATTTTTCTGGAATATTTTAGGTTTTTTGGATAGAGGAGCTGCATTTGAGTAATTTTAGTTGTAATTAACTTCGAATTTTTGGATCTTTGAACAGATTTTTGTCAAATTATAAAAAATTGTGTTGAAACCAACTTCGATTTTTCTGGATTACGTTAGGTTTTTTTGATAGAGGAGCTGCATTTGAGTAATTTTAGTTGAAATTAACATCGAATTTTTGGATTTTTGTACAGATTTTTGTCAAATTTTAAAAAATTTTGTTGAAACCAACTTCGATTTTTCTGGATTATGTGAGGTTTTTTTGATAGAGGAGCTGCATTTGAGTAATTTTAGTTGAAAATAACTTCGAATTTTGGGATTTTTGTACAGATGTTTGTCAAATTTTAAAACATTTGTTGGAGCCAACTTCGATTTTTCTGGAATATTTTAGGTTTTTTGGATAGAGGAGCTGCATTTGAGTAATTTTAGTTGTAATTAACTTCGAATTTTTGGATCTTTGAACAGATTTTGTCAAATTTTAAAAAAGTTTTTGAAACCAACTTCGATTTTTCTGGATTATGTTAGGTTTTTTGGATAGAGGAGCTGCATTTGAGTAATTTTAGTTGTAATTAACTTCGAATTTTTGGATTTTTGTACAGATTTTTGTCAAATTTTAAAAAATTTTGTTGAAACCAAGTTGGATTACTCTGGATTACGTTAGGTTTTCGTGATAGAGGAGCTGCATTTGAGTAATTTTAGTTGAAATTATCTTCCAATTTTGGGATTTTTGAACAGATGTTTGTCAAATTTTAAAAAATTTCGTTGAAACCAACTTCGATTTTTCTGGATTATGTTAGGTGATTTTGATAGAGGAGCTGCATTTGAGTAATTCTACTTAAAATTAACTTCGAATTTTTGGATTTTTGTACAGATTTTGTCAAATTTTAAAAAATTTTGTTGAAACCAACTTCGATTACTCTGGATTACGTTAGGTTTTCTTGATAGAGGAGCTGCATTTGAGTAATTTTAGTTGAAATTAACATCGAATTTTTGGATTTTTGTACAGATTTTTGTCAAATTTTAAAAAATTTTGTTGAAACCAACTTCGATTTTTCTGGATTATGTGAGGTTTTTTTGATAGAGGAGCTGCATTTGAGTAATTTTAGTTGAAAATAACTTCGAATTTTGGGATTTTTGTACAGATGTTTGTCAAATTGTAAAAAAGTTTGTTGAAACCAACTTCGATTTTTCTGGATTATGTAAAGTTTTTTTGTTAGAGGAGCTGCATTTGAGTAATTTTAGTTGAAATTAACTTCGAAATTTTGGATGTTTGTACAGATTTTTGTCAAATTTTAAAAAATTGTGTTGAAACCAACTTCGATTTTTCTGGATTACGTTAGGTTTTTTTGATAGAGGAGCTGCATTTGAGTAATTCTAGTTGAAATTATCTTCGAATTTTTGGATTTTTGTACAGATTTTTGTCAAATTTTAAAAAATTTTGTTGAACCCAACTTCGATTTTTCTGGATTATGTGAGGTTTTTTTGATAGAGGAGCTGCATTTGAGTAATTTTAGTTGATAATAACTTCCAATTTTTTGGATTTTTGTACAGATTTTTGTAAAATTGTATAAAATTTTGTTGAACCCAACTTCGATTTTTCTGGATTATGTTAGGTTTTTTTGATAGAGGAGCTGCATTTGAGTAATTCTAGTTGAAATTAACTTCGAATTTTTGGATTTTTGTACAGATTTTTGTCAAATTTTAAAACATTTGTTGGAGCCAACTTCGATTTTTCTGGAATATTTTAGGTTTTTTGGATAGAGGAGCTGCATTTGAGTAATTTTAGTTGTAATTAACTTCGAATTTTTGGATCTTTGAACAGATTTTGTCAAATTTTAAAAAAGTTTTTGAAACCAACTTCGATTTTTCTGGATTATGTTAGGTTTTTTGGATAGAGGAGCAGCTTTCGAGTAATTTTAGTTGAAATTAACTTCGAATTTTTGGATTTTTGTACAGATTTTTGTCAAATTTTAAAAAATTTTGTTGAAACCAACTTCGATTTTTCTGGATTATGTAAAGTTTTTTTGATAGAGGAGCTGCATTTGAGTAATTTTAGTTGAAAATAACTTCGAATTTTTTGATTTTTGTACAGATTTTTGTCAAATTTTAAAAAATTTTGTTGAAACCAACTTCGATTTTTCTGGATTATGTAAAGTTTTTTTGATAGAGGAGCTGCATTTGAGTAATTTTAGTTGAAAATAACTTCGAATTTTTGGATTTTTGTACAGATTCTTGTCAAATTTTAAAAAATTTTGTTGAAGCCAACTTCGATTTTTCTGGATTATGTTAGGTTTTTTTGACAGAGGAGCTGCATTTGAGTAATTTTAGTTGAAATTAACTTCGAATTTATGGATTTTTGTACAGATTTTTGTCAAATTTTAAAAAATTTTGTTAAAACCAACTTCGATTTCTCTGGATTATGTTAGGTTTTTTTGATAGAGGAGCAGCTTTCGAGTAATTTTAGTTGAAATTAACTTCGAATTTTTGGATTTTTGTACAGATTTTTGTCAAATTTTAAAAAATTTTGTTGAAACCAACTTCGATTTTTCTGGATTATGTAAAGTTTTTTTGATAGAGGAGCTGCATTTGAGTAATTCTAGTTGAAATTAACTTCGAATTTTGGGATTTTTGTACAGATGTTTGTCAAATTTTAAAACATTTGTTGGAGCCAACTTCGATTTTTCTGGAATATTTTAGGTTTTTTGGATAGAGGAGCTGCATTTGAGTAATTTTAGTTGTAATTAACTTCGAATTTTTGGATCTTTGAACAGATTTTGTCAAATTTTAAAAAAGTTTTTGAAACCAACTTCGATTTTTCTGGATTATGTTAGGTTTTTTGGATAGAGGAGCTGCATTTGAGTAATTTTAGTTGTAATTAACTTCGAATTTTTGGATTTTTGTACAGATTTTTGTCAAATTTTAAAAAATTTTGTTGAAACCAAGTTGGATTACTCTGGATTACGTTAGGTTTTCGTGATAGAGGAGCTGCATTTGAGTAATTTTAGTTGAAATTATCTTCCAATTTTGGGATTTTTGAACAGATGTTTGTCAAATTTTAAAAAATTTCGTTGAAACCAACTTCGATTTTTCTGGATTATGTTAGGTGATTTTGATAGAGGAGCTGCATTTGAGTAATTCTACTTAAAATTAACTTCGAATTTTTGGATTTTTGTACAGATTTTGTCAAATTTTAAAAAATTTTGTTGAAACCAACTTCGATTACTCTGGATTACGTTAGGTTTTCTTGATAGAGGAGCTGCATTTGAGTAATTTTAGTTGAAATTAACATCGAATTTTTGGATTTTTGTACAGATTTTTGTCAAATTTTAAAAAATTTTGTTGAAACCAACTTCGATTTTTCTGGATTATGTGAGGTTTTTTTGATAGAGGAGCTGCATTTGAGTAATTTTAGTTGAAAATAACTTCGAATTTTGGGATTTTTGTACAGATGTTTGTCAAATTGTAAAAAAGTTTGTTGAAACCAACTTCGATTTTTCTGGATTATGTAAAGTTTTTTTGTTAGAGGAGCTGCATTTGAGTAATTTTAGTTGAAATTAACTTCGAAATTTTGGATGTTTGTACAGATTTTTGTCAAATTTTAAAAAATTGTGTTGAAACCAACTTCGATTTTTCTGGATTACGTTAGGTTTTTTTGATAGAGGAGCTGCATTTGAGTAATTCTAGTTGAAATTATCTTCGAATTTTTGGATTTTTGTACAGATTTTTGTCAAATTTTAAAAAATTTTGTTGAACCCAACTTCGATTTTTCTGGATTATGTGAGGTTTTTTTGATAGAGGAGCTGCATTTGAGTAATTTTAGTTGATAATAACTTCCAATTTTTTGGATTTTTGTACAGATTTTTGTAAAATTGTATAAAATTTTGTTGAACCCAACTTCGATTTTTCTGGATTATGTTAGGTTTTTTTGATAGAGGAGCTGCATTTGAGTAATTCTAGTTGAAATTAACTTCGAATTTTTGGATTTTTGTACAGATTTTTGTCAAATTTTAAAACATTTGTTGGAGCCAACTTCGATTTTTCTGGAATATTTTAGGTTTTTTGGATAGAGGAGCTGCATTTGAGTAATTTTAGTTGTAATTAACTTCGAATTTTTGGATCTTTGAACAGATTTTGTCAAATTTTAAAAAAGTTTTTGAAACCAACTTCGATTTTTCTGGATTATGTTAGGTTTTTTGGATAGAGGAGCAGCTTTCGAGTAATTTTAGTTGAAATTAACTTCGAATTTTTGGATTTTTGTACAGATTTTTGTCAAATTTTAAAAAATTTTGTTGAAACCAACTTCGATTTTTCTGGATTATGTAAAGTTTTTTTGATAGAGGAGCTGCATTTGAGTAATTTTAGTTGAAAATAACTTCGAATTTTTTGATTTTTGTACAGATTTTTGTCAAATTTTAAAAAATTTTGTTGAAACCAACTTCGATTTTTCTGGATTATGTAAAGTTTTTTTGATAGAGGAGCTGCATTTGAGTAATTTTAGTTGAAAATAACTTCGAATTTTTGGATTTTTGTACAGATTCTTGTCAAATTTTAAAAAATTTTGTTGAAGCCAACTTCGATTTTTCTGGATTATGTTAGGTTTTTTTGATAGAGGAGCTGCATTTGAGTAATTTTAGTTGAAATTAACTTCGAATTTATGGATTTTTGTACAGATTTTTGTCAAATTTTAAAAAATTTTGTTAAAACCAACTTCGATTTCTCTGGATTATGTTAGGTTTTTTTGATAGAGGAGCAGCTTTCGAGTAATTTTAGTTGAAATTAACTTCGAATTTTTGGATTTTTGTACAGATTTTTGTCAAATTTTAAAAAATTTTGTTGAAACCAACTTCGATTTTTCTGGATTATGTAAAGTTTTTTTGATAGAGGAGCTGCATTTGAGTAATTTTAGTTGAAAATAACTTCGAATTTTTGGATTTTTGTACAGATTCTTGTCAAATTTTAAAAAATTTTGTTGAAACCAACTTCCATTTTTCTAGATTATGTTAGGTTTTTTTGATAGAGGAGCTGGATTTAAGTAATTTTAGTTGAAAATAACTTCGAATTTTTGGATTTTTGTACAGATTCTTGTCAAATCTTAAAAAATTTTGTTGAACCCAACTTCGATTTTTCTGGATTATGTCAGGTTTTTTTGATAGAGGAGCTGCATTTGAGTAATTTTAGTTGAAAATAACTTCGAATTTTTGGATTTTTGTACAGATTCTTGTCAAATTTTAAAAAATTTTGTTGAACCCAACTTCGATTTTTCTGGATTATGTCAGGTTTTTTTGACAGAGGAGCTGCTTTTGAGTAATTTTAGTTGAAAATAACTTCGAATTTTTGGATTTTTGTACAGATTTTTGTCAAATTTTAAAAAATTTTGTTGAAACCAACTTCGATTTCTCTGGATTATGTTAGGTTTTTTTGATAGAGGAGCAGCTTTCGAGTAATTTTAGTTGAAATTAACTTCGAATTTTTGGATTTTTGTACAGATTTTTGTCAAATTTTAAAAAATTTTGTTGAAACCAACTTCGATTTTTCTGGATTATGTAAAGTTTTTTTGATAGAGGAGCTGCATTTGAGTAATTCTAGTTGAAAATAACTTCGAATTTTTGGATTTTTGTACAGATTCTTGTCAAATTTTAAAAAATTTTGTTGAAACCAACTTCCATTTTTCTAGATTATGTTAGGTTTTTTTGATAGAGGAGCTGCATTTGAGTAATTCTATGTGAAATTAACTTCGAATTTTTGGATTTTTGTAAAGATTTTTGTCAAATATTAAAAAATTTTGTTGAAACCAACTTCGATTTTTCTGGAATATGTTAGGTTTTTTTGATAAAGGAGCTGCATTTGAGTAATTTTAGTTGAAATTAACTTCGAATTTTTGGATTTTTGTACAGATATTTGTCAATTTTTAAAAAATTTGGTTTAAACCTATTTCGATTTTTCTGGATTATGTTAGGTTTTTTTGATAGAGGAGCTGCATTTGAGTAATTCTATGTGAAATTAACTTCGAATTTTTGGATTTTTGTACAGATTTTTGTCAAAATTTAAAAAATTTTGTTTAAACCTACTTCGATTTTTCTGGATTATGTAAAGTTTTTTTGATAGATGAGCTGCATTTGAGTAATTTTAGTTGAAAATAACTTCGAAATTTTGGATTTTTGTAAAGATTTTTGTCAAATATTAAAAAATTTTGTTGAAACCAACTTCGATTTTTCTGGAATATGTTAGGTTTTTTTGATAAAGGAGCTGCATTTGAGTAATTTTAGTTGAAATTAACTTCGAATTTTTGGATTTTTGTACAGATTTTTGTTAATTTTTAAAAAATTTGGTTTAAACCTATTTCGATTTTTCTGGATTATGTTAGGTTTTTTTGATAGAGGAGCTGCATTTGAGTAATTTTAGTTGAAATTAACTTCGAATTTTTGGATTTTTGTACAGATTTTTGTCAAATTTTAATAAATTTTGTTGAAACCAACTTCGATTACTCTGGATTACGTTAGGTTTTTCTGGTAGCGGAGCTGCATTTGAGTAATTTTAGTTGAAACCAACTTCGATTTTTCTGGATTATGTAAAGTTTTTTGTTAGGGGAGCTGCATTTGAGTATTTTTAGTTGAAAATAACTTCGAATTTTTGGATTTTTGTGCAGATTTTTGTCAAAATTTAAAAAATTTTGTTTAAACCTACTTCGATTGTTCTGGATTATGTAAAGTTTTTTTGATAGAGGAGCTGCATTTGAGTAATTTTAGTTGAAAATAACTTCGAAATTTTGGATTTTTGTAAAGATTTTTGTCAAATTTTAAAAAATTTTGTTGAAACCAACTTCGATTTTTCTGGAATATGTTAGGTTTTTTTGATAAAGGAGCTGCATTTGAGTAATTTTAGTTGAAATTAACTTCGAATTTTTGGATTTTTGTACAGATTTTTGTCAAATTTTAAAAAATTTTGTTGAAACCAACTTCGATTTTTCTGGATTACGTTAGGTTTTTTTGATAGAGGAGCTGCATTTGAGTAATTTTAGTTGAAATTAACTACGAATTTTTCGATTTTTGTACAGATTTTTGTCAAATTTTAAAAAATTTTGTTGAAACCAACTTCGATTTTTCTGGATTACGTTAGGTTTTTTTGATAGAGGAGCTGCATTTGAGTAATTTTAGTTGAAATTAACTTCGAATTTTGGGATTTTTGAACAGATGTTTGTAAAATTTTAAAAAATTTTGTTGAAACCAACTTCGATTTTTCTGGATTATGTTTGGTTTTTTTGATAGAGGAGCTGCATTTGAGTATTTTTAGTTGAAAATAACTTCGAATTTTTGGATTTTTGTACAGATTTTTGTCAAATTTTAAAAAATTTTGTTGAAACCAATTTCGATTTTTCTGGATTATGTTAGGTTTTTTTGATAGAGGAGCTGCATTGGAGTAATTTTAGTTGAAATTAACTTCGAATTTTTGGATTTTTGTACAGATTTTTGTGAAATTTTAAAAAATTTTGTTGAAACCAACTTCGATTTTTCTGGATTATGTTAGGTTTTTTGGATAGAGGAACTGCATTTGAGTAATTTTTGTTGAAAATAATTTCGAATTTTTTGTTTTTTGTACAGATTTTTGTGAAATTTTAAAAAATTTTGTTGAAACCAACTTCGATTTTTCTGGATTACGTTAGTTTTTTTTGATAGAGGAGCTGCATTTGAGTAATTTTAGTTGAAATTAACTTCGAATTTTTCGATTTTTGTACAGAGTTTTGTCAAATTTTAATAAATTTTGTTGAAACCAACTTCGATTACTCTGGATTACGTTAGGTTTTTCTGGTAGCGGAGCTGCATTTGAGTAATTTTAGTTGAAACCAACTTCGATTTTTCTGGATTATGTAAAGTTTTTTGTTAGGGGAGCTGCATTTGAGTATTTTTAGTTGAAAATAACTTCGAATTTTTGGATTTTTGTGCAGATTTTTGTCAAAATTTAAAAAATTTTGTTTAAACCTACTTCGATTGTTCTGGATTATGTAAAGTTTTTTTGATAGAGGAGCTGCATTTGAGTAATTTTAGTTGAAAATAACTTCGAAATTTTGGATTTTTGTAAAGATTTTTGTCAAATTTTAAAAAATTTTGTTGAAACCAACTTCGATTTTTCTGGAATATGTTAGGTTTTTTTGATAAAGGAGCTGCATTTGAGTAATTTTAGTTGAAATTAACTTCGAATTTTTGGATTTTTGTACAGATTTTTGTCAAATTTTAAAAAATTTTGTTGAAACCAACTTCGATTTTTCTGGATTACGTTAGGTTTTTTTGATAGAGGAGCTGCATTTGAGTAATTTTAGTTGAAATTAACTACGAATTTTTCGATTTTTGTACAGATTTTTGTCAAATTTTAAAAAATTTTGTTGAAACCAACTTCGATTTTTCTGGATTACGTTAGGTTTTTTTGATAGAGGAGCTGCATTTGAGTAATTTTAGTTGAAATTAACTTCGAATTTTGGGATTTTTGAACAGATGTTTGTAAAATTTTAAAAAATTTTGTTGAAACCAACTTCGATTTTTCTGGATTATGTTTGGTTTTTTTGATAGAGGAGCTGCATTTGAGTATTTTTAGTTGAAAATAACTTCGAATTTTTGGATTTTTGTACAGATTTTTGTCAAATTTTAAAAAATTTTGTTGAAACCAACTTCGATTTTTCTGGATTATGTAAAGTTTTTTTGTTAGAGGAGCTGCATTTGAGTAATTTTAGTTGAAAATAACTTCGAATTTTTGGATTTTTGTACAGATTTTTGTCAAATTTTAAAAAATTTTGTTGAAACCAATTTCGATTTTTCTGGATTATGTTAGGTTTTTTTGATAGAGGAGCTGCATTGGA
The DNA here is from genome assembly GCA_951215215.1 of Andrena trimmerana. Classification (NCBI taxonomy): domain Eukaryota; kingdom Metazoa; phylum Arthropoda; class Insecta; order Hymenoptera; family Andrenidae; genus Andrena; species Andrena trimmerana. The sequence goes on from CATNUO010000083.1 coordinate 78,068, forward strand.
GTAATTTTAGTTGAAATTAACTTCGAATTTTTGGATTTTTGTACAGATTTTTGTGAAATTTTAAAAAATTTTGTTGAAACCAACTTCGATTTTTCTGGATTATGTTAGGTTTTTTGGATAGAGGAGCTGCATTTGAGTAATTTTTGTTGAAAATAATTTCGAATTTTTGGTTTTTTGTACAGATTTTTGTGAAAATTTAAAAAATTTTGTTGAAACCAACTTCGATTTTTCTGGATTATGTAAAGTTTTTTTGATAGAGGAGCTGCATTTGAGTAATTCTAGTTGAAATTGACTTCGAATTTTTGGATATTTGTACAGATTTTTGTAAAATTTTAAAAAATTTTGTTGAAACCAACTTCGATTCTTCTGGATTACGTTAGGTTTTTTTGGTAGCGGAGATGCATTTGAGTAATTCTAGTTGAAAATAATTTCGAATTTTTGGTTTTTTGTACAGATTTTTGTGAAAATTTAAAAAATTTTGTTGAAACCAACTTCGATTTTTCTGGATTATGTAAAGTTTTTTTGATAGAGGAGCTGCATTTGAGTAATTCTAGTTGAAATTGACTTCGAATTTTTGGATATTTGTACAGATTTTTGTAAAATTTTAAAAAATTTTGTTGAAACCAACTTCGATTATTCTGGATTACGTTAGGTTTTTTTGGTAGCGGAGATGCATTTGAGTAATTCTAGTTGAAAATAATTTCGAATTTTTGGTTTTTTGTACAGATTTTTGTGAAAATTTAAAAAATTTTGTTGAAACCAACTTCGATTTTTCTGGATTATGTAAAGTTTTTTTGATAGAGGAGCTGCATTTGAGTAATTCTAGTTGAAATTAACTTCGAATTTTTGGATTTTTGTACAGATTTTTGTAAAATTTTAAAAAATTTAGTTGAAACCAACTTCGATTATTCTGGATTACGTTAGGTTTTTTTGGTAGCGGAGATGCATTTGAGTAATTCTAGTTGAAATTAACTTCGAAATTTTGGATTTTTGTCAAATTTTAAAAAATTTTGTTGAAACCAACTTCGATTTTTCTGGATTATGTAAAGTTTTTTTGATAGAGGAGCTGCATTTGAGTAATTTTAGTTGAAAATAACTTCGAATTTTTGGATTTTTGTACAGATTTTTGTCAATTTTTAAAAAATTTGGTTTAAACCTATTTCGATTTTTCTGGATTACGTTAGTTTTTTTTGATAGAGGAGCTGCATTTGAGTAATTTTAGTTGAAATTAACTTCGAATTTTTCGATTTTTGTACAGATTTTTGTCAAATTTTAATAAATTTTGTTGAAACCAACTTCGATTACTCTGGATTACGTTAGGTTTTTTTGGTAGCGGAGCTGCATTTGAGTAATTTTGGTTGAAATTAACTTCGAATTTTTGGATTTTTGTACAGATATTTGTGAAATTTTAAAAAATTTTGTTGAAACCAACTTCGATTTTTCTGGATTATGTTAGGTTTTTTGGATAGAGGAGCTGCATTTGAGTAATTTTAGTTGTAATTAACTTCGAATTTTTGGATTTTTGTGCAGATTTTTGTAAAATTTTATATAATTTTGTTAAACCCAACATCGATTTTTCTGGATTATGTTAGGTTTTTTTGATAGAGGAGCTGCATTTGAGTAATTCTATGTGAAATTAACTTCGAATTTTTGGATTTTTGTACAGATTTTTGTCAAAATTTAAAAAATTTTGTTTAAACCTACTTCGATTTTTCTGGATTATGTAAAGTTTTATTGATAGAGGAGCTGCATTTGAGTAATTTTAGTTGAAAATAACTTCGAAATTTTGGATTTTTGTAAAGATTTTTGTCAAATATTAAAAAATTTTGTTGAAACCAACTTCGATTTTTCTGGAATATGTTAGGTTTTTTTGATAAAGGAGCTTCATTTGAGTAATTTTAGTTGAAATTAACTTCGAATTTTTGGATTTTTGTACAGATTTTTGTCAATTTTTAAAAAATTTGGTTTAAACCTATTTCGATTTTTCTGGATTATGTTAGGTTTTTTTGATAGAGGAGCTGCATTTGAGTAATTTTAGTTGAAATTAACTTCGAATTTTTGGATTTTTGTGCAGATTTTTGTCAAAATTTAAAAAATTTTGTTTAAACCTACTTCGATTGTTCTGGATTATGTAAAGTTTTTTTGATAGAGGAGCTGCATTTGAGTAATTTTAGTTGAAAATAACTTCGAAATTTTGGATTTTTGTAAAGATTTTTGTCAAATTTTAAAAAATTTTGTTGAAACCAACTTCGATTACTCTGGAATATGTTAGGTTTTTTTGATAAAGGAGCTGCATTTGAGTAATTTTAGTTGAAATTAACTTCGAATTTTTGGATTTTTGTACAGATTTTTGTCAATTTTTAAAAAATTTTGTTGAAACCAACTTCGATTTTTCTGGATTACGTTAGGTTTTTTTGATAGAGGAGCTGCATTTGAGTAATTTTAGTTGAAATTAACTACGAATTTTTCGATTTTTGTACAGATTTTTGTCAAATTGTAAAAAAATTTGTTGAAACCAACTTCGATTACTCTGGATTACGTTAGGTTTTTTTGGTAGCGGAGCTGCATTTGAGTAATTTTAGTTGAAATTAACTTCGAATTTTGGGATTTTTGAACAGATGTTTGTAAAATTTTAAAAAATTTTGTTGAAACCAACTTCGATTTTTCTGGATTATGTTTGGTTTTTTTGATAGAGGAGCTGCATTTGAGTATTTTTAGTTGAAAATAACTTCGAATTTTTGGATTTTTGTACAGATTTTTGTCAAATTTTAAAAAATTTTGTTGAAACCAACTTCGATTTTTCTGGATTATGTAAAGTTTTTTTGTTAGAGGAGCTGCATTTGAGTAATTTTAGTTGAAAATAACTTCGAATTTTTGGATTTTTGTACAGATTTTTGTCAAATTTTAAAAAATTTTGTTGAAACCAATTTCGATTTTTCTGGATTATGTTAGGTTTTTTTGATAGAGGAGCTGCATTGGAGTAATTTTAGTTGAAATTAACTTCGAATTTTTGGATTTTTGAACAGATTTTTGTGAAATTTTAAAAAATTTTGTTGAAACCAACTTCGATTTTTCTGGATTATGTTAGGTTTTTTGGATAGAGGAGCTGCATTTGAGTAATTTTAGTTGTAATTAACTTCGAATTTTTGGATTTTTGTGCAGATTTTTGTAAAATTTTATAAAATTTTGTTAAACCCAACTTCGATTTTTCTGGATTATGTTAGGTTTTTTTGATAGAGGAGCTGCATTGGAGTAATTTTTGTTGAAAATAATTTCGAATTTTTGGATTTTTGTACAGTTTTTTGTCAAATTTTAAAAAATTTTGTTGAAACCAACTTCGATTTTTCTGGATTATGTAAAGTTTTTTTGTTAGTGGAGCTGCATTTGAGTAATTTTTGTTGAAAATAATTTCGAATTTTTGGTTTTTTGTACAGATTTTTGTGAAAATTTAAAAAATTTTGTTGAAACCAACTTCGATTTTTCTGGATTATGTAAGGTTTTTTGATAGAGGAGCTGCATTTGAGTAATTCTAGTTGAAATTAACTTCGAATTTTTTGATTTTTGTACAGATTTTTGTAAAATTTTAAAAAATTTTGTTGAAACCAACTTCGATTATTCTGGATTACGTTAGGTTTTTTTGGTAGCGGAGATGCATTTGAGTAATTCTAGTTGAAATTAACTTCGAAATTTTGGATTTTTGTCAAATTTTAAAAAATTTTGTTGAAACCAACTTCGATTTTTCTGGATTATGTAAAGTTTTTTTGATAGAGGAGCTGCATTTGAGTAATTTTAGTTGAAAATAACTTCGAATTTTTGGATTTTTGTACAGATTTTTGTCAATTTTTAAAAAATTTGGTTTAAACCTATTTCGATTTTTCTGGATTACGTTAGTTTTTTTTGATAGAGGAGCTGCATTTGAGTAATTTTAGTTGAAATTAACTTCGAATTTTTCGATTTTTGTACAGATTTTTGTCAAATTTTAATAAATTTTGTTGAAACCAACTTCGATTACTCTGGATTACGTTAGGTTTTTTTGGTAGCGGAGCTGCATTTGAGTAATTTTGGTTGAAATTAACTTCGAATTTTTGGATTTTTGTACAGATTTTTGTGAAATTTTAAAAAATTTTGTTGAAACCAACTTCGATTTTTCTGGATTATGTTAGGTTTTTTGGATAGAGGAGCTGCATTTGAGTAATTTTAGTTGTAATTAACTTCGAATTTTTGGATTTTTGTGCAGATTTTTGTAAAATTTTATATAATTTTGTTAAACCCAACATCGATTTTTCTGGATTATGTTAGGTTTTTTTGATAGAGGAGCTGCATTTGAGTAATTCTATGTGAAATTAACTTCGAATTTTTGGATTTTTGTACAGATTTTTGTCAAAATTTAAAAAATTTTGTTTAAACCTACTTCGATTTTTCTGGATTATGTAAAGTTTTATTGATAGAGGAGCTGCATTTGAGTAATTTTAGTTGAAAATAACTTCGAAATTTTGGATTTTTGTAAAGATTTTTGTCAAATATTAAAAAATTTTGTTGAAACCAACTTCGATTTTTCTGGAATATGTTAGGTTTTTTTGATAAAGGAGCTTCATTTGAGTAATTTTAGTTGAAATTAACTTCGAATTTTTGGATTTTTGTACAGATTTTTGTCAATTTTTAAAAAATTTGGTTTAAACCTATTTCGATTTTTCTGGATTATGTTAGGTTTTTTTGATAGAGGAGCTGCATTTGAGTAATTTTAGTTGAAATTAACTTCGAATTTTTGGATTTTTGTACAGATTTTTGTGAAATTTTAAAAAATTTTGTTGAAACCAACTTCGATTTTTCTGGATTACGTTAGTTTTTTTTGATAGAGGAGCTGCATTTGAGTAATTTTAGTTGAAATTAACTTCGAATTTTTCGATTTTTGTACAGAGTTTTGTCAAATTTTAATAAATTTTGTTGAAACCAACTTCGATTACTCTGGATTACGTTAGGTTTTTCTGGTAGCGGAGCTGCATTTGAGTAATTTTAGTTGAAACCAACTTCGATTTTTCTGGATTATGTAAAGTTTTTTGTTAGGGGAGCTGCATTTGAGTATTTTTAGTTGAAAATAACTTCGAATTTTTGGATTTTTGTGCAGATTTTTGTCAAAATTTAAAAAATTTTGTTTAAACCTACTTCGATTGTTCTGGATTATGTAAAGTTTTTTTGATAGAGGAGCTGCATTTGAGTAATTTTAGTTGAAAATAACTTCGAAATTTTGGATTTTTGTAAAGATTTTTGTCAAATTTTAAAAAATTTTGTTGAAACCAACTTCGATTTTTCTGGAATATGTTAGGTTTTTTTGATAAAGGAGCTGCATTTGAGTAATTTTAGTTGAAATTAACTTCGAATTTTTGGATTTTTGTACAGATTTTTGTCAATTTTTAAAAAATTTTGTTGAAACCAACTTCGATTTTTCTGGATTACGTTAGGTTTTTTTGATAGAGGAGCTGCATTTGAGTAATTTTAGTTGAAATTAACTACGAATTTTTCGATTTTTGTACAGATTTTTGTCAAATTGTTAAAAAATTTGTTGAAACCAACTTCGATTACTCTGGATTACGTTAGGTTTTTTTGGTAGCGGAGCTGCATTTGAGTAATTTTAGTTGAAATTAACTTCGAATTTTGGGATTTTTGAACAGATGTTTGTAAAATTTTAAAAAATTTTGTTGAAACCAACTTCGATTTTTCTGGATTATGTTTGGTTTTTTTGATAGAGGAGCTGCATTTGAGTATTTTTAGTTGAAAATAACTTCGAATTTTTGGATTTTTGTACAGATTTTTGTCAAATTTTAAAAAATTTTGTTGAAACCAACTTCGATTTTTCTGGATTATGTAAAGTTTTTTTGTTAGAGGAGCTGCATTTGAGTAATTTTAGTTGAAAATAACTTCGAATTTTTGGATTTTTGTACAGATTTTTGTCAAATTTTAAAAAATTTTGTTGAAACCAATTTCGATTTTTCTGGATTATGTTAGGTTTTTTTGATAGAGGAGCTGCATTGGAGTAATTTTAGTTGAAATTAACTTCGAATTTTTGGATTTTTGAACAGATTTTTGTGAAATTTTAAAAAATTTTGTTGAAACCAACTTCGATTTTTCTGGATTATGTTAGGTTTTTTGGATAGAGGAGCTGCATTTGAGTAATTTTAATTGTAATTAACTTCGAATTTTTGGATTTTTGTGCAGATTTTTGTAAAATTTTATAAAATTTTGTTAAACCCAACTTCGATTTTTCTGGATTATGTTAGGTTTTTTTGATAGAGGAGCTGCATTGGAGTAATTTTTGTTGAAAATAATTTCGAATTTTTGGATTTTTGTACAGTTTTTTGTCAAATTTTAAAAAATTTTGTTGAAACCAACTTCGATTTTTCTGGATTATGTAAAGTTTTTTTGTTAGTGGAGCTGCATTTGAGTAATTTTTGTTGAAAATAATTTCGAATTTTTGGTTTTTTGTACAGATTTTTGTGAAAATTTAAAAAATTTTGTTGAAACCAACTTCGATTTTTCTGGATTATGTAAGGTTTTTTGATAGAGGAGCTGCATTTGAGTAATTCTAGTTGAAATTGACTTCGAATTTTTGGATATTTGTACAGATTTTTGTAAAATTTTAAAAAATTTTGTTGAAACCAACTTCGATTATTCTGGATTACGTTAGGTTTTTTTGGTAGCGGAGATGCATTTGAGTAATTCTAGTTGTAAATAATTTCGAATTTTTGGTTTTTTGTACAGATTTTTGTGAAAATTTAAAAAATTTTGTTGAAACCAACTTCGATTTTTCTGGATTATGTTGTCACGTCCCGGGTGAGGTCTTTTGGGGACAATGACATGTGGGGTAGAATGGACTCAGGCGCGAATCTAAAATCCAGCACTCTGAGATTTTGTGGGAACTTAGGCGCGAATATTAAATCCGTCACTCTGAGGGTTTTTGAGGAGTCAGGCGCGAATCTGTGATCCAGCACACTGAGTGTTTTAGAGGAGTCAGGCGCGAATATTAAATCCGTCACGCTGAGGTTTTTAGAGGAATCAGGCGCGAATCTGTAATCCAGCACACTGAGGGTTTTTAGAGGGGTCAGGCGCGAATATTAAATCCGTCACGCTGAGGGTTTTAGAGGAATCAGGCGCGAATCTGTAATCCAGCACACTGAGGGTTTTTGAGGAAAGCCAGGCGCGAATATTAAATCCGTCACGCTGAGGGTTTTAGAGGAATCAGGCGCGAATCTGTAATCCAGCACACTGAGGGTTTTTGAGGAAAGCCAGGCGCGAATATTAAATCCGTCACGCTGAGGTTTTTAGAGGAATCAGGCGCGAATCTGTAATCCAGCACACTGAGATTTTGTGGGAACTTAGGCGCGAATATTAAATCCGTCACTCTGAGGGTTTTTGAGGAGTCAGGCGCGAATCTGTAATCCAGCACACTGAGGGTTTTTAGAGGGGTCAGGCGCGAATATTAAATCCGTCACGCTGAGGGTTTTAGAGGAATCAGGCGCGAATCTGTAATCCAGCACACTGATCGGTCAGGGAAGGTTTAAAGGCGAATGGTATCCGGGGACACCCGTTAGAGCTTTTGTTGTGGTTTGGCACGATAATTGGATTTACTGTTGCATCGAGGTAAAAGACACTCGTAATGATTCAGCAAAATCAGCTATTCTTACGGTTATACGAAACCTATACGAAAGTAAGTTAGTAAACACTGCAATGCTTTCCGCGGTCGTTGCCCGTAATCAGCTGTTCCGGCAGCCTGGTTGGATTTCGGGATCTTCGTAGCCGAAGGATTAACACAATGACTCGAAACGTTAGTTAAGCAAAACGGTTTATTAGTTTAGGCAAAATATATGTGCACTGTTTGTGAAAGTGCTTTGTTGAACATATTATGCGTTTAGACATTAATCATTGGCACAGAACATTTATATAAATGGTTATCAATATATAAAACGTGATTATGAGCGTGACATACAGTATATGGTTAAGATAGAATGATATAAGCAATAAGCATTGATAAGAACATGAAATATGATTGAGATGAGCGTTAATAATACAATATAATAAAGCAACAAGCGTAACAAGACAATATAATATGAAAGCAATTAGAATAGCAATACAAAATAATAGGTGAACGCAATACGCGTAGAAATACAAAATAATATGAAAGCAATACGAATAGAAATACACAATAATATGTATGGAGATGATAGGCAATATTTTAAATGGTAATATAAATTCTTACGGTAGTTGCCGTTGAACACTGAATTTATGTTCGTAATTGAGTACTTTGAATAATACTGCGGTTAAATAAAACTTTAGAATGTTTCTGTAGAACGTTGATAGATTTTCGTAGTGGTCGTTGATTGATTTCCGTAGAACGAGTCGTTGATTGATTTCCGTAGAACGAGTCGTTGGTTAAGATAGAATGATATAATGAATAATAATAATAATAATTGATTGCTTACGGTAGAAGCCGTAGATAACTGATTTTAATGGTTTCACTATATAATTTTCACTAAAATGAATACTTGTAGTACTATTGAAAATACTTGTGATAATAATGTTGAAAATATCGGTAATAATCATGAACATACTAAACTCCGGCCTCTCAGGACCTCGTATTTATATGTTTGTTGCGGGGTACGCGCGGTATCGGCCTTGACACATTTAAGAATTTAGTCGCAGTAGGACTTCCGGGGTTTTTATAAACTGAATGTCTATTAATAGACATCTTTCTGTCACGTACGCCGAATATGCGTCGCAATTAGATTTCTTGGGTTTTTATGAACGGTATTTGGAGATATTCAACCCATCGCATGGATTTTGGGTATTTTAACGGGAAAGGGGTTTGAATGGCTTGGATTTGGAGGGTCGTAGAGAAGGAGTGAGACGTGGTCTCGGTTTAAGAAGATTTTGGGGCGAGGGACTTGTTTAGATTTACTTTTGAGGAGGGAATTCGTGCCTCGTTGGGCGAATAAGTGAAGGAGGTTTCGTACTGACCATCTCGAGATGGGGACCGCTAAGGTACATCATCGAGGTGATCAGCGATTGGGGAAAAGGGGTAATAATTGAATTTGAGGGACTTTGGTGGAGTGATTCTGAGATTTTTAATAGATTTTCTGAATAGTACCGCGCGAAAAATGTTGGGACGTTACACCTTCCCCCTTATATGAAGAAATGGGTACATTTCTTACCATAAGGTACGGGTGGTTTGTTTTGTAAGAGGGGTCTATACGGGGCGAAGGGGTAGCTGCTTTCAGTTGACTGATGTTGGTGGAGAGGGAGTCATCGATGGTGATTACTGTCTGCGGAGACGCCTCCCTGATGATGATATATGAGATGACTTTAGGGAGGAGGGGTGTGATTTTCCTTCCTTCCTTTGGACGGCATAGCCGCGTATTTAATGGTGGTTGCAATAAATGTTGCAGTAGTAACTATCTATGATAGAAAAATGATTAAAGTTTGTGTTGACTTGCGGTCAACCGGGACTCTCGCGCACGTGGGCAGGGTGATCATAATGTCTTTTATTTCGCAGTTTCTTACTCAGTTTTGAAAGGCAACCAAGATATGTTTCGTTTTCATTGACTTCCAGAACCGGGGTCCGGCTGGGTATTGCAAATTTCGCGAAAAATAGTTCATGCTTTGTGTATCCAGTGCCCTCGTGGACACCAGTATTATATGAGAATGCGGACAAGTTAATCCATTCGTACCAGTCACTGTATCTACCGATTAACAATTTTAAGCATTCGGTCACAATGAGATGCAATCTCTCTAAAGAGCCGTTTGTCTGTGGGTGAAAGTCTCTGGTTCGGAATTGTTGCATTTTACATTCCCGTGGTACTGCTTTCGTGAAATTGCGAGTATTTTGTGCTGCTTGGTCGGTGAGAATGGCTCTAAGAGCTCCGAAGTGATAAATGAAATTTTTAATGAATACATCAGCGGTCTTAATTAATGTTAATAGGCTGAGAAACACGCACACTAAATATTTTACGAATAAACCCTGTATGGGTAATTTATAAGTGTTGTTTGCTTTTGTTATAGGTAGTCGTTCACGTATGTTTTCTGGGGAGATTTGTAGTGGAATTTCTGCAGATGATGTTTTCCGGCGCATCTTTCTGTGCAGTTGAATCTTTTTACATTTTCTTCTAAAGTGAGCGTTGGATGTGGGAATTGCAGGGTCGACGGGGTTGCTTTCGCTCGTTGCCACATGGATCGGTGAACTGGAGAATCGAGGCCTCTTGGAGCTGCTTGGCTTATGTTTGGACCTGTCTTCCAAGTCGTCGTCCGATTTTTCGCGTGGTCGTTTGGAGCATTTTCCGCTTACAGGAGGTTTACGAGGTGAATTTTCAGTGACTTTATCGCTTTTCCCGGGATTCGGGTGTTTTTCGGAGATTGATTTTTGTAAAATTTTCTCGTTATTCAGAATGCAGGGGGTGTAAGTGATTGGCAGGGTTTTTCTAACAACTTTCTGGCTTAATATCCCTCCTATAGCATTTTTATGGGCGTCTGTAGTGACACGGAATTCCATTTCAAAGTTCGGACATTGCGAGATTGGTACCTTCGGCAATGCCGACTTTAAGTGGTTAGAAGCGGTTTGTTGGGACGATCTCCAGTCAAATGGAGTGTCTTTCTTCCGTAGTGAGGTCAAAGGCCGAGCCGTTTCAGACAATTCCGGGATAAACGTCATGTAGTATCTAGACAGTCCGAGGCAATTTTTAATTCCTTCGGGTGTGCAAGGTGCTGAGTAGTTCAGGACAACGTGGATTTTCTGTCGGTCCGGTTTCAGCGTAACCGCGAGAGACTCATGGGGTTTTATGGGAAGGGTTGATTTAGCGTAATGCAAAAGGGATGGTAGTGAGTGCACCTTCACGGATGCCTCGATGTGGTGGATCGACGGATCCTGGGGTAAGAGGGACTTGATTTTTGTTAGGGCTGGGATAGGAGTGACGCATTTAGACGTCTTAGTCTCTTTTGGTAGTACCCTTATTGTTCCAAGGGTGGAAACTGGGTCCAGAGAGGTGCCACTTAATAGCACTTGCGTCGGATTGATGTCCTGAAATTTTGGCACATTTACCCCAGTACTGGTGTTGATCATTACATCGGCTGTTTTCCGGACGTCTGGTGAGTGAATTCTCACAGACGGGGCCTGACCAATTTTTTTTATTTGAATGATACCGGTTTTTACGGTATTGCTTGTGTCTTCGGTTAAATCGTAAGTGGGTGCGCTCCTGTTTGGCCCACTCCACTGTTCGTATCCGTCGGTGCCCGACGGGGTACTTTCTGATTCCATTTCCCACAAGGTTCTAGGGTCCCTGTGGTTGGGCAAGATGCGTTTTCTGCATTCTGAGATCGCGTGTCCGGGCTTCTTGCAATAATCGCAGATTCGCACCTCCGTAGGTCTTGAGGGAGGAGGTCGAGTTTTGTCCCAGTAAGGGAGCAAAGGGTTAGGGGCCTGATTACCATATCCCGCAACTCGGTTTTGGGGATATCGTTCGGACGGTTGGGAGGCTATTTTTTTGTTACTTCTGCAGGACAGTGCGTCGTGTCCTGTCTTATTACAAATTTGACATATTAATTTAGGAGCCTCTTGTTCGGAAAACCTTTGATGGTCCCTTTCAATCTTCTTATCCACGAGTACAGCTAGCTCGAAAGCTTCATCGAGCGTTTCGAAATTATGTTGGAATAGTCTTGTTCGCATATGGGGAGGAAGGCCATCCACAAATGAGTCCAACGTTAAACGATCTAAGTCATCGGGGTGATTCCGTGCGAAGTCGCGATAATATTCTCTGTCCTCTTCCAAAATAGCAAATCGGAGATCCTTAACACGCGAGATGTATTCTAGTACGTGTTCGTTAGGTCCTTTAATAATATTGGCAAGTTCCCCACGATAGTGGTCCGAAGTTTTCGCGGGGGAGAATGTTCGTTTGAGTTGTTTTATTAAATCATTCACGGAGTCAAAAACCCTATCCTCAACGGCCAAGCAAGCGTGGTCTTGCAGTTTATTTGTCAACAACCTCGCTAGCTGGGGTTCGGCTTGCGAGGGAATCAGAGCCTTAGCCCTATTGCAGGCTCTTGCGAATTGCAAAACGGATATGTTGTAACCGTTAAAATTAGGGACGGTTTCTATGGCGTCTTTTAACGTGATCTGGGGTGTTGGATCCTGGTCCGGAATATTATTATAATTTATTATTGGTTTCCTATCGAAACGTGAGGAACCAGGAGTGGCAAAATTATTCGCCGTTGGCGGGGGTGCAAGAAGTTTTTCCATCATTCCGCGAATGGTTTGAATCCGCCTGGAGAGACCTTCCAACGCGGGGCCGTCCGAACCGGAGACTACGCCTGAACGCGTATTAGATTCCCGGTCTACGACAAATTCCGCGTACAAGTTTTCAATTTCGGCTTGCTTTTGCTGTATTAATTGCACCTGCTCCCTTTTTTCAGCGATTGCTGTAACTACAGTGTTAGGGGAAGGACCCGCGTTTTGAGCCATAATGCGAGAGTCCTCGGTATCGCCGTACAAGGACATGATACTTTGTATTTCTTAAGTGGCGTTTTGAAGGATTTTAATACTTTCGGCGACCGGCAGCCGTTATTTACAAATCGGGGTATAACTATAGTTATTCTTGATAATTATCGAACCGACGGTAGCTCTTATTCGAGAGCAAATAACTTTCAAAGCACTCGATGCAGTTTCTTATTGGGCGTTCTGGAATTAATGATTTTCTGCACCGAGGGCAATAGACAGGAGTTCTATACGTATAATAATAATGGGTCCAGTATACTTCTACCGTATCCGTGGGCATTAGGCTAGAGCACTTTAGGCAAATCTCGCTGCCGTCAATGGTTGTAGCTACGCCTCCCGAAATGCAGGTTAGTGCGTTTAAATATGCCGTCAAACTTTGTAATCTGCGGCTCCGGTAAGATGGTTGACACCGACTAGGGTGTTCAATGCACATTTTAAATAGTGGGACTTTGTGGGTACCGCGTCACAGAATCTATTTCTTATCAACGGTAAACGTATATCCCACCGCTGTCACCAAAAATATGTCACGTCCCGGGTGAGGTCTTTTGGGGACAATGACATGTGGGGTAGAATGGACTCAGGCGCGAATCTAAAATCCAGCACTCTGAGATTTTGTGGGAACTTAGGCGCGAATATTAAATCCGTCACTCTGAGGGTTTTTGAGGAGTCAGGCGCGAATCTGTGATCCAGCACACTGAGTGTTTTAGAGGAGTCAGGCGCGAATATTAAATCCGTCACGCTGAGGTTTTTAGAGGAATCAGGCGCGAATCTGTAATCCAGCACACTGAGGGTTTTTAGAGGGGTCAGGCGCGAATATTAAATCCGTCACGCTGAGGGTTTTAGAGGAATCAGGCGCGAATCTGTAATCCAGCACACTGAGGGTTTTTGAGGAAAGCCAGGCGCGAATATTAAATCCGTCACGCTGAGGGTTTTAGAGGAATCAGGCGCGAATCTGTAATCCAGCACACTGAGGGTTTTTGAGGAAAGCCAGGCGCGAATATTAAATCCGTCACGCTGAGGTTTTTAGAGGAATCAGGCGCGAATCTGTAATCCAGCACACTGAGATTTTGTGGGAACTTAGGCGCGAATATTAAATCCGTCACTCTGAGGGTTTTTGAGGAGTCAGGCGCGAATCTGTAATCCAGCACACTGAGGGTTTTTAGAGGGGTCAGGCGCGAATATTAAATCCGTCACGCTGAGGGTTTTAGAGGAATCAGGCGCGAATCTGTAATCCAGCACACTGATCGGTCAGGGAAGGTTTAAAGGCGAATGGTATCCGGGGACACCCGTTAGAGCTTTTGTTGTGGTTTGGCACGATAATTGGATTTACTGTTGCATCGAGGTAAAAGACACTCGTAATGATTCAGCAAAATCAGCTATTCTTACGGTTATACGAAACCTATACGAAAGTAAGTTAGTAAACACTGCAATGCTTTCCGCGGTCGTTGCCCGTAATCAGCTGTTCCGGCAGCCTGGTTGGATTTCGGGATCTTCGTAGCCGAAGGATTAACACAATGACTCGAAACGTTAGTTAAGCAAAACGGTTTATTAGTTTAGGCAAAATATATGTGCACTGTTTGTGAAAGTGCTTTGTTGAACATATTATGCGTTTAGACATTAATCATTGGCACAGAACATTTATATAAATGGTTATCAATATATAAAACGTGATTATGAGCGTGACATACAGTATATGGTTAAGATAGAATGATATAAGCAATAAGCATTGATAAGAACATGAAATATGATTGAGATGAGCGTTAATAATACAATATAATAAAGCAACAAGCGTAACAAGACAATATAATATGAAAGCAATTAGAATAGCAATACAAAATAATAGGTGAACGCAATACGCGTAGAAATACAAAATAATATGAAAGCAATACGAATAGAAATACACAATAATATGTATGGAGATGATAGGCAATATTTTAAATGGTAATATAAATTCTTACGGTAGTTGCCGTTGAACACTGAATTTATGTTCGTAATTGAGTACTTTGAATAATACTGCGGTTAAATAAAACTTTAGAATGTTTCTGTAGAACGTTGATAGATTTTCGTAGTGGTCGTTGATTGATTTCCGTAGAACGAGTCGTTGATTGATTTCCGTAGAACGAGTCGTTGGTTAAGATAGAATGATATAATGAATAATAATAATAATAATTGATTGCTTACGGTAGAAGCCGTAGATAACTGATTTTAATGGTTTCACTATATAATTTTCACTAAAATGAATACTTGTAGTACTATTGAAAATACTTGTGATAATAATGTTGAAAATATCGGTAATAATCATGAACATACTAAACTCCGGCCTCTCAGGACCTCGTATTTATATGTTTGTTGCGGGGTACGCGCGGTATCGGCCTTGACACATTTAAGAATTTAGTCGCAGTAGGACTTCCGGGGTTTTTATAAACTGAATGTCTATTAATAGACATCTTTCTGTCACGTACGCCGAATATGCGTCGCAATTAGATTTCTTGGGTTTTTATGAACGGTATTTGGAGATATTCAACCCATCGCATGGATTTTGGGTATTTTAACGGGAAAGGGGTTTGAATGGCTTGGATTTGGAGGGTCGTAGAGAAGGAGTGAGACGTGGTCTCGGTTTAAGAAGATTTTGGGGCGAGGGACTTGTTTAGATTTACTTTTGAGGAGGGAATTCGTGCCTCGTTGGGCGAATAAGTGAAGGAGGTTTCGTACTGACCATCTCGAGATGGGGACCGCTAAGGTACATCATCGAGGTGATCAGCGATTGGGGAAAAGGGGTAATAATTGAATTTGAGGGACTTTGGTGGAGTGATTCTGAGATTTTTAATAGATTTTCTGAATAGTACCGCGCGAAAAATGTTGGGACGTTACAATGTAAAGTTTTTTTGATAGAGGAGCTGCATTTGAGTAATTCTAGTTGAAATTAACTTCGAATTTTTGGATTTTTGTACAGATTTTTGTAAAATTTTAAAAAATTTTGTTGAAACCAACTTCGATTATTCTGGATTACGTTAGGTTTTTTTGGTAGCGGAGATGCATTTGAGTAATTCTAGTTGAAATTAACTTCGAAATTTTGGATTTTTGTCAAATTTTAAAAAATTTTGTTGAAACCAACTTCGATTTTTCTGGATTATGTAAAGTTTTTTTGATAGAGGAGCTGCATTTGAGTAATTTTAGTTGAAAATAACTTCGAATTTTTGGATTTTTGTACAGTCTTTTGTCAAATTTTAAAAAAATTTGTTGAAACCTGCTTCGATTTTTCTGGATTATGTTAGTTTTTTTGATAGAGGAGCTGCATTTGAGTAATTTTTTGTTGAAATTAACTTCGAATTTTTGGATTTTTGTTCAGATTTTTGACGAATTTTAAAAAATTTTGTTGAAACCAACTTCGATTTTTCTGGATTATGTAAAGTTTTTTTGATAGAGGAGCTGCATTTGAGTAATTTTAGTTGAAAATAACTTCGAATTTTTGGATTTTTGTACAGATTTTTGTCAAATTTTAAAAAATTTTGTTGAAACCAACTTCGATTTTTCTGGATTATGTTAGGTTTTTTTGATAGAGGAGCTGCATTTGAGTAATTCTAGTTGAAATTAACTTCGAATTTTTGGATTTTTGTACAGATTTTTGTAAAATTTTAAAAAATTTTGTTGAAACCAACTTCGATTATTCTGGATTACGTTAGGTTTTTTTGGTAGCGGAGATGCATTTGAGTAATTCTAGTTGAAATTAACTTCGAAATTTTGGATTTTTGTCAAATTTTAAAAATTTTGTTGAAACCAACTTCGATTTTTCTGGATTATGTAAAGTTTTTTTGATAGAGGAGCTGCATTTGAGTAATTTTAGTTGAAAATAACTTCGAATTTTTGGATTTTTGTACAGTCTTTTGTCAAATTTTAAAAAAATTTGTTGAAACCTGCTTCGATTTTTCTGGATTATGTTAGTTTTTTTGATAGAGGAGCTGCATTTGAGTAATTTTTTGTTGAAATTAACTTCGAATTTTTGGATTTTTGTTCAGATTTTTGACGAATTTTAAAAAATTTTGTTGAAACCAACTTCGATTTTTCTGGATTATGTAAAGTTTTTTTGATAGAGGAGCTGCATTTGAGTAATTTTAGTTGAAAATAACTTCGAATTTTTGGATTTTTGTACAGATTTTTGTCAAATTTTAAAAAATTTTGTTGAAACCAACTTCGATTTTTCTGGATTATGTTAGGTTTTTTTGATAGAGGAGCTGCATTTGAGTAATTTTAGTTGAAATTAACTTCGAATTTTTGGATTTTTGTACAGATTTTTGTGAAATTTTAAAAAATTTTGTTGAAACCAACTTCGATTTTTCTGGATTATGTTAGGTTTTTTGGATAGAGGAGCTGCATTTGAGTAATTTTAGTTGTAATTAACTTCGAATTTTTGGATTTTTGTGCAGATTTTTGTAAAATTTTATAAAATTTTGTTAAACCCAACTTCGATTTTTCTGGATTATGTTAGGTTTTTTTGATAGAGGAGCTGCATTTGAGTAATTCTAGTTGAAATTAACTTCGAATTTTAGGATTTTTGTACAGTTTTTTGTCAAATTTTAAAAAAATTTGTTGAAACCTGCTTCGATTTTTCTGGATTATGTTAGTTTTTTTGATAGAGGAGCTGCATTTGAGTAATTTTTTGTTGATATTAACTTCGAATTTTTGGATTTTTGTTCAGATTTTTGTCAAATTTTAAAAAATTTTGTTAAAACCAACTTCGATTTCTCTGGATTATGTAAAGTTTTTTTGATAGAGGAGCTGCATTTGAGTAATTCTAGTTGAAATTAACTTCGAATTTTTGGATTTTTGTACAGATTTTTGTAAAATTTTAAAAAATTTTGTTGAAACCAACTTCGATTATTCTGGATTACGTTAGGTTTTTTTGGTAGCGGAGATGCATTTGAGTAATTCTAGTTGAAATTAACTTCGAAATTTTGGATTTTTGTCAAATTTTAAAAAATTTTGTTGAAACCAACTTCGATTTTTCTGGATTATGTAAAGTTTTTTTGATAGAGGAGCTGCATTTGAGTAATTTTAGTTGAAAATAACTTCGAATTTTTGGATTTTTGTACAGTCTTTTGTCAAATTTTAAAAAAATTTGTTGAAACCTGCTTCGATTTTTCTGGATTATGTTAGTTTTTTTGATAGAGGAGCTGCATTTGAGTAATTTTTTGTTGAAATTAACTTCGAATTTTTGGATTTTTGTTCAGATTTTTGACGAATTTTAAAAAATTTTGTTGAAACCAACTTCGATTTTTCTGGATTATGTAAAGTTTTTTTGATAGAGGAGCTGCATTTGAGTAATTTTAGTTGAAAATAACTTCGAATTTTTGGATTTTTGTACAGATTTTTGTCAAATTTTAAAAAATTTTGTTGAAACCAACTTCGATTTTTCTGGATTATGTTAGGTTTTTTTGATAGAGGAGCTGCATTTGAGTAATTTTAGTTGAAATTAACTTCGAATTTTTGGATTTTTGTACAGATTTTTGGGAAATTTTAAAAAATTTTGTTGAAACCAACTTCGATTTTTCTGGATTATGTTAGGTTTTTTGGATAGAGGAGCTGCATTTGAGTAATTTTAGTTGAAAATAATTTCGAATTTTTGGATTTTTGTACAGATTTTTGTCAAATTTTAAAAAATTTTGTTGAAACCAACTTCGATTTTTCTGGATTATGTTAGGTTTTTTTTGATAGAGGAGCTGCATTTGAGTATTTTTAGTTGAAAATAACTTCAATTTTTTGGATTTTTGTACAGATTTTTGTCAAAATTTAAAAAATTTTGTTTAAACCTACTTCGATTTTTCAGGATTATGTAAAGTTTTTTTGATAGAGGAGCTGCATTTGAGTAATTTTAGTTGAAAATAACTTCGAAATTTTGGATTTTTGTAAAGATTTTTGTCAAATATTAAAAAATTTTGTTGAAACCAACTTCGATTATTCTGGAATATGTTAGGTTTTTTTGATAAAGGAGCTGCATTTGAGTAATTTTAGTTGAAATTAACTTCGAATTTTTGGATTTTTGTACAGATTTTTGTCAATTTTTAAAAAATTTGGTTTAAACCTATTTCGATTTTTCTGGATTATGTTAGGTTTTTTTGATAGAGGAGCTGCATTTGAGTAATTCTAGTTGAAATTAACTTCGAATTTTTGGATTTTTGTACAGATTTTTGTCAAATATTAAAAAATTTTGTTGAAACCAACTTCGATTATTCTGGAATATGTTAGGTTTTTTTGATAAAGGAGCTGCATTTGAGTAATTTTAGTTGAAATTAACTTCGAATTTTTGGATTTTTGTACAGATTTTTGTCAAATTTTAAAAAATTTTGTTGAAACCAACTTCGATTTTTCTGGATTATGTTAGGTTTTTTTGATAGAGGAGCTGCATTTGAGTAATTTTAGTTGAAATTAAATTCGAATTTTTGGATTTTTGTACAGATTTTTGTCAAATTGTAAAAAAATTTGTTGAAACCAACTTCGATTACTCTGGATTACGTTAGGTTTTTTTGGTAGCGGAGCTGCATTTGAGTAATTTTAGTTGAAATTAACTTCGAATTTTTCGATTTTTGTACAGATGTTTGTCAAATTTTAAAAAATTTTGTTGAAACCAACTTCGATTTTTCTGGATTATGTTAGGTTTTTTTGATAGAGGAGCTGCATTTGAGTATTTTTAGTTGAAAATAACTTCGAAATTTTGGATTTTTGTAAAGATTTTTGTCAAATTTTAAAAAATTTTGTTGAAACCAACTTCGATTTTTCTGGATTACGTTAGGTTTTTTTGATAGAGGAGCTGCATTTGAGTAATTTTAGATGAAATTAACTTCGAATTTTTCGATTTTTGTACAGATTTTTGTCAAATTTTAAAAAATTTTGTTGAAACCAACTTCGATTACTCTGGATTACGTTAGGTTTTTTTGGTAGCGGAGCTGCATTTGAGTAATTTTAGTTGAAATTAACTTCGAATTTTGGGATTTTTGAACAGATGTTTGTAAAATTTTAAAAAATTTTGTTGAAACCAACTTCGATTTTTCTGGATTATGTTAGGTTTTTTTGATAGAGGAGCTGCATTTGAGTATTTTTAGTTGAAAATAACTTCGAATTTTTGGATTTTTGTACAGATTTTTGTCAAATTTTAAAAAATTTTGTTGAAACCAACTTCGATTTTTCTGGATTATGTTAGTTTTTTTTGATAGAGGAGCTGCATTTGAGTAATTTTAGTTGAAAATAACTTCGAATTTTTGGATTTTTGTACAGATTTTTGTCAAATTTTAAAAAATTTTGTTGAAACCAACTTCGATTTTTCTGGATTATGTTAGGTTTTTTGGATAGAGGAGCTGCATTTGAGTAATTTTAGTTGTAATTAACTTCAAATTTTTGGATTTTTGTGCAGATTTTTGTAAAATTTTATAAAATTTTGTTAAACCCAACTTCGATTTTTCTGGATTATGTTAGGTTTTTTTGATAGAGGAGCTGCATTTGAGTAATTCTAGTTGAAATTAACTTCGAATTTTAGGATTTTTGTACAGATTTTTGCCAAATTTTAAAAAATTTTGTTGATACCAACTTCGATTTTTCTGGATTATGTAAAGTTTTTTTGTTAGAGGAGCTGCATTTGAGTAATTTTTGTTGAAAATAATTTCGAATTTTTGGATTTTTGTACAGTTTTTTGTCAAATTTTAAAAAATTTTGTTGAAACCAACTTCGATTTTTCTGGATTATGTAAAGTTTTTTTGTTAGTGGAGCTGCATTCGAGTGATTTTTGTTGAAAATAATTTCGAATTTTTGGTTTTTTGTACAGATTTTTGTGAAAATTTAAAAAATTTTGTTGAAACCAACTTCGATATTTCTGGATTATGTAAAGTTTTTTTGATAGAGGAGCTGCATTTGAGTAATTCTAGTTGAAATTAACTTCGAATTTTTGGATTTTTGTACAGATTTTTGTAAAATTTTAAAAAATTTTGTTGAAACCAACTTCGATTATTCTGGATTACGTTAGGTTTTTTTGGTAGCGGAGATGCATTTGAGTAATTCTAGTTGAAATTAACTTCGAAATTTTGGATTTTTGTACATATTTTAGTCAAATTTTAAAAAATTTTGTTGAAACCAACTTCGATTTTTCTGGATTATGTAAAGTTTTTTTGATAGAGGAGCTGCATTTGAGTAATTTTAGTTGAAAATAACTTCGAATTTTTGGATTTTTGTACAGATTTTTGTCAAATTTTAAAAAAATTTGTTGAAACCTGCTTCGATTTTTCTGGATTATGTTAGTTTTTTTGATAGAGGAGCTGCATTTGAGTAATTTTTTGTTGAAATTAACTTCGAATTTTTGGATTTTTGTTCAGATTTTTGACGAATTTTAAAAAATTTTGTTGAAACCAACTTCGATTTTTCTGGATTATGTTAGGTTTTTTTGATAGAGGAGCTGCATTTGAGTAATTCTAGTTGAAATTAACTTCGAATTTTTGGATTTTTGTACAGATTTTTGAGAAATTTTAAAAAATTTTGTTGAAACCAACTTCCATTTTTCTAGATTATGTTAGGTTTTTTTGATAGAGGAGCTGGATTTAAGTAATTTTAGTTGAAATTAACTTCGAATTTTTGGATTTTTGTACAGATTTTTGTCAAATTTTAAAAAATTTTGTTAAAACCAACTTCGATTTCTCTGGATTATGTTAGGTTTTTTTGATAGATGAGCAGCTTTCGAGTAATTTTAGTTGAAATTAACTTCGAATTTTTGGATTTTTGTACAGATTTTTGTCAAATTTTAAAAAATTTTGTTGAAACCAACTTCGATTTTTCTGGATTATGTAAAGTTTTTTTGATAGAGGAGCTGCATTTGAGTAATTTTAGTTGAAAATAACTTCGAATTTTTGGATTTTTGTACAGATTTTTGTCAATTTTTAAAAAATTTGGTTTAAACCTATTTCGATTTTTCTGGATTATGTTAGGTTTTTTTGATAGAGGAGCTGCATTTGAGTAATTCTATGTGAAATTAACTTCGAATTTTTGGATTTTTGTAAAGATTTTTGTCAAATATTAAAAAATTTTGTTGAAACCAACTTCGATTTTTCTGGAATATGTTAGGTTTTTTTGATAAAGGAGCTGCATTTGAGTAATTTTAGTTGAAATTAACTTCGAATTTTTGGATTTTTGTACAGATTTTTGTCAATTTTTAAAAAATTTGGTTTAAACCTATTTCGATTTTTCTGGATTATGTTAGGTTTTTTTGATAGAGGAGCTGCATTTGAGTAATTCTATGTGAAATTAACTTCGAATTTTTGGATTTTTGTACAGATTTTTGTCAAAATTTAAAAAATTTTGTTTAAACCTACTTCGATTTTTCTGGATTATGTAAAGTTTTTTTGATAGAGGAGCTGCATTTGAGTAATTTTAGTTGAAAATAACTTCGAAATTTTGGATTTTTGTAAAGATTTTTGTCAAATATTAAAAAATTTTGTTGAAACCAACTTCGATTTTTCTGGAATATGTTAGGTTTTTTTGATAAAGGAGCTGCATTTGAGTAATTTTAGTTGAAATTAACTTCGAATTTTTGGATTTTTGTACAGATTTTTGTCAATTTTTAAAAAATTTGGTTTAAACCTATTTCGATTTTTCTGGATTATGTTAGGTTTTTTTGATAGAGGAGCTGCATTTGAGTAATTTTAGTTGAAATTAACTTCGAATTTTTGGATTTTTGTACAGATTTTTGTGAAATTTTTAAAAATTTTGTTGAAACCAACTTCGATTTTTCTGGATTACGTTAGTTTTTTTTGATAGAGGAGCTGCATTTGAGTAATTTTAGTTGAAATTAACTTCGAATTTTTCGATTTTTGTACAGAGTTTTGTCAAATTTTAATAAATTTTGTTGAAACCAACTTCGATTACTCTGGATTACGTTAGGTTTTTCTGGTAGCGGAGCTGCATTTGAGTAATTTTAGTTGAAACCAACTTCGATTTTTCTGGATTATGTAAAGTTTTTTGTTAGGGGAGCTGCATTTGAGTATTTTTAGTTGAAAATAACTTCGAATTTTTGGATTTTTGTGCAGATTTTTGTCAAAATTTAAAAAATTTTGTTTAAACCTACTTCGATTGTTCTGGATTATGTAAAGTTTTTTTGATAGAGGAGCTGCATTTGAGTAATTTTAGTTGAAAATAACTTCGAAATTTTGGATTTTTGTAAAGATTTTTGTCAAATTTTAAAAAATTTTGTTGAAACCAACTTCGATTTTTCTGGAATATGTTAGGTTTTTTTGATAAAGGAGCTGCATTTGAGTAATTTTAGTTGAAATTAACTTCGAATTTTTGGATTTTTGTACAGATTTTTGTCAAATTTTAAAAAATTTTGTTGAAACCAACTTCGATTTTTCTGGATTACGTTAGGTTTTTTTGATAGAGGAGCTGCATTTGAGTAATTTTAGTTGAAATTAACTACGAATTTTTCGATTTTTGTACAGATTTTTGTCAAATTTTAAAAAATTTTGTTGAAACCAACTTCGATTTTTCTGGATTACGTTAGGTTTTTTTGATAGAGGAGCTGCATTTGAGTAATTTTAGTTGAAATTAACTTCGAATTTTGGGATTTTTGAACAGATGTTTGTAAAATTTTAAAAAATTTTGTTGAAACCAACTTCGATTTTTCTGGATTATGTTTGGTTTTTTTGATAGAGGAGCTGCATTTGAGTATTTTTAGTTGAAAATAACTTCGAATTTTTGGATTTTTGTACAGATTTTTGTCAAATTTTAAAAAATTTTGTTGAAACCAACTTCGATTTTTCTGGATTATGTAAAGTTTTTTTGTTAGAGGAGCTGCATTTGAGTAATTTTAGTTGAAAATAACTTCGAATTTTTGGATTTTTGTACAGATTTTTGTCAAATTTTAAAAAATTTTGTTGAAACCAATTTCGATTTTTCTGGATTATGTTAGGTTTTTTTGATAGAGGAGCTGCATTGGAGTAATTTTAGTTGAAATTAACTTCGAATTTTTGGATTTTTGTACAGATTTTTGTGAAATTTTAAAAAATTTTGTTGAAACCAACTTCGATTTTTCTGGATTATGTTAGGTTTTTTGGATAGAGGAGCTGCATTTGAGTAATTTTTGTTGAAAATAATTTCGAATTTTTGGTTTTTTGTACAGATTTTTGTGAAAATTTAAAAAATTTTGTTGAAACCAACTTCGATTTTTCTGGATTATGTAAAGTTTTTTTGATAGAGGAGCTGCATTTGAGTAATTCTAGTTGAAATTGACTTCGAATTTTTGGATATTTGTACAGATTTTTGTAAAATTTTAAAAAATTTTGTTGAAACCAACTTCGATTATTCTGGATTACGTTAGGTTTTTTTGGTAGCGGAGATGCATTTGAGTAATTCTAGTTGAAAATAATTTCGAATTTTTGGTTTTTTGTACAGATTTTTGTGAAAATTTAAAAAATTTTGTTGAAACCAACTTCGATTTTTCTGGATTATGTAAAGTTTTTTTGATAGAGGAGCTGCATTTGAGTAATTCTAGTTGAAATTAACTTCGAATTTTTGGATTTTTGTACAGATTTTTGTAAAATTTTAAAAAATTTTGTTGAAACCAACTTCGATTTTTCTGGATTATGTAAAGTTTTTTTGATAGAGGAGCTGCATTTGAGTAATTTTAGTTGAAAATAACTTCGAATTTTTGGATTTTTGTACAGATTTTTGTCAATTTTTAAAAAATTTGGTTTAAACCTATTTCGATTTTTCTGGATTATGTTAGGTTTTTTTGATAGAGGAGCTGCATTTGAGTAATTTTAGTTGAAATTAACTTCGAATTTTTGGATTTTTGTACAGATTTTTGTGAAATTTTAAAAAATTTTGTTGAAACCAACTTCGATTTTTGTGGATTACGTTAGTTTTTTTTGATAGAGGAGCTGCATTTGAGTAATTTTAGTGGAAATTAACTTCGAATTTTTCGATTTTTGTACAGATTTTTGTCAAATTTTAATAAATTTTGTTGAAACCAACTTCGATTACTCTGGATTACGTTAGGTTTTTTTGGTAGCGGAGCTGCATTTGAGTAATTTTGGTTGAAATTAACTTCGAATTTTTGGATTTTTGTACAGATTTTTGTGAAATTTTAAAAAATTTTGTTGAAACCAACTTCGATTTTTCTGGATTATGTTAGGTTTTTTGGATAGAGGAGCTGCATTTGAGTAATTTTAGTTGTAATTAACTTCGAATTTTTGGATTTTTGTGCAGATTTTTGTAAAATTTTATATAATTTTGTTAAACCCAACATCGATTTTTCTGGATTATGTTAGGTTTTTTTGATAGAGGAGCTACATTTGAGTAATTCTATGTGAAATTAACTTCGAATTTTTGGATTTTTGTACAGATTTTTGTCAAAATTTAAAAAATTTTGTTTAAACCTACTTCGATTTTTCTGGATTATGTAAAGTTTTTTTGATAGAGGAGCTGCATTTGAGTAATTTTAGTTGAAAATAACTTCGAAATTTTGGATTTTTGAACAGATTTTTGTGAAATTTTAAAAAATTTTGTTGAAACCAACTTCGATTTTTCTGGATTATGTTAGGTTTTTTGGATAGAGGAGCTGCATTTGAGTAATTTTAGTTGTAATTAACTTCGAATTTTTGGATTTTTGTGCAGATTTTTGTAAAATTTTATAAAATTTTGTTAAACCCAACTTCGATTTTTCTGGATTATGTTAGGTTTTTTTGATAGAGGAGCTGCATTGGAGTAATTTTTGTTGAAAATAATTTCGAATTTTTGGATTTTTGTACAGTTTTTTGTCAAATTTTAAAAAATTTTGTTGAAACCAACTTCGATTTTTCTGGATTATGTAAAGTTTTTTTGTTAGTGGAGCTGCATTTGAGTAATTTTTGTTGAAAATAATTTCGAATTTTTGGTTTTTTGTACAGATTTTTGTGAAAATTTAAAAAATTTTGTTGAAACCAACTTCGATTTTTCTGGATTATGTAAAGTTTTTTTGATAGAGGAGCTGCATTTGAGTAATTCTAGTTGAAATTGACTTCGAATTTTTGGATATTTGTACAGATTTTTGTAAAATTTTAAAAAATTTTGTTGAAACCAACTTCGATTATTCTGGATTACGTTAGGTTTTTTTGGTAGCGGAGATGCATTTGAGTAATTCTAGTTGAAAATAATTTCGAATTTTTGGTTTTTTGTACAGATTTTTGTGAAAATTTAAAAAATTTTGTTGAAACCAACTTCGATTTTTCTGGATTATGTAAAGTTTTTTTGATAGAGGAGCTGCATTTGAGTAATTCTAGTTGAAATTAACTTCGAATTTTTGGATTTTTGTACAGATTTTTGTAAAATTTTAAAAAATTTTGTTGAAACCAACTTCGATTATTCTGGATTACGTTAGGTTTTTTTGGTAGCGGAGATGCATTTGAGTAATTCTAGTTGAAATTAACTTCGAAATTTTGGATTTTTGTCAAATTTTAAAAAATTTTGTTGAAACCAACTTCGATTTTTCTGGATTATGTAAAGTTTTTTTGTTAGAGGAGCTGCATTTGAGTAATTTTAGTTGAAATTAACTTCGAATTTTTGGATTTTTGTACAGATTTTTGTCAAATTATAAAAAATTGTGTTGAAACCAACTTCGATTTTTCTGGATTACGTTAGGTTTTTTTTGATAGAGGAGCTGCATTTGAGTAATTTTAGTTGAAAATAACTTCGAATTTTTGGATTTTTGTACAGATTTTTGTCAATTTTTAAAAAATTTGGTTTAAACCTATTTCGATTTTTCTGGATTACGTTAGTTTTTCTTGATAGAGGAGCTGCATTTGAGTAATTTTAGTTGAAATTAACTTCGAATTTTTCGATTTTTGTACAGATTTTTGTCAAATTTTAATAAATTTTGTTGAAACCAACTTCGATTACTCTGGATTACGTTAGGTTTTTTTGGTAGCGGAGCTGCATTTGAGTAATTTTGGTTGAAATTAACTTCGAATTTTTGGATTTTTGTGCAGATTTTTGTAAAATTTTATAAAATTTTGTTAAACCCAACTTCGATTTTTCTGGATTATGTTAGGTTTTTTTGATAGAGGAGCTGCATTTGAGTAATTCTAGTTGAAATTAACTTCGAATTTTTGGATTTTTGTACAGATTTTTGTCAAATTTTAAAAAAATTTGTTGAAACCTGCTTCGATTTTTCTGGATTATGTTAGTTTTTTGATAGAGGAGCTGCATTTGAGTAATTTTTTGTTGAAATTAACTTCGAATTTTTGGATTTTTGTTCAGATTTTTGACGAATTTTAAAAAATTTTGTTGAAACCAACTTCGATTTTTCTGGATTATGTTAGGTTTTTTTGATAGAGGAGCTGCATTTGAGTAATTCTAGTTGAAATTAACTTCGAATTTTTGGATTTTTGTACAGATTTTTGAGAAATTTTAAAAAATTTTGTTGAAAACAACTTCGATTTTTCAGGATTATGTTAGGTTTTTTTGATAGAGGAGCTGCATTTGAGTAATTTTAGTTGAAAATAACTTCGAATTTTTGGATTTTTGTACAGATTTTTGTCAAATTTTAAAAAATTTTGTTGAAACCAACTTCGATTTTTCTGGATTATGTAAAGTTTTTTAGATAGAGGAGCTGCATTTGAGTAATTTTAGTTGAAAATAACTTCGAATTTTTGGATTTTCGTACAGATTTTTGTCAAATTTTAAAAAATTTTGTTGAAACCAACTTCGATTTTTCTGGATTATGTAAAGTTTTTTTGATAGAGGAGCAGCTTTCGAGTAATTTTAGTTGAAATTAACTTCGAATTTTTGGATTTTTGTACAGATTTTGGTCAAATTTTAAAAAATTTTGCTGAAACCAACTTCGATTTCTCTGGATTATGTTAGGTTTTTTTGATAGAGGAGCTGCATTTGAGTAATTTTAGTTGAAATTAACTTCGAATTTTTGGATTTTTGTACAGATTTTTGTCAAATTTTAAAAAATTTTGTTAAAACCAACTTCGATTTCTCTGGATTATGTTAGGTTTTTTTGATAGAGGAGCAGCTTTCGAGTAATTTTAGTTGAAATTAACTTCGAATTTTTGGATTTTTGTACAGATTTTTGTCAATATTTAAAAAATTTTGTTAAAACCAACTTCGATTTTTCTGGATTATGTTAGGTTTTTTTGATAGAGGAGCTGCATTTGAGTAATTTTAGTTGAAATTAACTTCGAATTTTTGGATGTTTGTACAGATTTTTGTCAAATTATAAAAAATTGTGTTGAAACCAACTTCGATTTTTCTGGATTACGTTAGGTTTTTTTGATGGAGGAGCTGCATTTGTGTAATTTTAGTTGAAATTAACTTCGAATTTTGGGATTTTTGAACAGATGTTTGTCAAATTTTAAAAAATTTTGTTGAAACCAACTTCGATTTTTCTGGATTATGTTAGGTTTTTTTGATAGAGGAGCTGCATTTGAGTATTTTTAGTTGAAAATAACTTCGAATTTTTGAATTTTTGTCAAATTTTAAAAAATTTTGTTTAAACCTACTTCGATTTTTCTGGATTATGTTAGGTTTTTTTGATAGAGGTGCTGCATTTGAGTAATTCTAGTTGAAATTAACTTCGAATTTTTGGATTTTTGTACAGATATTTGTCAAATTTTAAAAAATTGTGTTGAAACCAACTTCGATTTTTCTGGATTATGTTAGCTTTTTTTGATAGAGGAGCTGCATTTGAGTAATTTTAGTTGAAAATAACTTCGAATTTTTGGATTTTTGTACAGATTTTTGTAAAATTTTATAAAATTTTGTTGAACCCAACTTCGATTTTTCTGGATTATTTTAGGTTTTTTTGATAGAGGAGCTGCATTTGAGTAATTCTAGTTGGAATTAACTTCGAATTTTTGGATTTTTGTAAAGATTTTTGTCAAATTTTAAAACATTTTGTTGAAACCAACTTCGATTTTTCTGGATTATGTTAGGTTTTTTTGATAGAGGAGCTGCATTTGAGTAATTTTAGTTGTAAATAACTTCGAATCTTTGGATTTTTGTACAGATTTTTGTCAAAGTTTAAAAAATTTGGTTGAAACCAACTTCGATTACTCTGGATTACGTTAGGTTTTTTTGGTAGCGGAGCTGCATTTGAGTAATTTTAGTTGAAATTAACTTCGAATTTTTGGATTTTTGTACAGATTTTTGTCAAATTTTAAAAAATTTTGTTGAAACCAACTTCGATTTCTCCGGATTATGTAAAGTTTTTTTGATACAGGAGCTGAATTTGAGTAATTTTAGTTGAAATTAACTTCGAATTTTTGGATTCTTGTGCAGATATTTTTCAAATTTTAAAAAATTTTGTTGAAACCAACTTCGATTTTTCTGGAATATTTTAGGTTTTTTGGATAGAGGAGCTGCATTTGAGTAATTTCAGTTGAAATTAACTTCGAATTTTTGGATTTTTGTTCAGATTTTTGACAAATTTTAAAAAATTTTGTTGAACCCAACTTCGATTTTTTTGGATTATGTTAGGTTTTTTTGATAGAGGAGCTGCATTTGAGTAATTTTAGATGAAATTAACTTCGCATTTTTGGATTTTTGTACTGATTTTTGTCAAATTTAAAAAAATTTTGTTGAAACCAACTTCGATTTTTCTGGATTATGTTATTTTTTTTGGATAGAGGTGCTGCATTTGAGTAATTTTAGTTGTAATTAATTTCGAATTTTTGGGTTTTTGTACAGATTTATGTCAAATTTTTAAAAATTTTGTTGAAACCAACTTCGATTATTCTGGATTACGTTAGGTTTTTTTGGGAGCCGACCTGCATTTGAGTAACTTTAGTTGAAAATTACTTCGAATTTTTGGATTTTTGTACAGATTTTTGTCAAATTTTAAAAAATTTTGTTGAATCAAACTTCGATTTTTCAGGAATATGTTAGGTTTTTTTGATAGAGGAGCTGCATTTGAGTAATTCTAGTTGAAATTAACTTCGAATTTTTGGATTTTTGTACAGATTTTTGTCAAATTTTAAAAAATTTTGTTGAACCCAACTTCGATTTTTTTTGATTATGTTAGGTTTTTTTGATAGAGGAGCTGCATTTGAGTAATTTTAGATGAAATTAACTTCGCATTTTTGGATTTTTGTACTGATTTTTGTCAAATTTTAAAAAATTTTGTTGAAACCAACTTCGATTTTTCTGGATTATGTTAGGCTTTTTTTGATAGAGGAGCTGCATTTGAGTAATTCTAGTTGAAATTAACTTCGAATTTTTGGATTTTTGTTCAGATTTTTGACAAATTTTAAAAAATTTTGTTGAACCCAACTTCGATTTTTTTGGATTGTGTTAGGTTTTTTTGGTAGCTGAGCTGCATTTGAGTAATTTTAGTTGAAATTAATTCGAATTTTAGGATTTTTGTACAGATTTTTGTCAAATTTTAAAAAATTTTGTTGAAACCAACTTCGATTTTTCTGGATATGGTAGGTTTTTTGGATAGAGGAGCTGCATTTGAGTAATTTTAGTTGTAATTAACTTCGAATTTTTGGATTTTTGTACAGATTTTTGTCAAATTTTAAAAAATTTTGTTGAAACCAACTTCGATTTCTCTGGATTATGTTAGGTTTTTTTGATAGAGGAGCTGCATTTGAGTAATTTTAGTTGAAATTAACTTCGAATTTTTGGATTTTTGTACAGATTTTTGTCAAATTTTAAAAAATTTTGTTGAAACCAAATTCGATTTTTCTGGATTATGTTATTTTTTTTGGATAGAGGTGCTGCATTTGAGTAATTTTAGTTGTAATTAACTTCGAATTTTTGGGTTTTTGTACAGATTTATGTCAAATTTTTAAAAATTTTGTTGAAACCAACTTCGATTATTCTGGATTACGTTAGGTTTTTTTGGGAGCCGAGCTGCATTTGAGTAACTTTAGTTGAAAATAACTTCGAATTTTTGGATTTTTGTACAGATTTTTGTCAAATTTTAAAAAATTTTGTTGAATCAAGCTTCGATTTTTCAGGAATATGTTAGGTTTTTTTGATAGAGGAGCTGCATTTGAGTAATTCTAGTTGAAATTAACTTCGAATTTTTGGATTTTTGTACAGATTTTTGTCAAATTTTAAAAAATTTTGTTGAAACCAACTTCGATTTTTCTGGATATGGTAGGTTTTTTGGATAGAGGAACTGCATTTGAGTAATTTTAGTTGTAATTAACTTCGAATTTTTGGATTTTTGTACAGATTTTTGTCAAATTTTAAAAAATTTTGTTGAAACCAACTTCGATTTCTCTGGATTATGTTAGGTTTTTTTGATAGAGGAGCAGCATTCGAGTAATTTTAGTTGAAATTAACTTCGAATTTTTGGATTTTTGTACAGATTTTTGTCAAATTTTAAAAAATTTTGTTGAAACAAACTTCGATTTTTCAGGAATATGTTAGGTTTTTTTGATAGAGGAGCTGCATTTGAGTAATTCTAGTTGAAATTAAATTCGAATTTTTGGATTTCTGTTCAGATTTTTGTCAAATTTTAAAAAATTTTGTTGAAACCAACTTCGATTTTTCTGGATATGGTAGGTTTTTTGGATAGAGGAGCTGCATTTGAGTAATTTTAGTTGTAATTAACTTCGAATTTTTGGATTTTTGTACAGATTTATGTCAAATTTTAAAAAATTTTGTTGAAACCAACTTCGATTTTTCTGGATTATTTTAGGTTTTTTGGATAGAGGAGCTGCATTTGAGTAATTTTAGTTGTAATTAACTTCGAATTTTTGGATTTTTGTACAGATTTTTGTCAAATTTTAAAAAATTTTGTTGATACCAACTTCGATTTTTCTGGATTATGTTAGGTTTTTTTGATAGAGGAGCTGCATTTGAGTAATTCTAGTTGAAATTAACTTCGAATTTTTGGATTTTTGTTCAGATTTTTGTCAAATTTTAAAAAATTTTGTTGAACCCAACTTCGATTTTTTTGGATTATGTTGGGTTTTTTTGATAGAGGAGATGCATTTGAGTAATTCTAGTTGAAATTAACTTCGAATTTTTGGATTTTTGTACAGATTTTTGTCAAATTTTAAAAAATTTGGTTGAAACCAACTTCGATTTCTCCGGATTATGTTAGGTTTTTTGGATAGAGGAGCTGCATTTGAGTAATTTTAGTTGAAATTAACTTCGAATTTTTGGATTCTTGTACAGATATTTGTCAAATTTTAAAAATTTTGTTTAAACCTACTTCGATTTTTCTGGATTATGTTAGGTTTTTTTTATAGAGGAGCTGCATTTGAGTAATTTTAGTTGAAATTAACTTCGAATTTTTGGATTTTTGTACAGATTTTTGTCAAATTTTAAAAAATTTTGTTGAAACAAACTTCGATTTTTCAGGAATATGTTAGGTTTTTTTGATAGAGGAGCTGCATTTGAGTAATTCTAGTTGAAATTAACTTCGCATTTTTGGATTTTTGTACTGATTTTGGTCAAATTTTTACAAATTTTGTTGAAACCAATTTCTATTTTTCTGAATTATGTTAGGCTTTTTTTGATAGAGGAGCTGCATTTGATTAATTCTAGTTGAAATTAACTTCGATTTTTTGGATTTTTGTTCAGATTTTTGACAAATTTTAAAAAATTTTGTTGAACCCAACTTCGATTTTTTTGGATTATGTTAGGTTTTTTTGATAGAGGAGCTGCATTTGAGTAATTCTAGTTGAAAATAACTTCGAATTTTTGGATTTTTGTACAGATTTTTGTCAAATTTTAAGAAATTTTGTTGAAACAAACTTCGATTTTTCAGGAATATGTTAGGTTTTTTTGATAGAGGAGCTGCATTTGAGTAATTCTAGTTGAAATTAACTTCGAATTTTTGGATTTTTGTACAGATTTTTGTCAAATTTTAAAAAATTATGTTGAAACCAACTTCGATTATTCTGGATTACGTTAGGTTTTTTTGGTAGAGGAGCTGCATTTGAGTAATTTTAGTTGAAATTAACTTCGAATTGTTGGATTTTTGTACAGATTTTTGTCCAATTTTAAAAAATTATGTTGAAACCTACTTCGATTTTTCTGGATTATGTTAGGTTTTTTTGATAGAGGAGCTGCATTTGAGTAAATCTAGTTGAAATTAACTTCGAATTTTTGGATTTTTGTACAGAGTTTTGTCCAATTTTAAAAAATTTTGTTGAAACCAACTTCGATTTTTTTGGATTATGTTAGGTTTTTTTGATAGAGGAGCTGCATTTGAGTAATTCTAGTAGAAATTAACTTCGAATTTTTGGATTTTTGTACAGAGTTTTGTCAAATTTTAAAAAATTTTGTTGAAACCAACTTCGATTTTTCTGGATATGGTAGGTTTTTTGGATAGAGGAGCTGCATTTGAGTAATTCTAGTTGAAATTAACTTCGATTTTTTGGATTTTTGTACAGATTTTTGTCAAATTTTAAAAAATTTTGTTGAAACCAACTTCGATTTTTCAGGAATATATTAGGTTTTTTTGATAGAGGAGCTGCATTTGAGTAATTCTAGTTGAAATTAACTTTGAATTTTTGGATTTTTGTACAGATTTTTGTCAAATTTTAAAAAATTTTGTTGAAACCAACTTCGATTATTCTGGATTACGTTAGGTTTTTTTGGTAGCGGAGCTGCATTTGAGTAATTCTAGTTGAAATTAACTTCGATTTTTTGGATTTTTGTACAGATTTTTGTCAAATTTTAAAAAATTTTGTTGAACCCAACTTCGATTTTTCTGGATTATGTTAGGTTTTTTTGATAGAGGAGCTGCATTTGAGTAATTTTAGTTGAAAATAACTTCGAATTTTTGGATTTTTGTACAGATTTTTGTCAAATTTTAAAAAATTTTGTTGAAACAAACTTCGATTTTTCAGGAATATCTTAGGTTTTTTTGATAGAGGAGCTGCATTTGAGTAATTCTAGTTGAAATTAACTTCGAATTTTTGGATTTTTGTACAGATTTTTGTCAAATTTTAAAAAATTTTGTTGAAACAAACTTCGATTTTTCAGGAATATCTTAGGTTCTTTTGATAGAGGAGCTGCATTTGAGTAATTCTAGTTGAAATTAACTTCGAATTTTTGGATTTTTGTACAGATTTTTGTCAAATTTTAAAAAATTATGTTGAAACCAACTTCGATTATTCTGGATTACGTTAGGTTTTTTTGGTAGAGGAGCTGCATTTGAGTAATTTTAGTTGAAATTAACTTCGAATTGTTGGATTTTTGTACAGATTTTTGTCCAATTTTAAAAAATTATGTTGAAACCTACTTCGATTTTTCTGGATTATGTTAGGTTTTTTGATAGAGGAGCTGCATTTGAGTAATTCTAGTTGAAATTAACTTCGAATTTTTGGATTTTTGTACAGAGTTTTGTCAAATTTTAAAAATTTTGTTGAAACCAACTTCGATTTTTCTGGATATGGTAGGTTTTTTGGATAGAGGAGCTGCATTTGAGTAATTCTAGTTGAAATTATCTTCGAATTTTTGGATTTTTGTACAGATTTTTGTCAAATTTTAAAAAATTTTGTTGAAACCAACTTCGATTTTTCAGGAATATATTAGGTTTTTTTGATAGAGGAGCTGCATTTGAGTAATTCTAGTTGAAATTAACTTTGAATTTTTGGATTTTTGTACAGATTTTTGTCAAATTTTAAAAAATTTTGTTGAAACCAACTTCGATTATTCTGGATTACGTTAGGTTTTTTTGGTAGCGGAGCTGCATTTGAGTAATTCTAGTTGAAATTAACTTCGATTTTTTGGATTTTTGTACAGATTTTTGTCAAATTTTAAAAAATTTTGTTGAACCCAACTTCGATTTTTCTGGATTATGTTAGGTTTTTTTGATAGAGGAGCTGCATTTGAGTAATTTTAGTTGAAAATAACCTCGAATTTTTGGATTTTTGTACAGATTTTTGTCAAATTTTAAAAAATTTTGTTGAAACAAACTTCGATTTTTCAGGAATATCTTAGGTTTTTTTGATAGAGGAGCTGCATTTGAGTAATTCTAGTTGAAATTAACTTCGAATTTTTGGATTTTTGTACAGATTTTTGTCAAATTTTAAAAAATTTTGTTGAAACAAACTTCGATTTTTCAGGAATATCTTAGGTTTTTTTGATAGAGGAGCTGCATTTGAGTAATTCTAGTTGAAATTAACTTCGAATTTTTGGATTTTTGTACAGATTTTTGTCAAATTTTAAAAAATTATGTTGAAACCAACTTCGATTATTCTGGATTACGTTAGGTTTTTTTGGTAGAGGAGCTGCATTTGAGTAATTTTAGTTGAAATTAACTTCGAATTGTTGGATTTTTGTACAGATTTTTGTCCAATTTTAAAAAATTATGTTGAAACCTACTTCGATTTTTCTGGATTATGTTAGGTTTTTTGATAGAGGAGCTGCATTTGAGTAATTCTAGTTGAAATTAACTTCGAATTTTTGGATTTTTGTACAGATTTTTGTCAAATTTTAAAAAATTTTGTTGAAACCAACTTCGATTTTTCAGGAATATGTTAGGTTTTTTGGATAGAGGAGCTGCATTTGAGTAATTTTAGTTATAATTAACTTCGAATTTTTGGGTTTTTGTACAGATTTTTGTCAAATTTTATAAAATTTGTTGAAGCCTATTTCGATTTTTCTGGATTATGTTAGGTTTTTTTGATAGAGGAGCTGCATTTGAGTAATTCTAATTGTAATTAACTTCGAATTTTTGGGTTTTTGTACAGATTTTTGTCAAATTTTATAAAATTTTGTTGAACCCAACTTCGATTTTCTGGATTATGTTAGGTTTTTTGGATAGAGGAGCTGCATTTAATTAATTTTAGTTGTATTTAACTTCGAATTTTTGGATTTTTGTCCAGATTTTTGTCAAATTTTATAAAATTTTGTTGAACCCAACTTCGATTTTTCTGGATATGGTAGGTTTTTTGGATAGAGGAGCTGCATTTGAGTAATTTTAGTTTTAATTAACTTCGATTTTTTGGATTTTTGTACAGATTTTTGTCAAATTTTAAAAAATTTTGTTGAAACCAACTTCGATTATTCAGGAATATATTAGGTTTTTTTGATAGAGGAGCTGCATTTGAGTAATTCTAGTTGAAATTATCTTCGAATTTTTGGATTTTTGTACAGATTTTTGTCAAATTTTAAGAAATTTTGTTGAAACAAACTTCGATTTTTCAGGAATATGTTAGGTTTTTTTGATAGAGGAGCTGCATTTGAGTAATTCTAGTTGAAATTAACTTCGAATTTTTGGATTTTTGTACAGATTTTTGTCAAATTTTAAAAAATTATGTTGAAACCAACTTCGATTATTCTGGATTACGTTAGGTTTTTTTGGTAGAGGAGCTGCATTTGAGTAATTTTAGTTGAAATTAACTTCGAATTGTTGGATTTTTGTACAGATTTTTATCCAATTTTAAAAAATTATGTTGAAACCTACTTCGATTTTTCTGGATTATGTTAGGTTTTTTTGATAGAGGAGCTGCATTTGAGTAATTCTAGTTGAAATTAACTTCGAATTTTTGGATTTTTGTACAGAGTTTTGTCCAATTTTAAAAAATTTTGTTGAACCCAACTTCGATTTTTTTGGATTATGTTAGGTTTTTTTGATAGAGGAGCTGCATTTGAGTAATTCTAGTTGAAATTATCTTCGAATTTTTGGATTTTTGTACAGAGTTTTGTCAAATTTTAAAAAATTTTGTTGAAACCAACTTCGATTTTTCAGGAATATGTTAGGTTTTTTGATAGAGGAGCTGCATTTGAGTAATTCTAGTTGTAATTAACTTCGAATTTTTGGGTTTTTGTACAGATTTTTGTCAAATTTTATAAAATTTTGTTGAACCCAACTTCGATTTTTCTGGATTATGTTAGGTTTTTTGGATAGAGGAGCTGCATTTAATTAATTTTAGTTGTATTTAACTTCGAATTTTTGGATTTTTGTCCAGATTTTTGTCAAATTTTATAAAATTTTGTTGAACCCAACTTCGATTTTTCTGGATATGGTAGGTTTTTTGGATAGAGGAGCTGCATTTGAGTAATTTTAGTTATAATTAACTTCGATTTTTTGGATTTTTGTACAGATTTTTGCCAAATTTTAAAAAATTTTGTTGAAACCAACTTCGATTATTCAGGAATATATTAGGTTTTTTTGATAGAGGAGCTGCATTTGAGTAATTCTAGTTGAAATTAACTTCGAATTTTTGGATTTTTGTACAGATTTTTGTCAAATTTTAAAAAATTTTGTTGAAACCAACTTCGATTTTTCTGGATTATGTTAGGTTTCTTTGATAGAGGAGCTGCATTTGAGTAATTCTAGTTGAAATTAACTTCGAATTTCTGGATTTTTGTACAGATTTTTGTCAAATTTTAAAAAATTTTGTTGAACCCAACTTCGATTTTTCTGGATTATGTTAGGTTTTTTTGATGGAGGAGCTGCATTTGAGTAATTTTAGTTGAAAATAACTTCGAATTTTTGGATTTTTGTACAGATTTTTGTCAAATTTTAAGAAATTTTGTTGAAACAAACTTCGATTTTTCAGGAATATGTTAGGTTTTTTTGATAGAGGAGCTGCATTTGAGTAATTCTAGTTGAAATTAACTTCGAATTTTTGGATTTTTGTACAGATCTTTGTCAAATTTTAAAAAATTATGTTGAAACCAACTTCGATTATTCTGGATTACGTTAGGTTTTTTTGGTAGAGGAGCTGCATTTGAGTAATTTTAGTTGAAATTAACTTCGAATTGTTGGATTTTTGTACAGATTTTTGTCCAATTTTAAAAAATTATGTTGAAACCTACTTCGATTTTCTGGATTATGTTAGGTTTTTTTGATAGAGGAGCTGCATTTGAGTAATTCTAGTTGAAATTAACTTCGAATTTTTGGATTTTTGTACAGAGTTTTGTCCAATTTTAAAAAATTTTGTTGAACCCAACTTCGATTTTTTTGGATTATGTTAGGTTTTTTTGATAGAGGAGCTGCATTTGAGTAATTCTAGTTGAAATTAACTTCGAATTTTTGGATTTTTGTACAGATTTTTGTCAAATTTTAAAAAATTTTGTTGAAACCAACTTCGATTTTTCAGGAATATGTTAGGTTTTTTGGATAGAGGAGCTGCATTTGAGTAATTTTAGTTGTAATTAACTTCGAATTTTTGGGTTTTTGTACAGATTTTGTCAAATTTTATAAAATTTGTTGAAGCCTATTTCGATTTTTCTGGATTATGTTAGGTTTTTTTGATAGAGGAGCTGCATTTGAGTAATTCTAGTTGTAATTAACTTCGAATTTTTGGATCTTTGTACAGATTTTTGTCAAATTTTAAAAAATTTTGTTGAAACCAACTTCGATTTTTCTGGATTATGTTAGGTTTTTTTGATAGAGGAGCTGCATTTGAGTAATTCTAGTTGAAATTATCTTTGAATTTTTGGATTTTTGTTCAGATTTTTGTCTAATTTTAAAAAATTTTGTTGAACCCAACTTCGATATTTCTGGATTATGTAAAGTTTTTTTGATAGAGGAGCTGCATTTGAGTAATTTTAGATGAAGATAACTACGAATTTTTGGATTTTTGTACAGATTTTTGTCAAATTTTAAAAAATTTTGTTGAAACCAACTTCTTTTTTTCTGGATTATGTAAAGTTTTTTTGATAGAGGAGCTGCATTTGAGTAATTTTAGTTGAAATTAACTTCGAATTTTTGGATTTTTGTACAGATTTTTGTCAAATTTTAAAAATTTTGTTGAAACCAACTTCGATATTTCTGGATTATGTAAAGTTTTTTTGATAGAGGAGCTGCATTTGAGTAATTTTAGATGAAGAAAACTACGAATTTTTGGATTTTTGTACAGATTTTTGTCAAATTTTAAAAATTTTGTTGAAACCAACTTCGATTTTTCTGGAATATGTTACGTTTTTTTGATAAAGGAGCTGCATTTGAGTAATTCTAGTTGAAATTAACTTCGAATTTTTGGATTTTTGTACAGATTTTTGTCAAATTTTAAAAATTTTGTTGAAACCAACTTCGATTTTTCTGGATTATGTTAGGTTTTTTTGATAGAGGAGCTGCATTTGAGTAATTTTAGGTGAAATTAACTTCGAATTTTGGGATTTTTGTACAGATTTTAGTCAAATTTTAAAAATTTTGTTTAAACCTACTTCGATTTTTCTGGATTATGTTAGGTTTTTTTGATAGAGGAGCTGCATTTGAGTAATTTTAGTTGAAATTAACTTCGAATTTTGGGATTTTTGTACAGATGTTT
This sequence comes from Andrena trimmerana, assembly GCA_951215215.1. Taxonomy (NCBI): domain Eukaryota; kingdom Metazoa; phylum Arthropoda; class Insecta; order Hymenoptera; family Andrenidae; genus Andrena; species Andrena trimmerana. The sequence goes on from CATNUO010000083.1 coordinate 116,807, forward strand.
TTCAAATTTTAAAAAATTGTGTTGAAACCAACTTCGATTTTTCTGGATTATGTTAGGTTTTTTTGATAGAGGAGCTGCATTTGAGTAATTTTAGTTGAAAATAACTTCGAATTTTTGGATTTTTGTGCAGATTTATGTTAAATTTTAAAAATTTTGTTGAAACCAACTTCGATTTTTCTGGATTATGTTAGGTTTTTTTGATAGAGGAGCTGCATTTGAGTAATTTTAGTTGAAAAATAACTTCGAAGTTTTGGATTTTTGTGCAGATTTATGTTAAATTTTAAAAAATTTTGTTGAAACCAACTTCGATTTTTCTGGATTATGTTAGGTTTTTTTGATAGAGAAGCTGCATTTGAGTAATTTTAGTTGAAATTAACTTCGAATTTTGGGATTTTTGTACAGATGTTTGTAAAGTTTTAAAAAATTTTTGTTGAAACCAACTTCGATTTTTCTGGATTATGTTAGGTTTTTTTGATAGAGGAGCTGCATTTGAGTAATTTTAGTTGAAAATAACTTCGAATTTTTGGATTTTTGTGCAGATTTTTGTTAAATTTTATAAAATTTTGTTGAACACAACTTCGATTTTTCTGGATTACGTTAGGTTTTTTTGATAGAGGAGCTGCATTTGAGTAATTTTAGTTGAAATTAACTTCGAATTTTTGGATTTTTGTGCAGATTTATGTTAAATTTTAAAAAATTTTGTTGAAACCAACTTCGATTTTTCTGGATTATGTTAGGTTTTTTTGATAGAGGAGCTGCATTTGAGTAATTTTAGTTGAAATTAACTTCGAATTTTTGGATTTTTGTGCAGATTTATGTTAAATTTTAAAAAATTTTGTTCAAACCAACTTCGATTTTTCTGGATTATGTTAGGTTTTTTTATAGAGGAGCTGCATTTGAGTAATTTTAGTTGAAATTAACTTCGAATTTTCGGATTTTTGTACAGATTTTTGTCAAATTTTAAAAAATTTTGTTGAAACCAACTTCGATTTTTCTGGATTATGTTAGGTTTTTTGGATAGAGGAGCTACATATGAGTAATTTTAGTTGAAATTAACTTCGAATTTTTGGATTTTTGTACAGATATTTGTAAAATTTTAAAAAATTTTGTTGAAACCAACATCGATTTCTCTGGATTATGTAAAGTTTTTTTGATAGAGGAGCTGCATTTGAGTAATTTTAGTTGAAATTAACTTCGAATTTTTGGATTTTTGTACAGATATTTGTAAAATTTTAAAAAATTTTGTTGAAACCAACATCGATTTCTCTGGATTATGTAAAGTTTTTTTGATAGAGGAGCTGCATTTGAGTAATTTTAGTTGAAAATAACTTCGAATTTTGGATTTTTGTAAAAATTTTTGTCAATTTTAAGACATTTTGTTAAACCTACTTCGATTTTTCTGGATTATGTTAGGTTTTTTTGATAGAGGAGCTGCATTTGAGTAATTTTAGTTGAAATTAACTTCGAAATTTTGGATTTTTGTACAGATGTTTTTCAAATTTTAAAAAATTGTGTTGAAACCAACTTCGATTTTTCTGGATTATGTTAGGTTTTTTTTGATAGAGGAGCTGCATTTGAGTAATTTTAGTTGAAAATAACTTCGAATTTTTGGATTTTTGTGCAGATTTATGTTAAATTTTAAAAAATTTTGTTGAAACCAACTTCGATTTTTCTGGATTATGTTAGGTTTTTTTGATAGAGGAGCTGCATTTGAGTAATTTTAGTTGAAATTAACTTCGAATTTTTGGATTTTTGTGCAGATTTATGTTAAATTTTAAAAAATTTTGTTCAAACCAACTTCGATTTTTCTGGATTATGTTAGGTTTTTTTGATAGAGGAGCTGCATTTGAGTAATTTTAGTTGAAATTAACTTCGAATTTTCGGATTTTTGTACAGATTTTTGTCAAATTTTAAAAAATTTTGTTGAAACCAACTTCGATTTTTCTGGATTATGTTAGGTTTTTTGGATAGAGGAGCTGCATATGAGTAATTTTAGTTGAAATTAACTTCGAATTTTTGGATTTTTGTACAGATATTTGTAAAATTTTAAAAAATTTGTTGAAACCAACATCGATTTCTCTGGATTATGTAAAGTTTTTTTGATAGAGGAGCTGCATTTGAGTAATTTTAGTTGAAAATATCTTCGAATTTTTGGATTTTTGTAAAAATTTTTGTCAAATTTTAAGACATTTTGTTTAAACCTACTTCGATTTTTCTGGATTATGTTAGGTTTTTTTGATAGAGGAGCTGCATTTGAGTAATTTTAGTTGAAATTAACTTCGAATTTTTGGATTTTTGTACAGATATTTGTAAAATTTTAAAAAATTTTGTTGAAACCAACATCGATTTCTCTGGATTATGTAAAGTTTTTTTGATAGAGGAGCTGCATTTGAGTATTTTTAGTTGAAAATAACTTCGAATTTTTGGATTCTTGTACAGATTTTTGTCAAATTTTAAAAAATTTTGTTGAAACCAACTTCGATTTTTCTGGATTATGTTAGTTTTTTTTGACAGACGAGCTGCATTTGAGTAATTCTAGTTGAAATTAACTTCGATTTTTGGATTTTTGTACAGATTTTTGTCAAATTTTAAAAAATTTTGTTGAAACCAACTTCGATTTTTCTGGATTATTTTAGGTTCTTTTAATAGAGGAGCTGCATTTGAGTAATTTTAGTTGAAAATAACTTCGAAATTTTGGATTTTTGTACAGATTTTTGTCAAATTTTAAAAAATTTTGTTGAAACCAACATCGATTACTCTGGATTATGTTAGGTTTTTTGGATAGAGGAGCTGCATTTGAGTAATTTTAGATGAAGAAAACTACGAATTTTTGGATTTTTGTACAGATTTTAGTCAAATTTTAAAAAATTTTGTTTAAACCTACTTCGATTTTTCTGGATTATGTTAGGTTTTTTTGATAGAGGAGCTGCATTTGAGTAATTTTAGTTGAAAATAACTTCGAATTTTTGGATTTTTGTGCAGATTTTTGTTAAATTTTATAAAATTTTGTTGAACCCAACTTCGATTTTTCTGGATTACGTTAGGTTTTTTTGATAGAGGAGCTGCATTTGAGTAATTTTAGTTGAAATTAACTTCGAATTTTTGGATTTTTGTGCAGATTTATGTTAAATTTCATAAAATTTTGTTGAACCCAACTTCGATATTTCTGGATTATGTAAAGTTTTTTTGTTAGAGGAGCTGCATTTGAGTATTTTTAGTTGAAAATAACTTCGAATTTTCGGATTTTTGTACAGATTTTTGTCAAATTTTAAAAAAATTTGTTGTAACCTACTTCGACTTTTCTGGATTATGTAAAGTTTTTTTGTTAGAGGAGTTGCATTTGAGTATTTTTAGTTGAAAATAACTTCGAATTTTTGGATTTTTGTACAGATTTTAGTCAAATTTTAAAAAATTTTGTTTAAACCTACTTCGATTTTTCTGGATTATGTTAGGTTTTTTTGATAGAGGAGCTGCATTTGAGTAATTGTAGTTGAAATTAACTTCGAAATTTTGGATTTTTGTACAGATTTTTGTCAAATTTTAAAAAATTTTGTTGAAACCAACTTCGATTTTTCTGGATTATGTTAGGTTTTTTTGATAGAGGAGCTGCATTTGAGTAATTTTAGTTGAAATTAACTTCGAATTTTGGGATTTTTGTACAGATGTTTTTCAAATTTTAAAAAATTGTGTTGAAACCAACTTCGATTTTTCTGGATTATGTTAGGTTTTTTTGATAGAGGAGCTGCATTTGAGTAATTTTAGTTGAAAATAACTTCGAATTTTTGGATTTTTGTGCAGATTTATGTTAAATTTTAAAAAATTTTGTTGAAACCAACTTCGATTTTTCTGGATTATGTTAGGTTTTTTTGATAGAGGAGCTGCATTTGAGTAATTTTAGTTGAAATTAACTTCGAATTTTTGGATTTTTGTGCAGATTTATGTTAAATTTTAAAAAATTTTGTTCAAACCAACTTCGATTTTTCTGGATTATGTTAGGTTTTTTTGATAGAGGAGCTGCATTTGAGTAATTTTAGTTGAAATTAACTTCGAATTTTCGGATTTTTGTACAGATTTTTGTCAAATTTTAAAAAATTTTGTTGAAACCAACTTCGATTTTTCTGGATTATGTTAGGTTTTTTGGATAGAGGAGCTGCATATGAGTAATTTTAGTTGAAATTAACTTCGAATTTTTGGATTTTTGTACAGATATTTGTAAAATTTTAAAAAATTTTGTTGAAACCAACATCGATTTCTCTGGATTATGTAAAGTTTTTTTGATAGAGGAGCTGCATTTGAGTAATTTTAGTTGAAAATAACTTCGAATTTTTGGATTTTTGTAAAAATTTTTGTCAAATTTTAAGACATTTTGTTTAAACCTACTTCGATTTTTCTGGATTATGTTAGGTTTTTTTGATAGAGGAGCTGCATTTGAGTAATTTTAGTTGAAATTAACTTCGAATTTTTGGATTTTTGTACAGATATTTGTAAAATTTTAAAAAATTTTGTTGAAACCAACATCGATTTCTCTGGATTATGTAAAGTTTTTTTGATAGAGGAGCTGCATTTGAGTATTTTTAGTTGAAAATAACTTCGAATTTTTGGATTCTTGTACAGATTTTTGTCAAATTTTAAAAAATTTTGTTGAAACCAACTTCGATTTTTCTGGATTATGTTAGTTTTTTTTGACAGACGAGCTGCATTTGAGTAATTCTAGTTGAAATTAACTTCGATTTTTTGGATTTTTGTACAGATCTTTGTCAAATTTTAAAAAATTTTGTTGAAACCAACTTCGATTTTTCTGGATTATTTTAGGTTCTTTTGATAGAGGAGCTGCATTTGAGTAATTTTAGTTGAAAATAACTTCGAAATTTTGGATTTTTGTACAGATTTTTGTCAAATTTTAAAAAATTTTGTTGAAACCAACTTCGATTACTCTGGATTATGTTAGGTTTTTTGGATAGAGGAGCTGCATATGAGTAATTTTAGTTGTAATTAACTTCGAATTTTTTGATTTTTGTGCAGATATTTGTAAAATTTTATAAAATTTTGTAGAACCCAACTTCGATTTTTCTGGATTATGTTAGGTTTTTTGGATAGAGGAGCTGCATTTGAGTAATTTTAGTTGAAATTAACTTCGAATTTTTGGATTTTTGTACAGATTTTTGTCAAATTTTAAAAAATTTTGTTTAAACCTACTTCGATTTTTCTGGATTATGTTAGGTTTTTTTGATAGAGGAGCTGCATTTGAGTAATTTTAGTTGAAATTAACTTCGAATTTTTGGATTTTTGTACAAATATTTGTAAAATTTTAAAAAATTTTGTTGAAACCAACATCGATTTCTCTGGATTATGTAAAGTTTTTTTGATAGAGGAGCTGCATTTGAGTAATTTTAGTTGAAAATAACTTCGAATTTTTGGATTTTTGTAAAGATTTTTGTCAAATTTTAAGACATTTTGTTTAAACCTACTTCGATTTTTCTGGATTATGTTAGGTTTTTTTGATAGAGGAGCTGCATTTGAGTAATTTTAGTTGAAATTAACTTCGAATTTTTGGATTTTTGTACAGATATTTGTAAAATTTTAAAAAATTTTGTTGAAACCAACATCGATTTCTCTGGATTATGTAAAGTTTTTTTGATAGAGGAGCTGCATTTGAGTATTTTTAGTTGAAAATAACTTCGAATTTTTGGATTCTTGTACAGATTTTTGTCAAATTTTAAAAAACTTTGTTGAAACCAACTTCGATTTTTCTGGATTATGTTAGTTTTTTTTGACAGACGAGCTGCATTTGAGTAATTCTAGTTGAAATTAACTTCGATTTTTTGGATTTTTGTACAGATATTTGTAAAATTTTAAAAAATTTTGTTGAAACCAACATCGATTTCTCTGGATTATGTAAAGTTTTTTTGATAGAGGAGCTGCATTTGAGTATTTTTAGTTGAAAATAACTTCGAATTTTTGGATTCTTGTACAGATTTTTGTCAAATTTTAAAAAACTTTGTTGAAACCAACTTCGATTTTTCTGGATTATGTTAGTTTTTTTTGACAGACGAGCTGCATTTGAGTAATTCTAGTTGAAATTAACTTCGATTTTTTGGATTTTTGTACAGATTTTTGTCAAATTTTAAAAAATTTTGTTGAAACCAACTTCGATTTTTCTGGATTATTTTAGGTTTTTTGGATAGAGGAGCTGCATTTGAGTAATTTTAGTTGTAATTAACTTCGAATTTTTGGATCTTTGTACAGATTTTTGTCAAATTTTAAAAAATTTTGTTGAAACCAACTTCGATTTTTCTGGATTATGTTAGGTTTTTTTGATAGAGGAGCTGCATTTGAGTAATTCTGGTTGAAATTATCTTTGAATTTTTGGATTTTTGTACAGATTTTTGTCAAATTTTAAAAAATTTTGTTTAAACCTACTTCGATTTTTCTGGATTATGTTAGGTTTTTTTGATAGAGGAGCTGCATTTGAGTAATTTTAGTTGAAATTAACTTCGAATTTTTGAATTTTTGTACAAATATTTGTAAAATTTTAAAAAATTTTGTTGAAACCAACATCGATTTCTCTGGATTATGTAAAGTTTTTTTGATAGAGGAGCTGCATTTGAGTAATTTTAGTTGAAAATAACTTCGAATTTTTGGATTTTTGTAAAGATTTTTGTCAAATTTTAAGACATTTTGTTTAAACCTACTTCGATTTTTCTGGATTATGTTAGGTTTTTTTGATAGAGGAGCTGCATTTGAGTAATTTTAGTTGAAAATAACTTCGAATTTTTGGATTTTTGTACAGATATTTGTAAAATTTTAAAAAATTTTGTTGAAACCAACATCGATTTTTCTGGATTATGTTAGGTTTTTTGGATAGAGGAGCTGCATTTGAGTAATTTTAGTTGTAATTAAATTCGAATTTTTGGATTTTTGAACAGATTTTTGTCAAATTTTAAAAAATTTTGTTGAAACCAACTTCGATTTTTCTGGATTATTTTAGGTTTTTTGGATAGAGGAGCTGCATTTGAGTAATTTTAGTTGTAATTAACTTCGAATTTTTGGATTTTTGTACAGATTTTTGTCAAATTTTAAAAAATTTTGTTGAAACCAACCTCGATTTTTCTGGATTATGTTAGGTTTTTTTGATAGAGGAGCTGCATTTGAGTAATTCTAGTTGAAATTATCTTCGAATTTTTGGTTTTTTGTTCAGATTTTTGTCAAATTTTAAAAAATTTTATTGAACCCAACTTCGATTTTTCTGGATTATGTTAGGTTTTTTTGATAGAGGGGCTGCATTTGAGTAATTTTAGTTGAAAATAACTTCGAATTTTTGGATTTTTGTACAGATTTTTGTCAAATTTTAAAAAATTTTGTTGAAACCAACTTCTTTTTTTCTGGATTATGTAAAGTTTTTTTGATAGAGGAGCTGCATTTGAGTAATTTTAGTTGAAAATAACTTCGAATTTTTGGATTTTTGTACAGTTTTTAGTAAAATTTTAAACAATTTTGTTGAAACCAACTTCGATTTTTCTGCATTATGTTAGGTTTTTTGGATAGAGGAGCTGCATTTGAGTAATTTTAGTTGTAATTAACTTCGAATTTTTGGATTTTTGTGCAGATTTTTGTTAAATTTTATAAAATTTTGTTGAACCCAACTTCGATTTTTCTGGATTACGTTAGGTTTTTTTGATAGAGGAGCTGCATTTGAGTAATTTTAGTTGAAATTAACTTCGAATTTTTGGATTTTTGTACAGATTTTTGTCAAATTTTAAAAAATTTTGTTTAAACCTACTTCGATTTTTCTGGATTATGTTAGGTTTCTTTGATAGAGGAGTGCATTTGAGTAATTTTAGTTGAAAATAACTTCGAATTTTTGGATTTTTGTACAGATTTTTGTCAAATTTTAAAAAATTTTGTTTAAACCTACTTCGATTTTTCTGGATTATGTTAGGTTTTTTTGATAGAGGAGCTGCATTTGAGTAATTTTAGTTGAAATTAACTTCGAATTTTTTGATTTTTGTACACATTTTTGTCAAATTTTAAACAATTTTGTTGGAACCAACTTCGATTTTTCTGGATTATGTTAGGTTTTTTTGATAGAGGAGCTGCATTTGAGTAATTCTAGTTGAAATTATCTTCGAATTTTTGGTTTTTTGTTCAGATTTTTGTCAAATTTTAAAAAATTTTATTGAACCCAACTTCGATTTTTCTGGATTATGTTAGGTTTTTTTGATAGAGGGGCTGCATTTGAGTAATTTTAGTTGAAAATAACTTCGAATTTTTGGATTTTTGTACAGATTTTTGTCAAATTTTAAAAAATTTTGTTGAAACCAACTTCTTTTTTTCTGGATTATGTAAAGTTTTTTTGATAGAGGAGCTGCATTTGAGTAATTTTAGTTGAAAATAACTTCGAATTTTTGGATTTTTGTACAGTTTTTAGTAAAATTTTAAACAATTTTGTTGAAACCAACTTCGATTTTTCTGCATTATGTTAGGTTTTTTGGATAGAGGAGCTGCATTTGAGTAATTTTAGTTGTAATTAACTTCGAATTTTTGGATTTTTGTGCAGATTTTTGTTAAATTTTATAAAATTTTGTTGAACCCAACTTCGATTTTTCTGGATTACGTTAGGTTTTTTTGATAGAGGAGCTGCATTTGAGTAATTTTAGTTGAAATTAACTTCGAATTTTTGGATTTTTGTACAGATTTTTGTCAAATTTTAAAAAATTTTGTTTAAACCTACTTCGATTTTTCTGGATTATGTTAGGTTTCTTTGATAGAGGAGTGCATTTGAGTAATTTTAGTTGAAAATAACTTCGAATTTTTGGATTTTTGTACAGATTTTTGTCAAATTTTAAAAAATTTTGTTTAAACCTACTTCGATTTTTCTGGATTATGTTAGGTTTTTTTGATAGAGGAGCTGCATTTGAGTAATTTTAGTTGAAATTAACTTCGAATTTTTTGATTTTTGTACACATTTTTGTCAAATTTTAAACAATTTTGTTGGAACCAACTTCGATTTTTCTGGATTATGTTAGGTTTTTTTGATAGAGGAGCTGCATTTGAGTAATTTTAGTTGAAATTAACTTCGAATTTTTGGATTTTTGTACAGATTTTTGTCAAATTTTAAAAAATTTTGTTGAAACCAACTTCGATTTTTCTGGATTATGTAAAGTTTTTTTGTTAGAGGAGCTGCATTTGAGTAATTTTAGTTGAAAATAACTTCGAATTTTTCATTTTTGTAAAGATTTTTGTCAAATTTTAAAAAATTTTGTTGAAACCAACTTCGATTTTTCTGGATTATGTAAAGTTTTTTTGTTAGAGGAGCTGCATTTGAGTAATTTTAGTTGAAAATAACTTCGAATTTTTGGATTCTTGTACAGATTTTTGTCAAATTTTAAAAAATTTTGTTGAAACCAACTTCGATTTTTCTGGATTATGTTAGGTTTTTTGGATAGAGGAGCTGCATTTGAGTAATTTTAGTTGTAATTAACTTCGAATTTTTGGATTTTTGTGCAGATTTTTGTTAAATTTTATAAAATTTTGTTGAACCCAACTTCGATTTTTCTGGATTATGTTAGGTTTTTTTGATAGAGGAGCTGCATTTGACTAATTCTAGTTGAAGTTGATTTCGAATTTTTGGATTTTTGTACAGATTTTTGTCAAATTTTTAAAAATTTTGTTGAAACCAACTTCGAATTTTCTGGATTATGTAAAGTTTTTTTGTTAGAGGAGCTGCATTTGAGTAAATTTAGTTGAAAATAACTTCGAATTTTTGGATTTTTGTAAAGATTTTTGTCAAATTTTAAAAAATTTTGTTGAAACCAACTTCGATTTTTCTGGATTATGTAAAGTTTTTTTGTTAGAGGAGCTGCATTTGAGTAATTTTAGTTGAAAATAACTTCGAATTTTTGGATTCTTGTACAGATTTTTGTCAAATTTTAAAAAATTTTGTTGAAACCAACTTCGATTTTTCTGGATTATGTTAGGTTTTTTGGATAGAGGAGCTGTATTTGAGTAATTTTAGATGTAATTAACTTCGAATTTTTGGATTTTTGTGCAGATATTTGTTAAATTTTATAAAATTTTGTTGAACCCAACTTCGATTTTTCTGGATTATGTTAGGTTTTTTTGATAGAGGAGCTGCATTTGACTAATTCTAGTTGAAATTAATTTCGAATTTTTGGATTTTTGTACAGATTTTTGTCAAATTTTAAAAAATTTTGTTGGAACCAACTTCGATTTTTCTGGATTATGTTAGGTTTTTTTGATAGAGGAGCTGCATTTGAGTAATTTTAGTTGAAATTAACTTCGAATTTTTGGATTTTTGTAAAGATTTTTGTCAAATTTTAGTTGAAATTAACTTCGAACTTTTGGATTTTTGTACAGATTTTTGTCAAATTTTAAAAAATTTTGTTGAAACCATCTTCGATTTTTCTGGATTATGTTTGGTTTTTTGGATAGAGGAGCTGCATTTGAGTAATTTTAGTTGTAATTAACTTCAAATTTTTGGATTTTTGTGCAGATTTTTGTTAAATTTTATAAAATTAGGTTGAACCCAACTTCGATTTTTCTGGATTATGCTAGGTTTTTTTTATAGAGGAGCTGCATTTGAGTAATTTTAGTTGAAATTAACTTCGAATTTTTGGATTTTTGTACAGATTTTTGTGAAATTTTAAAAAATTTTGTTGAAACCAACTTCGATTTTTCTGGATTATGTTAGGTTTTTTGGATAGAAGAGCTGCATTTGAGTAATTTTAGTTGAAATTAACTTCGAATTTTTGGATTTTTGTACAGATTTTTGTCAAATTTTAAAAAATTTTGTTGAAACCAACTTCGATTTTTCTGGATTATGTTAGGTTTTTTTGATAGAGGAGCTGCATTTGAGTAATTTTAGTTGAAAATAACTTCGAATTTTTGGATTTTTGTACAGATTTTTGTCAAATTTTAAAAAATTTTGTTGAAACCAACTTCGATTTTTCTGGATTATGTTAGGTTTTTTTGATAGAGGAGCTGCATTTGAGTAATTCTAGTTGAAATTATCTTCGAATTTTTGGATTTTTGTTCAGATTTTTGTCAAATTTTAAACAATTTTATTGAACCCAACTTCGATTTTTCTGGATTATGTTAGGTTTTTTTGATAGAGGAGCTGCATTTGAGTAATTCTAGTTGAAATTATCTTCGAATTTTTGGATTTTTGTTCAGATTTTTGTCAAATTTTAAAAAATTTTGTTGAAACCAACATCGATTTTTCTGGATTATGTTAGGTTTTTTTGATAGAGGAGCTGCATTTGAGTAATTTTAGTTGAAAATAACTTCGAATTTTTGGATTTTTGTACAGATTTTTGTAAAATTTTAAAAAATTTTGTTAAAACCAACATCGATTTTTCTGGATTATGTTAGGTTTTTTTGATAGAGGAGCTGCATTTGAGTAATTTTAGTTGAAAATAACTTCGAATTTTTGGATTTTTGTACAGATTTTTGTAAAATTTTAAAAAATTTTGTTGAAACCAACATCGATTTTTCTGGATTATGTTAGGTTTTTTGGATAGAGGAGCTGCATTTGAGTAATTTTACTTGTAATTAAATTCGAATTTTTGGATTTTTGAACAGATATTTCTCAAATTTTAAAAAATTTTGTTGAAGCCTATTTCGATTTTTCTGGATTATGTTAGGTTTTTTTGATAGCCGAGCTGCATTTGAGTAATTCTAGTTGAAATTAACTTCGATTTTTTGGATTTTTGTACAGATTTTGGTCAAATTTTAAAAAATTTTGTTGAAACCAACTTCGATTTTTCTGGATTATTTTAGGTTTTTAGGGTAGAGGAGCTGCATTTGAGTAATTTTAGTTGTAATTAACTTCGAATTTTTGGATTTTTGTACAGATTTTTGTCAAATTTTAAAAAATTTTGTTGAAACCAACTTCGATTTTTCTGGATTATGTTAGGTTTTTTTGATAGAGGAGCTGCATTTGAGTAATTCTAGTTGAAATTATCTTCGAATTTTTTGATTTTTGTACAGATTTTTGTAAAATTTTAAAATATTTTGTTGAAACCAACTTCGATTTTTCTGGATTATGTTAGGTTTTTTGGATAGAGGAGCTGCATTTGAGTAATTTTAGTTGTAATTAAATTCGAATTTTTGGATTTTTGAACAGATATTTCTCAAATTTTAAAAAATTTTGTTGAAGCCTATTTCGATTTTTCTGGATTATGTTAGGTTTTTTTGATAGCCGAGCTGCATTTGAGTAATTCTAGTTGAAATTAACTTCGATTTTTTGGATTTTTGTACAGATTTTGGTCAAATTTTAAAAAATTTTGTTGAAACCAACTTCGATTTTTCTGGATTATTTTAGGTTTTTTGGGTAGAGGAGCTGCATTTGAGTAATTTTAGTTGTAATTAACTTCGAATTTTTGGATTTTTGTACAGATTTTTGTCAAATTTTAAAAAATTTTGTTGAAACCAACTTCGATTTTTCTGGATTATGTTAGGTTTTTTTGATAGAGGAGCTGCATTTGAGTAATTCTAGTTGAAATTATCTTCGAATTTTTTGATTTTTGTACAGATTTTTGTAAAATTTTAAAATATTTTGTTGAAACCAACTTCGATTTTTCTGGATTATGTTAGGTTTTTTGGATAGAGGAGCTGCATTTGAGTAATTTTAGTTGTAATTAAATTCGAATTTTTGGATTTTTGAACAGATTTTTCTCAAATTTTAAAAAATTTTGTTGAAGCCTATTTCGATTTTTCTGGGTTATGTTAGGTTTTTTTGATAGACGAGCTGCATTTGAGTAATTTTAGTTGTAATTAACTTCGAATTTTTGGATTTTTGTACAGATTTTTGTCAAATTTTAAAAAATTTTGTTGAAACCAACTTCGATTTTTCTGGATTATGTTAGGTTTTTTTGATAGAGGAGCTGCATTTGAGTAATTCTAGTTGAAATTATCTTCGAATTTTTGGATTTTTGTTCAGATTTTTGTTAAATTTTATAAAATTTTGTTGAACCCAACTTCGATTTTTCTGGATTATTTTAGGTTTTTTGGATAGAGAAGCTGCATTTGAGTAATTTTAGTTGTAATTAACTTCGAATTTTTGGATTTTTGTACAGATTTTTGTCAAATTTTAAAAAATTTTGTTGAAACCAACTTCGATTTTTCTGGATTATGTTAGGTTTTTTTGATAGAGGAGCTGCATTTGAGTAATTCTAGTTGAAATTATCTTCGAATTTTTGGATTTTTGTACAGATTTTTGTCAAATTTTAAAAAATTTTGTTGAAACCAACTTCGATTTTTCTGGATTATGTAAAGTTTTTTTGATAGAGGAGCTGCATTTGAGTAATTTTAGTTGAAAATAACTTCGAATTTTTGGATTTTTGTACAGATTCTTGTCAAATTTTAAAAAATTTTGTTGAAACCAACTTCCATTTTTCTGGATTATGTTAGGTTTTTTTGATAAAGGAGCTGCATTTGAGTAATTTTAGTTGAAAATAACTTCAAATTTTTGGATTTTTGTACAGATTTTTGTAAAATTTTAAAAAATTTTGTGGAAACCAACTTCGATTTTTCTGGATTATGTTAGGTTTTTTGGATAGAGGAGCTGCATTTGAGTAATTTTAGTTGTAATTAAATTCGAATTTTTGGATTTTTGAACAGTTTTTTCTCAAATTTTAAAAAATTTTGTTAAAGCCTATTTCGATTTTTCTGGATTATGTTAGGTTTTTTTGATAGACGAGCTGCATTTGAGTAATTCTAGTTGAAATTAACTTCGATTTTTTGGATTTTTGTACAGATTTTTGTCAAATTTTAAAAAATTTTGTTGAAACCAACTTCGATTTTTCTGGATTATTTTAGGTTTTTTGGGTAGAGGAGCTGCATTTGAGTAATTTTAGTTGTAATTAACTTCGAATTTTTGGATTTTTGTACAGATTTTTGTCAAATTTTAAAAAATTTTGTTGAAACCAACTTCGATTTTTCTGGATTATGTTAGGTTTTTTTGATAGAGGAGCTGCATTTGAGTAATTCTAGTTGAAATTATCTTCGAATTTTTTGATTTTTGTACAGATTTTTGTAAAATTTTAAAATATTTTGTTGAAACCAACTTCGATTTTTCTGGATTATGTTAGGTTTTTTGGATAGAGGAGCTGCATTTGAGTAATTTTAGTTGTAATTAAATTCGAATTTTTGGATTTTTGAACAGATATTTCTCAAATTTTAAAAAATTTTGTTGAAGCCTATTTCGATTTTTCTGGATTATGTTAGGTTTTTTTGATAGCCGAGCTGCATTTGAGTAATTCTAGTTGAAATTAACTTCGATTTTTTGGATTTTTGTACAGATTTTGGTCAAATTTTAAAAAATTTTGTTGAAACCAACTTCGATTTTTCTGGATTATTTTAGGTTTTTTGGGTAGAGGAGCTGCATTTGAGTAATTTTAGTTGTAATTAACTTCGAATTTTTGGATTTTTGTACAGATTTTTGTCAAATTTTAAAAAATTTTGTTGAAACCAACTTCGATTTTTCTGGATTATGTTAGGTTTTTTTGATAGAGGAGCTGCATTTGAGTAATTCTAGTTGAAATTATCTTCGAATTTTTTGATTTTTGTACAGATTTTTGTAAAATTTTAAAATATTTTGTTGAAACCAACTTCGATTTTTCTGGATTATGTTAGGTTTTTTGGATAGAGGAGCTGCATTTGAGTAATTTTAGTTGTAATTAAATTCGAATTTTTGGATTTTTGAACAGATTTTTCTCAAATTTTAAAAAATTTTGTTGAAGCCTATTTCGATTTTTCTGGGTTATGTTAGGTTTTTTTGATAGACGAGCTGCATTTGAGTAATTTTAGTTGTAATTAACTTCGAATTTTTGGATTTTTGTACAGATTTTTGTCAAATTTTAAAAAATTTTGTTGAAACCAACTTCGATTTTTCTGGATTATGTTAGGTTTTTTTGATAGAGGAGCTGCATTTGAGTAATTCTAGTTGAAATTATCTTCGAATTTTTGGATTTTTGTTCAGATTTTTGTTAAATTTTATAAAATTTTGTTGAACCCAACTTCGATTTTTCTGGATTATTTTAGGTTTTTTGGATAGAGAAGCTGCATTTGAGTAATTTTAGTTGTAATTAACTTCGAATTTTTGGATTTTTGTACAGATTTTTGTCAAATTTTAAAAAATTTTGTTGAAACCAACTTCGATTTTTCTGGATTATGTTAGGTTTTTTTGATAGAGGAGCTGCATTTGAGTAATTCTAGTTGAAATTATCTTCGAATTTTTGGATTTTTGTACAGATTTTTGTCAAATTTTAAAAAATTTTGTTGAAACCAACTTCGATTTTTCTGGATTATGTAAAGTTTTTTTGATAGAGGAGCTGCATTTGAGTAATTTTAGTTGAAAATAACTTCGAATTTTTGGATTTTTGTACAGATTCTTGTCAAATTTTAAAAAATTTTGTTGAAACCAACTTCCATTTTTCTGGATTATGTTAGGTTTTTTTGATAAAGGAGCTGCATTTGAGTAATTTTAGTTGAAAATAACTTCAAATTTTTGGATTTTTGTACAGATTTTTGTAAAATTTTAAAAAATTTTGTGGAAACCAACTTCGATTTTTCTGGATTATGTTAGGTTTTTTGGATAGAGGAGCTGCATTTGAGTAATTTTAGTTGTAATTAAATTCGAATTTTTGGATTTTTGAACAGTTTTTTCTCAAATTTTAAAAAATTTTGTTAAAGCCTATTTCGATTTTTCTGGATTATGTTAGGTTTTTTTGATAGACGAGCTGCATTTGAGTAATTCTAGTTGAAATTAACTTCGATTTTTTGGATTTTTGTACAGATTTTTGTCAAATTTTAAAAAATTTTGTTGAAACCAACTTCGATTTTTCTGGATTATTTTAGGTTTTTTGGGTAGAGGAGCTGCATTTGAGTAATTTTAGTTGTAATTAACTTCGAATTTTTGGATTTTTGTACAGATTTTTGTCAAATTTTAAAAAATTTTGTTGAAACCAACTTCGATTTTTCTGGATTATGTTAGGTTTTTTTGATAGAGGAGCTGCATTTGAGTAATTCTAGTTGAAATTATCTTCGAATTTTTTGATTTTTGTACAGATTTTTGTAAAATTTTAAAATATTTTGTTGAAACCAACTTCGATTTTTCTGGATTATGTTAGGTTTTTTGGATAGAGGAGCTGCATTTGAGTAATTTTAGTTGTAATTAAATTCGAATTTTTGGATTTTTGAACAGATATTTCTCAAATTTTAAAAAATTTTGTTGAAGCCTATTTCGATTTTTCTGGATTATGTTAGGTTTTTTTGATAGCCGAGCTGCATTTGAGTAATTCTAGTTGAAATTAACTTCGATTTTTTGGATTTTTGTACAGATTTTGGTCAAATTTTAAAAAATTTTGTTGAAACCAACTTCGATTTTTCTGGATTATTTTAGGTTTTTTGGGTAGAGGAGCTGCATTTGAGTAATTTTAGTTGTAATTAACTTCGAATTTTTGGATTTTTGTACAGATTTTTGTCAAATTTTAAAAAATTTTGTTGAAACCAACTTCGATTTTTCTGGATTATGTTAGGTTTTTTTGATAGAGGAGCTGCATTTGAGTAATTCTAGTTGAAATTATCTTCGAATTTTTTTATTTTTGTACAGATTTTTGTAAAATTTTAAAATATTTTGTTGAAACCAACTTCGATTTTTCTGGATTATGTTAGGTTTTTTGGATAGAGGAGCTGCATTTGAGTAATTTTAGTTGTAATTAAATTCGAATTTTTGGATTTTTGAACAGATTTTTCTCAAATTTTAAAAAATTTTGTTGAAGCCTATTTCGATTTTTCTGGGTTATGTTAGGTTTTTTTGATAGACGAGCTGCATTTGAGTAATTTTAGTTGTAATTAACTTCGAATTTTTGGATTTTTGTACAGATTTTTGTCAAATTTTAAAAAATTTTGTTGAAACCAACTTCGATATTTCTGGCTTATGTTAGGTTTTTTTGATAGAGGAGCTGCATTTGAGTAATTCTAGTTGAAATTATCTTCGAATTTTTGGATTTTTGTTCAGATTTTTGTTAAATTTTATAAAATTTTGTTGAACCCAACTTCGATTTTTCTGGTTTATTTTAGGTTTTTTGGATAGAGAAGCTGCATTTGAGTAATTTTAGTTGTAATTAACTTCGAATTTTTGGATTTTTGTACAGATTTTTGTCAAATTTTAAAAAATTTTGTTGAAACCAACTTCGATTTTTCTGGATTATGTTAGGTTTTTTTGATAGAGGAGCTGCATTTGAGTAATTCTAGTTGAAATTATCTTCGAATTTTTGGATTTTTGTTCAGATTTTTGTCAAATTTTAAACAATTTTATTGAACCCAACTTCGATTTTTCTGGATTATGTTAGGTTTTTTTTTATAGAGGAGCTGCAGTTGAGTAATTTTAGTTGAAATTAACTTCGAATTTTTGGATTTTTGTACAGATTTTTGTCAAATTTTAAAAAATTTTGTTGAAACCAACATCGATTTTTCTGGATTATGTAAAGTTTTTTTGATAGAGGAGCTGCATTTGAGTAATTTTAGTTGAAATTAACTTCGAATTTTTTGATTTTTGTACAGAATTTTGTCAAATTTGAAAAAATTTTGTTGAAACCAACATCGATTTTTCTGGATTATGTTAGGTTTTTTTGATAGAGGAGCTGCATTTGAGTAATTTTAGTTGAAAATAACTTCGAATTTTTGGATTTTTGTACAGATTTTTGTAAAATTTTAAAAAATTTTGTTGAAACCAACATCGATTTTTCTGGATTATGTTAGGTTTTTTTGATAGAGGAGCTGCATTTGAGTAATTTTAGTTGTAATTAAATTCGAATTTTTGGATTTTTGAACAGATTTTTCTCAAATTTTAAAAAATTTTGTTGAAGCCTATTTCGATTTTTCTGGATTATGTTAGGTTTTTTTGATAGACGAGCTGCATTTGAGTAATTTTAGTTGTAATTAACTTCGAATTTTTGGTTTTTTGTACAGATTTTTGTCAAATTTTAAAAAATTTTGTTGAAACCAACTTCGATTTTTCTGGATTATGTTAGGTTTTTTTGATAGAGGAGCTGCATTTGAGTAATTCTAGTTGAAATTATCTTCGAACTTTTGGATTTTTGTTCAGATTTTTGTCAAATTTTAAAAAATTTTGTTGAAACCAACATCGATTTTTCTGGATTATGTTAGGTTTTTTTATAGAGGAGCTGCATTTGAGTAATTTTAGTTGAAAATAACTTCGAATTTTTGGATTTTTGTACAGATTTTTGTCAAATTTTAAAAAATTTTGTTGAAACCAACATCGATTTTTCTGGAATATGTTAGGTTTTTTTGATAAAGGAGCTGCATTTGAGTAATTTTAGTTGAAATTAACTTCGAATTTTTGGATTTTTGTACAGATTTTTGTAAAATTTTAAAAAATTTTGTTGAAGCCTATTTCGATTTTTCTGGATTATGTTAGGTTTTTTTGATAGCCGAGCTGCATTTGAGTAATTCTAGTTGAAATTAACTTCGATTTTTTGGATTTTTGTACAGATTTTTGTAAAATATTAAAAAATTTTGTTGAAACCAACTTCTATTTTTCTGGATTATTTTAGGTTTTTTGGGTAGAGGAGCTGCATTTGAGTAATTTTAGTTGTAATTAACGTCGAATTTTTGGATTTTTGTGCAGATTTTTGTTAAATTTTATAAAATTTTGTTGAACCCAACTTCGATTTTTCTGGATTATGTTAGGTTTTTTTGATAGAGGAGCTGCATTTGAGTAATTCTAGTTGAAATTAACTTCGATTTTTTGGATTTTTGTACAGATTTTTGTCAAATTTTAAAAAATTTTGTTGAAACCAACTTCGATTTTTCCGGATTATTTTAGGTTTTTTGGGTAGAGGAGCTGCATTTGAGTAATTTTAGTTGTAATTAACTTCGAATTTTTGGATTTTTGTACAGATTTTTGTCAAATTTTAAAAAATTTTGTTGAAACCAACTTCGATTTTTCTGGATTATGTTAGGTTTTTTTGATAGAGGAGCTGCATTTGAGTAATTCTAGTTGAAATTATCTTCGAATTTTTGGATTTTTGTTCAGATTTTTGTCAAATTTTAAAAAATTTTGTTGAAACCAACATCGATTTTTCTGGATTATGTTAGGTTTTTTTTATAGAGGAGCTGCATTTGAGTAATTTTAGTTGAAAATAACTTCGAATTTTTGGATTTTTGTACAGATTTTTGTCAAATTTTAAAAAATTTTGTTGAAACTAACTTCGATTTTTCTGGAATATGTTAGGTTTTTTGGATAGAGGAGCTGCATTTGAGTAATTTTAGTTGTATTTAAATTCGAATTTTTGGATTTTTGAAGAGATTTTTCTCAAATTTTAAAAAATTTTGTTAAAGCCTATTTCGATTTTTCTGGATTATGTAGGTTTTTTTGATAGAGGAGCTGCATTTGAGTAATTCTAGTTGAAATTATCTTCGAATTTTTGGATTTTTGTTCAGATTTTTGTCAAATTTTAAACAATTTTATTGAACCCAACTTCGATTTTTCTGGATTATGTTAGGTTTTTTTTTATAGAGGAGCTGCAGTTGAGTAATTTTAGTTGAAATTAACTTCGAATTTTTGGATTTTTGTACAGATTTTTGTCAAATTTTAAAAAATTTTGTTGAAACCAACATCGATTTTTCTGGATTATGTAAAGTTTTTTTGATAGAGGAGCTGCATTTGAGTAATTTTAGTTGAAATTAACTTCGAATTTTTTGATTTTTGTACAGATTTTTGTCAAATTTGAAAAAATTTTGTTGAAACCAACATCGATTTTTCTGGATTATGTTAGGTTTTTTTGATAGAGGAGCTGCATTTGAGTAATTTTAGTTGAAAATAACTTCGAATTTTTGGATTTTTGTACAGATTTTTGTAAAATTTTAAAAAATTTTGTTGAAACCAACATCGATTTTTCTGGATTATGTTAGGTTTTTTTGATAGAGGAGCTGCATTTGAGTAATTTTAGTTGTAATTAAATTCGAATTTTTGGATTTTTGAACAGATTTTTCTCAAATTTTAAAAAATTTTGTTGAAGCCTATTTCGATTTTTCTGGATTATGTTAGGTTTTTTTGATAGACGAGCTGCATTTGAGTAATTTTAGTTGTAATTAACTTCGAATTTTTGGTTTTTTGTACAGATTTTTGTCAAATTTTAAAAAATTTTGTTGAAACCAACTTCGATTTTTCTGGATTATGTTAGGTTTTTTTGATAGAGGAGCTGCATTTGAGTAATTCTAGTTGAAATTATCTTCGAACTTTTGGATTTTTGTTCAGATTTTTGTCAAATTTTAAAAAATTTTGTTGAAACCAACATCGATTTTTCTGGATTATGTTAGGTTTTTTTATAGAGGAGCTGCATTTGAGTAATTTTAGTTGAAAATAACTTCGAATTTTTGGATTTTTGTACAGATTTTTGTCAAATTTTAAAAAATTTTGTTGAAACCAACATCGATTTTTCTGGAATATGTTAGGTTTTTTTGATAAAGGAGCTGCATTTGAGTAATTTTAGTTGAAATTAACTTCGAATTTTTGGATTTTTGTACAGATTTTTGTAAAATTTTAAAAAATTTTGTTGAAGCCTATTTCGATTTTTCTGGATTATGTTAGGTTTTTTTGATAGCCGAGCTGCATTTGAGTAATTCTAGTTGAAATTAACTTCGATTTTTTGGATTTTTGTACAGATTTTTGTAAAATATTAAAAAATTTTGTTGAAACCAACTTCTATTTTTCTGGATTATTTTAGGTTTTTTGGGTAGAGGAGCTGCATTTGAGTAATTTTAGTTGTAATTAACGTCGAATTTTTGGATTTTTGTGCAGATTTTTGTTAAATTTTATAAAATTTTGTTGAACCCAACTTCGATTTTTCTGGATTATGTTAGGTTTTTTTGATAGAGGAGCTGCATTTGAGTAATTCTAGTTGAAATTAACTTCGATTTTTTGGATTTTTGTACAGATTTTTGTCAAATTTTAAAAAATTTTGTTGAAACCAACTTCGATTTTTCCGGATTATTTTAGGTTTTTTGGGTAGAGGAGCTGCATTTGAGTAATTTTAGTTGTAATTAACTTCGAATTTTTGGATTTTTGTACAGATTTTTGTCAAATTTTAAAAAATTTTGTTGAAACCAACTTCGATTTTTCTGGATTATGTTAGGTTTTTTGGATAGAGGAGCTGCATTTGAGTAATTTTAGTTGTAATTAAATTCGAATTTTTGGATTTTTGAACAGATATTTCTCAAATTTTAAAAAATTTTGTTGAAGCCTATTTCGATTTTCCTGGATTATGTTAGGTTTTTTTGATAGCCGAGCTGCATTTGAGTAATTCTAGTTGAAATTAACTTCGATTTTTTGGATTTTTGTACAGATTTTGGTCAAATTTTAAAAATTTTTGTTGAAACCAACTTCGATTTTTCTGGATTATTTTAGGTTTTTTGGGTAGAGGAGCTGCATTTGAGTAATTTTAGTTGTAATTAACTTCGAATTTTTGGATTTTTGTACAGATTTTTGTCAAATTTTAAAAAATTTTGTTGAAACCAACTTCGATTTTTCTGGATTATGTTAGGTTTTTTTGATAGAGGAGCTGCATTTGAGTAATTCTAGTTGAAATTATCTTCGAATTTTTGGATTTTTGTTCAGATTTTTGTAAAATTTTAAAAAATTTTGTTGAAACCAACATCGATTTTTCTGGATTATGTTAGGTTTTTTGGATAGAGGAGCTGCATTTGAGTAATTTTAGTTGTAATTAAATTCGAATTTTTGGATTTTTGAACAGATATTTCTCAAATTTTAAAAATTTTGTTGAAGCCTATTTCGATTTTTCTGGATTATGTTAGGTTTTTTTGATAGCCGAGCTGCATTTGAGTAATTCTAGTTGAAATTAACTTCGATTTTTTGGATTTTTGAACAGTTTTTTCTCAAATTTTAAAAAATTTTGTTAAAGCCTATTTCGATTTTTCTGGATTATGTTAGGTTTTTTTGATAGACGAGCTGCATTTGAGTAATTCTAGTTGAAATTAACTTCGATTTTTTGGATTTTTGTACAGATTTTTGTCAAATTTTAAAAAATTTTGTTGAAACCAACTTCGATTTTTCTGGATTATTTTAGGTTTTTTGGATAGAGGAGCTGCATTTGAGTAATTTTAGTTGTAATTAACTTCGAATTTTTGGATTTTTGTACAGATTTTTGTCAAATTTTAAAAAATTTTGTTGAAACCAACCTCGATTTTTCTGGATTATGTTAGGTTTTTTTGATAGAGGAGCTGCATTTGAGTAATTTTAGTTGAAATTAACTTCGAATTTTTTGATTTTTGTACAGATTTTTGTAAAATATTAAAATATTTTGTTGAAACCAACTTCGATTTTTCTGGATTATGTTAGGTTTTTTTGATAGAGGAGCTGCATTTGAGTAATTTTAGTTGAAATTAACTTCGAATTTTTGGATTTTTGTACAGATTTTTGTAAAATTTTAAAAAATTTTGTTGAAGCCTATTTCGATTTTTCTGGATTATGTTAGGTTTTTTTGATAGCCGAGCTGCATTTGAGTAATTCTAGTTGAAATTAACTTCGATTTTTTGGATTTTTGTACAGATTTTTGTCAAATTTTAAAAAATTTTGTTGAAACCAACCTCGATTTTTCTGGATTATGTTAGGTTTTTTTGATAGAGGAGCTGCATTTGAGTAATTTTAGTTGAAATTAACTTCGAATTTTTTGATTTTTGTACAGATTTTTGTAAAATTTTAAAATATTTTGTTGAAACCAACTTCGATTTTTCTGGATTAAGTTAGGTTTTTTTGATAGAGGAGCTGCATTTGAGTAATTTTAGTTGAAATTAACTTCGAATTTTTGGATTTTTTTACAGATTTTTGTAAAATTTTAAAAAATTTTGTTGAAGCCTATTTCGATTTTTCTGGATTATGTTAGGTTTTTTTGATAGCCGAGCTGCATTTGAGTAATTCTAGTTGAAATTAACTTCGATTTTTTGGATTTTTGTACAGATTTTTGTCAAATTTTAAAAAATTTTGTTGAAACCAACTTCGATTTTTCCGGATTATTTTAGGTTTTTTGGGTAGAGGAGCTGCATTTGAGTAATTTTAGTTGTAATTAACTTCGAATTTTTGGATTTTTGTACAGATTTTTGTCAAATTTTAAAAAATTTTGTTGAAACCAACTTCGATTTTTCTGGATTATGTTAGGTTTTTTTGATAGAGGAGCTGCATTTGAGTAATTCTAGTTGAAATTATCTTCGAATTTTTGGATTTTTGTTCAGATTTTTGTCAAATTTTAAAATTTTGTTGAAACCAACATCGATTTTTCTGGATTATGTTAGGTTTTTTTTATAGAGGAGCTGCATTTGAGTAATTTTAGTTGAAAATAACTTCGAATTTTTGGATTTTTGTACAGATTTTTGTCAAATTTTAAAAAATTTTGTTGAAACTAACTTCGATTTTTCTGGAATATGTTAGGTTTTTTGGATAGAGGAGCTGCATTTGAGTAATTTTAGTTGTATTTAAATTCGAATTTTTGGATTTTTGAAGAGATTTTTCTCAAATTTTAAAAAATTTTGTTAAAGCCTATTTCGATTTTTCTGGATTATGTTAGGTTTTTTTGATAGAGGAGCTGCATTTGAGTAATTTTAGTTGTAATTAACTTCGAATTTTTGGATTTTTGTCCAGATTTTTGTAAAATTTTATAAAATTTTGTTGAACCCAACTTCGATTTTTCTGGATTATTTTAGGTTTTTTGGATAGAGAAGCTGCATTTGAGTAATTTTAGTTGTAATTAACATCGAATTTTTGGATTTTTGTACAGATTTTTGTCAAATTTTAAAAAATTTTGTTGAAACCAACTTCGATTTTTCTGGATTATGTTAGGTTTTTTTGATAGAGGAGCTGCATTTGAGTAATTCTAGTTGAAATTATCTTCGAATTTTTGGATTTTTGTTCAGATTTTTGTCAAATTTTAAACAATTTTATTGAACCCAACTTCAATTTTTCTGGATTATGTTAGGTTTTTTTTACAGAGGAGCTGCATTTGAGTAATTTTAGTTGAAAATAACTTCGAATTTTTGGATTTTTGTACAGATTTTTGTCAAATTTTAAAAAATTTTGTTGAAACTAACTTCGATATTTCTGGAATATGTTAGGTTTTTTGGATAGAGGAGCTGCATTTGAGTAATTTTAGTTGTATTTAAATTCGAATTTTTGGATTTTTGAAGAGATTTTTCTCAAATTTTAAAAAATTTTGTTAAAGCCTATTTCGATTTTTCTGGATTATGTTAGGTTTTTTTGATAGAGGAGCTGCATTTGAGTAATTTTAGTTGTAATTAACTTCGAATTTTTGGATTTTTGTACAGATTTTTGTCAAATTTTAAAAAATTTTGTTGAAACCAACTTCGATTTTTCTGGATTATGTTAGGTTTTTTTGATAGAGGAGCTGCATTTGAGTAATTCTAGTTGAAATTATCTTCGAATTTTTGGATTTTTGTTCAGATTTTTGTCAAATTTTAAACAATTTTATTGAACCCAACTTCGATTTTTCTGGATTATGTTAGGTTTTTTTATAGAGGAGCTGCATTTGAGTAATTTTAGTTGAAATTAACTTCGAATTTTTGGATTTTTGTACAGATTTTTGTCAAATTTTAAAAAATTTTGTTGAAACCAACATCGATTTTTCTGGATTATGTAAAGTTTTTTTGATAGAGGAGCTGCATTTGAGTAATTTTAGTTGAAATTAACTTCGAATTTTTTGATTTTTGTACAGATTTTTGTAAAATTTTAAAATATTTTGTTGAAACCAACTTCGATTTTTCTGGATTATGTTAGGTTTTTTGGATAGAGGAGCTGCATTTGAATAATTTTAGTTGTAATTAAATTCGAATTTTTGGATTTTTGAACAGATATTTCTCAAATTTTAAAAAATTTTGTTGAAGCCTATTTCGATTTTTCTGGATTATGTTAGGTTTTTTTGATAGCCGAGCTGCATTTGAGTAATTCTAGTTGAAATTAAATTCGAATTTTTGGATTTTTGAACAGATTTTGGTCAAATTTTAAAAAATTTTGTTGAAACCAACTTCGATTTTTCTGGATTATTTTAGGTTTTTTGGGTAGAGGAGCTGCATTTGAGTAATTTTAGTTGTAATTAACTTCGAATTTTTGGATTTTTGTACAGATTTTTGTCAAATTTTAAAAAATTTTGTTGAAACCAACTTCGATTTTTCTGGATTATGTTAGGTTTTTTTGATAGAGGAGCTGCATTTGAGTAATTCTAGTTGAAATTATCTTCGAATTTTTGGATTTTTGTTCAGATTTTTGTTAAATTTTATAAAATTTTGTTGAACCCAACTTCGATTTTTCTGGATTATTTTAGGTTTTTTGGATAGAGAAGCTGCATTTGAGTAATTTTAGTTGTAATTAACTTCGAATTTTTGGATTTTTGTACAGATTTTTGTAAAATTTTAAAAATTTTGTTGAAACCAACATCGATTTTTCTGGATTATGTTAGGTTTTTTTGATAGAGGAGCTGCATTTGTGTAATTTTAGTTGAAAATAACTTCGAATTTTTGGATTTTTGTACAGATATTTGTAAATTTTTAAAAAATTTTGTTGAAACCAACATCGATTTTTCTGGATTATGTTAGGTTTTTTGGATAGAGGAGCTGCATTTGAGTAATTTTAGTTGTAATTAAATTCGAATTTTTGGATTTTTGAACAGATTTTTCTCAAATTTTAAAAAATTTTGTTGAAGCCTATTTCGATTTTTCTGGATTATGTTAGGTTTTTTTGATAGCCGAGCTGCATTTGAGTAATTCTAGTTGAAATTAACTTCGATTTTTTGGATTTTTGTACAGATTTTTGTCAAATTTTAAAAATTTTGTTGAAACCAACTTCGATTTTTCTGGATTATGTAAAGTTTTTTTGATAGAGGAGCTGCATTTGAGTAATTTTAGTTGAAATTAACTTCGAATTTTTTGATTTTTGTACAGATTTTTGTAAAATTTTAAACTATTTTGTTGAAACCAACTTCGATTTTTCTGGATTATGTTAGGTTTTTTTGATAGAGGAGCTGCATTTGAGTAATTTTAGTTGAAAATAACTTCGAATTTTTGGATTTTTGTACAGATTTTTGTAAAATTTTAAAAATTTTGTTGAAGCCTATTTCGATTTTTCTGGATTATGTTAGGTTTTTTTGATAGCCGAGCTGCATTTGAGTAATTCTAGTTGAAATTAACTTCGATTTTTTGGATTTTTGTACAGATTTTGGTCAAATTTTAAAAAATTTTGTTGAAACCAACTTCGATTTTTCTGGATTATTTTAGGTTTTTTGGGTAGAGGAGCTGCATTTGAGTAATTTTAGTTGTAATTAACTTCGAATTTTGGATTTTTGTACAGATTTTTGTCAAATTTTAAAAAATTTTGTTGAAACCAACTTCGATTTTTCTGGATTATGTTAGGTTTTTTTGATAGAGGAGCTGCATTTGAGTAATTCTAGGTGAAATTATCTTCGAATTTTTGGATTTTTGTACAGATTTTTGTAAAATTTTAAAATATTTTGTTGAAGCCTATTTCGATTTTTCTGGATTATGTTAGGTTTTTTTGATAGCCGAGCTGCATTTGAGTAATTCTAGTTGAAATTAACTTCGATTTTTTGGATTTTTGTACAGATTTTTGTAAAATATTAAAAAATTTTGTTGAAACCAACTTCTATTTTTCTGGATTATTTTAGGTTTTTTGGGTAGAGGAGCTGCATTTGAGTAATTTTAGTTGTAATTAACGTCGAATTTTTGGATTTTTGTGCATATTTTTGTTAAATTTTATAAAATTTTGTTGAACCCAACTTCGATTTTTCTGGATTATGTTAGGTTTTTTTGATAGAGGAGCTGCATTTGAGTAATTCTAGTTGAAATTAACTTCGATTTTTTGGATTTTTGTACAGATTTTTGTCAAATTTTAAAAAATTTTGTTGAAACCAACTTCGATTTTTCCGGATTATTTTAGCTTTTTTGGGTAGAGGAGCTGCATTTGAGTAATTTTAGTTGTAATTAACTTCGAATTTTTGGATTTTTGTACAGATTTTTGTCAAATTTTAAAAATTTTGTTGAAACCAACTTCGATTTTTCTGGATTATGTTAGGTTTTTTTGATAGAGGAGCTGCATTTGAGTAATTCTAGTTGAAATTATCTTCGAATTTTTGGATTTTTGTTCAGATTTTTGTCAAATTTTAAAAATTTTGTTGAAACCAACATCGATTTTTCAGGATTATGTTAGGTTTTTTTTATAGAGGAGCTGCATTTGAGTAATTTTAGTTGAAAATAACTTCGAATTTTTGGATTTTTGTACAGATTTTTGTCAAATTTTAAAAAATTTTGTTGAAACTAACTTCGATTTTTCTGGAATATGTTAGGTTTTTTGGATAGAGGAGCTGCATTTGAGTAATTTTAGTTGTATTTAAATTCGAATTTTTGGATTTTTGAAGAGATTTTTCTTAAATTTTATAAAATTTTGTTGAACCCAACTTCGATTTTTCTGGATTATGTTAGGTTTTTTTGATAGAGGAGCTGCATTTGAGTAATTCTAGTTGAAATTAACTTCGATTTTTTGGATTTTTGTACAGATTTTTGTCAAATTTTAAAAAATTTTGTTGAAACCAACTTCGATTTTTCCGGATTATTTTAGCTTTTTTGGGTAGAGGAGCTGCATTTGAGTAATTTTAGTTGTAATTAACTTCGAATTTTTGGATTTTTGTACAGATTTTTGTCAAATTTTAAAAAATTTTGTTGAAACCAACTTCGATTTTTCTGGATTATGTTAGGTTTTTTTGATAGAGGAGCTGCATTTGAGTAATTCTAGTTGAAATTATCTTCGAATTTTTGGATTTTTGTTCAGATTTTTGTCAAATTTTAAAAAATTTTGTTGAAACCAACATCGATTTTTCTGGATTATGTTAGGTTTTTTTTATAGAGGAGCTGCATTTGAGTAATTTTAGTTGAAAATAACTTCGAATTCTGGGATTTTTGTACAGATTTTTGTCAAATTTTAAAAAATTTTGTTGAAACTAACTTCGATTTTTCTGGAATATGTTAGGTTTTTTGGATAGAGGAGCTGCATTTGAGTAATTTTAGTTGTATTTAAATTCGAATTTTTGGATTTTTGAAGAGATTTTTCTCAAATTTTAAAAAATTTTGTTAAAGCCTATTTCGATTTTTCTGGATTATGTTAGGTTTTTTTGATAGAGGAGCTGCATTTGAGTAATTTTAGTTGTAATTAACTTCGAATTTTTGGATTTTTGTCCAGATTTTTGTAAAATTTTATAAAATTTTGTTGAACCCAACTTCGATTTTTCTGGATTATTTTAGGTTTTTTGGATAGAGAAGCTGCATTTGAGTAATTTTAGTTGTAATTAACTTCGAATTTTTGGATTTTTGTACAGATTTTTGTCAAATTTTAAAAAATTTTGTTGAAACCAACTTCGATTTTTCTGGATTATGTTAGGTTTTTTTGATAGAGGAGCTGCATTTGAGTAATTCTAGTTGAAATTATCTTCGAATTTTTGGATTTTTGTTCAGATTTTTGTCAAATTTTAAACAATTTTATTGAACCCAACTTCGATTTTTCTGGATTATGTTAGGTTTTTTTTATAGAGGAGCTGCATTTGAGTAATTTTAGTTGAAAATAACTTCGAATTTTTGGATTTTTGTACAGATTTTTGTCAAATTTTAAAAAATTTTGTTGAAACTAACTTCGATATTTCTGGAATATGTTAGGTTTTTTGGATAGAGGAGCTGCATTTGAGTAATTTTAGTTGTATTTAAATTCGAATTTTTGGATTTTTGAAGAGATTTTTCTCAAATTTTAAAAAATTTTGTTAAAGCCTATTTCGATTTTTCTGGATTATGTTAGGTTTTTTTGATAGAGGAGCTGCATTTGAGTAATTTTAGTTGTAATTAACTTCGAATTTTTGGATTTTTGTACAGATTTTTGTCAAATTTTAAAAAATTTTGTTGAAACCAACTTCGATTTTTCTGGATTATGTTAGGTTTTTTTGATAGAGGAGCTGCATTTGAGTAATTCTAGTTGAAATTATCTTCGAATTTTTGGATTTTTGTTCAGATTTTTGTCAAATTTTAAACAATTTTATTGAACCCAACTTCGATTTTTCTGGATTATGTTAGGTTTTTTTATAGAGGAGCTGCATTTGAGTAATTTTAGTTGAAATTAACTTCGAATTTTTGGATTTTTGTACAGATTTTGGTCAAATTTTAAAAAATTTTGTTGAAACCAACATCGATTTTTCTGGATTATGTAAAGTTTTTTTGATAGAGGAGCTGCATTTGAGTAATTTTAGTTGAAATTAACTTCGAATTTTTTGATTTTTGTACAGATTTTTGTAAAATTTTAAAATATTTTGTTGAAACCAACTTCGATTTTTCTGGATTATGTTAGGTTTTTTGGATAGAGGAGCTGCATTTGAGTAATTTTAGTTGTAATTAAATTCGAATTTTTGGATTTTTGAACAGATATTTCTCAAATTTTAAAAAATTTTGTTGAAGCCTATTTCGATTTTTCTGGATTATGTTAGGTTTTTTTGATAGCCGAGCTGCATTTGAGTAATTCTAGTTGAAATTAACTTCGATTTTTTGGATTTTTGTACAGATTTTGGTCAAATTTTAAAAAATTTTGTTGAAACCAACTTCGATTTTTCTGGATTATTTTAGGTTTTTTGGGTAGAGGAGCTGCATTTGAATAATTTTAGTTGTAATTAACTTCGAATTTTTGGATTTTTGTACAGATTTTTGTCAAATTTTAAAAAATTTTGTTGAAACCAACTTCGATTTTTCTGGATTATGTTAGGTTTTTTTGATAGAGGAGCTGCATTTGAGTAATTCTAGTTGAAATTATCTTCGAATTTTTGGATTTTTGTTCAGATTTTTGTCAAATTTTAAAAAATTTTGTTGAAACCAACATCGATTTTTCTGGATTATGTTAGGTTTTTTTGATAGAGGAGCTGCATTTGAGTAATTTTAGTTGAAAATAACTTCGAATTTTTGGATTTTTGTAGAGATTTTTGTAAAATTTTAAAAAATTTTGTTGAAACCAACATCGATTTTTCTGGATTATGTTAGGTTTTTTTGATAGAGGAGCTGCATTTGTGTAATTTTAGTTGAAAATAACTTCGAATTTTTGGATTTTTGTACAGATATTTGTAAAATTTTAAAAAATTTTGTTGAAACCAACATCGATTTTTCTGGATTATGTTAGGTTTTTTGGATAGAGGAGCTGCATTTGAGTAATTTTAGTTGTAATTAAATTCGAATTTTTGGATTTTTGAACAGATTTTTCTCAAATTTTAAAAAATTTTGTTGAAGCCTATTTCGATTTTTCTGGATTATGTTAGGTTTTTTTGATAGCCGAGCTGCATTTGAGTAATTCTAGTTGAAATTAACTTCGATTTTTTGGATTTTTGTACAGATTTTTGTCAAATTTTAAAAAATTTTGTTGAAACCAACTTCGATTTTTCTGGATTATGTAAAGTTTTTTTGATAGAGGAGCTGCATTTGAGTAATTTTAGTTGAAATTAACTTCGAATTTTTTGATTTTTGTACAGATTTTTGTAAAATTTTAAAATATTTTGTTGAAACCAACTTCGATTTTTCTGGATTATGTTAGGTTTTTTTGATAGAGGAGCTGCATTTGAGTAATTTTAGTTGAAAATAACTTCGAATTTTTGGATTTTTGTACAGATTTTTGTAAAATTTTAAAAAATTTTGTTGAAGCCTATTTCGATTTTTCTGGATTATATTAGGTTTTTTTGATAGCCGAGCTGCATTTGAGTAATTCTAGTTGAAATTAACTTCGATTTTTTGGATTTTTGTACAGATTTTGGTCAAATTTTAAAAAATTTTGTTGAAACCAACTTCGATTTTTCTGGATTATTTTAGGTTTTTTGGGTAGAGGAGCTGCATTTGAGTAATTTTAGTTGTAATTAACTTCGAATTTTTGGATTTTTGTACAGATTTTTGTCAAATTTTAAAAAATTTTGTTGAAACCAACTTCGATTTTTCTGGATTATGTTAGGTTTTTTTGATAGAGGAGCTGCATTTGAGTAATTCTAGTTGAAATTAACTTCGATTTTTTGGATTTTTGTACAGATTTTTGTCAAATTTTAAAAAATTTTGTTGAAACCAACTTCGTTTTTTCCGGATTATTTTAGGTTTTTTGGGTAGAGGAGCTGCATTTGAGTAATTTTAGTTGTAATTAACTTCGAATTTTTGGATTTTTGTACAGATTTTTGTCAAATTTTAAAAAATTTTGTTGAAACCAACTTCGATTTTTCTGGATTATGTTAGGTTTTTTTGATAGAGGAGCTGCATTTGAGTAATTCTAGTTGAAATTATCTTCGAATTTTTGGATTTTTGTTCAGATTTTTGTCAAATTTTAAAAAATTTTGTTGAAACAACATCGATTTTTCTGGATTATGTTAGGTTTTTTTATAGAGGAGCTGCATTGGAGTAATTTTAGTTGAAAATAACTTCGAATTTTTGGATTTTTGTACAGATTTTTGTCAAATTTTAAAAAATTTTGTTGAATCTACCTTCGATTTTTCTGGAATATGTTAGGTTTTTTGGATAGAGGAGCTGCATTTGAGTAATTTTAGTTGTATTTAAATTCGAATTTTTGGATTTTTGAAGAGATTTTTCTCAAATTTTAAAAATTTTGTTAAAGCCTATTTCGATTTTTCTGGATTATGTTAGGTTTTTTTGATAGAGGAGCTGCATTTGAGTAATTTTAGTTGTAATTAACTTCGAATTTTTGGATTTTTGTCCAGATATTTGTAAAATTTTATAAAATTTTGTTGAACCCAACTTCGATTTTTCTGGATTATTTTAGGTTTTTTGGATAGAGAAGCTGCATTTGAGTAATTTTAGTTGTAATTAACTTCGAATTTTTGGATTTTTGTACAGATTTTTGTCAAATTTTAAAAAATTTTGTTGAAACCAACTTCGATTTTTCTGGATTATGTTAGGTTTTTTTGATAGCCGAGCTGCATTTGAGTAATTCTAGTTGAAATTAACTTCGATTTTTTGGATTTTTGTACAGATTTTGGTCAAATTTTAAAAAATTTTGTTGAAACCAACTTCGATTTTTCTGGATTATTTTAGGTTTTTTGGGTAGAGGAGCTGCATTTGAGTAATTTTAGTTGTAATTAACTTCGAATTTTTGGATTTTTGTACAGATTTTTGTCAAATTTTAAAAAATTTTGTTGAAACCAACTTCGATTTTTCTGGATTATGTTAGGTTTTTTTGATAGAGGAGCTGCATTTGAGTAATTCTAGTTGAAATTATCTTCGAATTTTTTGATTTTTGTACAGATTTTTGTAAAATTTTAAAATATTTTGTTGAAACCAACTTCGATTTTTCTGGATTATGTTAGGTTTTTTGGATAGAGGAGCTGCATTTGAGTAATTTTAGTTGTAATTAAATTCGAATTTTTGGATTTTTGAACAGATATTTCTCAAATTTTAAAAAATTTTGTTGAAGCCTATTTCGATTTTTCTGGATTATGTTAGGTTTTTTTGATAGCCGAGCTGCATTTGAGTAATTCTAGTTGAAATTAACTTCGATTTTTTGGATTTTTGTACAGATTTTGGTCAAATTTTAAAAAATTTTGTTGAAACCAACTTCGATTTTTCTGGATTATTTTAGGTTTTTTGGGTAGAGGAGCTGCATTTGAGTAATTTTAGTTGTAATTAACTTCGAATTTTTGGATTTTTGTACAGATTTTTGTCAAATTTTAAAAAATTTTGTTGAAACCAACTTCGATTTTTCTGGATTATGTTAGGTTTTTTTGATAGAGGAGCTGCATTTGAGTAATTCTAGTTGAAATTATCTTCGAATTTTTTGATTTTTGTACAGATTTTTGTAAAATTTTAAAATATTTTGTTGAAACCAACTTCGATTTTTCTGGATTATGTTAGGTTTTTTGGATAGAGGAGCTGCATTTGAGTAATTTTAGTTGTAATTAAATTCGAATTTTTGGATTTTTGAACAGATTTTTCTCAAATTTTAAAAAATTTTGTTGAAGCCTATTTCGATTTTTCTGGGTTATGTTAGGTTTTTTTGATAGACGAGCTGCATTTGAGTAATTTTAGTTGTAATTAACTTCGAATTTTTGGATTTTTGTACAGATTTTTGTCAAATTTTAAAAAATTTTGTTGAAACCAACTTCGATTTTTCTGGATTATGTTAGGTTTTTTTGATAGAGGAGCTGCATTTGAGTAATTCTAGTTGAAATTATCTTCGAATTTTTGGATTTTTGTTCAGATTTTTGTTAAATTTTATAAAATTTTGTTGAACCCAACTTCGATTTTTCTGGATTATTTTAGGTTTTTTGGATAGAGAAGCTGCATTTGAGTAATTTTAGTTGTAATTAACTTCGAATTTTTGGATTTTTGTACAGATTTTTGTCAAATTTTAAAAAATTTTGTTGAAACCAACTTCGATTTTTCTGGATTATGTTAGGTTTTTTTGATAGAGGAGCTGCATTTGAGTAATTCTAGTTGAAATTATCTTCGAATTTTTGGATTTTTGTTCAGATTTTTGTCAAATTTTAAACAATTTTATTGAACCCAACTTCGATTTTTCTGGATTATGTTAGGTTTTTTTTTATAGAGGAGCTGCAGTTGAGTAATTTTAGTTGAAATTAACTTCGAATTTTTGGATTTTTGTACAGATTTTTGTCAAATTTTAAAAAATTTTGTTGAAACCAACATCGATTTTTCTGGATTATGTAAAGTTTTTTTGATAGAGGAGCTGCATTTGAGTAATTTTAGTTGAAATTAACTTCGAATTTTTTGATTTTTGTACAGATTTTTATCAAATTTGAAAAAATTTTGTTGAAACCAACATCGATTTTTCTGGATTATGTTAGGTTTTTTTGATAGAGGAGCTGCATTTGAGTAATTTTAGTTGAAAATAACTTCGAATTTTTGGATTTTTGTACAGATTTTTGTAAAATTTTAAAAAATTTTGTTGAAACCAACATCGATTTTTCTGGATTATGTTAGGTTTTTTTGATAGAGGAGCTGCATTTGAGTAATTTTAGTTGTAATTAAATTCGAATTTTTGGATTTTTGAACAGATTTTTCTCAAATTTTAAAAAATTTTGTTGAAGCCTATTTCGATTTTTCTGGATTATGTTAGGTTTTTTTGATAGACGAGCTGCATTTGAGTAATTTTAGTTGTAATTAAATTCGAATTTTTGGATTTTTCAACAGTTTTTTCTCAAATTTTAAAAAATTTTGTTAAAGCCTATTTCAATTTTTCTGGATTATGTTAGGTTTTTTTGATAGACGAGCTGCATTTGAGTAATTCTAGTTGAAATTAACTTCGATTTTTTGGATTTTTGTACAGATTTTTGTCAAATTTTAAAAAATTTTGTTGAAACCAACTTCGATTTTTCTGGATTATTTTAGGTTTTTTGGATAGAGGAGCTGCATTTGAGTAATTTTAGTTGTAATTAACTTCGAATTTTTGGATTTTTGTACAGATTTTTGTCAAATTTTAAAAAATTTTGTTGAAACCAACCTCGATTTTTCTGGATTATGTTAGGTTTTTTTGATAGAGGAGCTGCATTTGAGTAATTTTAGTTGAAATTAACTTCGAATTTTTTGATTTTTGTACAGATTTTTGTAAAATATTAAAATATTTTGTTGAAACCAACTTCGATTTTTCTGGATTATGTTAGGTTTTTTTGATAGAGGAGCTGCATTTGAGTAATTTTAGTTGAAATTAACTTCGAATTTTTGGATTTTTGTACAGATTTTTGTAAAATTTTAAAAAATTTTGTTGAAGCCTATTTCGATTTTTCTGGATTATGTTAGGTTTTTTTGATAGCCGAGCTGCATTTGAGTAATTCTAGTTGAAATTAACTTCGATTTTTTGGATTTTTGTACAGATTTTTGTAAAATATTAAAAAATTTTGTTGAAACCAACTTCTATTTTTCTGGATTATTTTAGGTTTTTTGGGTAGAGGAGCTGCATTTGAGTAATTTTAGTTGTAATTAACGTCGAATTTTTGGATTTTTGTGCAGATTTTTGTTAAATTTTATAAAATTTTGTTGAACCCAACTTCGATTTTTCTGGATTATGTTAGGTTTTTTTTGATAGAGGAGCTGCATTTGAGTAATTCTAGTTGAAATTAACTTCGATTTTTTGGATTTTTGTACAGATTTTTGTCAAATTTTAAAAATTTTGTTGAAACCAACTTCGATTTTTCTGGATTATGTTAGGTTTTTTTGATAGAGGAGCTGCATTTGAGTAATTCTAGTTGAAATTATCTTCGAATTTTTGGATTTTTGTTCAGATTTTTGTCAAATTTTAAAAAATTTTGTTGAAACCAACATCGATTTTTCTGGATTATGTTAGGGTTTTTTTATAGAGGAGCTGCATTTGAGTAATTTTAGTTGAAAATAACTTCGAATTTTTGGATTTTTGTACAGATTTTTGTCAAATTTTAAAAAATTTTGTTGAAACTAACTTCGATTTTTCTGGAATATGTTAGGTTTTTTGGATAGAGGAGCTGCATTTGAGTAATTTTAGTTGTATTTAAATTCGAATTTTTGGATTTTTGAAGAGATTTTTCTCAAATTTTAAAAAATTTTGTTAAAGCCTATTTCGATTTTTCTGGATTATGTTAGGTTTTTTTGATAGAGGAGCTGCATTTGAGTAATTTTAGTTGTAATTAACTTCGAATTTTTGGATTTTTGTCCAGATTTTTGTAAAATTTTATAAAATTTTGTTGAACCCAACTTCGATTTTTCTGGATTATTTTAGGTTTTTTGGATAGAGAAGCTGCATTTGAGTAATTTTAGTTGTAATTAACTTCGAATTTTTGGATTTTTGTACAGATTTTTGTCAAATTTTAAAAAATTTTGTTGAAACCAACTTCGATTTTCTGGATTATGATAGGTTTTTTTGATAGAGGAGCTGCATTTGAGTAATTCTAGTTGAAATTATCTTCGAATTTTTGGATTTTTGTTCAGATTTTTGTCAAATTTTAAACAATTTTATTGAACCCAACTTCGATTTTTCTGGATTATGTTAGGTTTTTTTTACAGAGGAGCTGCATTTGAGTAATTTTAGTTGAAAATAACTTCGAATTTTTGGATTTTTGTACAGATTTTTGTCAAATTTTAAAAAATTTTGTTGAAACTAACTTCGATATTTCTGGAATATGTTAGGTTTTTTGGATAGAGGAGCTGCATTTGAGTAATTTTAGTTGTATTTAAATTCGAATTTTTGGATTTTTGAAGAGATTTTTCTCAAATTTTAAAAAATTTTGTTAAAGCCTATTTCGATTTTTCTGGATTATGTTAGGTTTTTTTGATAGAGGAGCTGCATTTGAGTAATTTTAGTTGTAATTAACTTCGAATTTTTGGATTTTTGTACAGATTTTTGTCAAATTTTAAAAATTTTGTTGAAACCAACTTCGATTTTTCTGGATTATGTTAGGTTTTTTTGATAGAGGAGCTGCATTTGTGTAATTTTAGTTGAAAATAACTTCGAATTTTTGGATTTTTGTACAGATATTTGTAAAATTTTAAAAAATTTTGTTGAAACCAACATCGATTTTTCTGGATTATGTTAGGTTTTTTGGATAGAGGAGCTGCATTTGAGTAATTTTAGTTGTAATTAAATTCGAATTTTTGGATTTTTGAACAGATTTTTCTCAATTTTAAAAAATTTTGTTGAAGCCTATTTCGATTTTTCTGGATTATGTTAGGTTTTTTTGATAGCCGAGCTGCATTTGAGTAATTCTAGTTGAAATTAACTTCGATTTTTTGGATTTTTGTACAGATTTTTGTCAAATTTTAAAAAATTTTGTTGAAACCAACTTCGATTTTTCTGGATTATGTAAAGTTTTTTTGATAGAGGAGCTGCATTTGAGTAATTTTAGTTGAAATTAACTTCGAATTTTTTGATTTTTGTACAGATTTTTGTAAAATTTTAAAATATTTTGTTGAAACCAACTTCGATTTTTCTGGATTATGTTAGGTTTTTTTGATAGAGGAGCTGCATTTGAGTAATTTTAGTTGAAAATAACTTCGAATTTTTGGATTTTTGTACAGATTTTTGTAAAATTTTAAAAATTTTGTTGAAGCCTATTTCGATTTTTCTGGATTATGTTAGGTTTTTTTGATAGCCGAGCTGCATTTGAGTAATTCTAGTTGAAATTAACTTCGATTTTTTGGATTTTTGTACAGATTTTGGTCAAATTTTAAAAAATTTTGTTGAAACCAACTTCGATTTTTCTGGATTATTTTAGGTTTTTTGGGTAGAGGAGCTGCATTTGAGTAATTTTAGTTGTAATTAACTTCGAATTTTTGGATTTTTGTACAGATTTTTGTCAAATTTTAAAAAATTTTGTTGAAACCAACTTCGATTTTTCTGGATTATGTTAGGTTTTTTTGATAGAGGAGCTGCATTTGAGTAATTCTAGTTGAAATTATCTTCGAATTTTTGGATTTTTGTTCAGATTTTTGTCAAATTTTAAAAAATTTTGTTGAAACCAACATCGATTTTTCTGGATTATGTTAGGTTTTTTTGATAGAGGAGCTGCATTTGAGTAATTTTAGTTGAAAATAACTTCGAATTTTTGGATTTTTGTAGAGATTTTTGTAAAATTTTAAAAAATTTTGTTGAAACCAACATCGATTTTTCTGGATTATGTTAGGTTTTTTTGATAGAGGAGCTGCATTTGTGTAATTTTAGTTGAAAATAACTTCGAATTTTTGGATTTTTGTACAGATATTTGTAAAATTTTAAAAAATTTTGTTGAAACCAACATCGATTTTTCTGGATTATGTTAGGTTTTTTGGATAGAGGAGCTGCATTTGAGTAATTTTAGTTGTAATTAACTTCGAATTTTTGGATTTTTGTACAGATATTTGTCAAATTTTAGAAAATTTTGTTGAAACCAACTTCGATTTTTCTGGAATATGTTAGGTTTTTTGGATAGAGGAGCTGCATTTGAGTAATTTTAGTTGAAATTATCTTCGAATTTTTGGATTTTTGTTCAGATTTTTGTAAATTTTAAAAAATTTTGTTGAAACCAACATCGATTTTTCTGGATTATGTTAGGTTTTTTTGATAGAGGAGCTGCATTTGAGTAATTTTAGTTGAAAATAACTTCGAATTTTTGGATTTTTGTACAGATTTTTGTCAAATTTTAAAAAATTTTGTTGAAACCAACATCGATTTTTCTGGATTATGTAAAGTTTTTTTGATAAAGGAGCTGCATTTGAGTAATTTTAGTTGAAAATAACTTCAAATTTTTGGATTTTTGTACAGATTTTTGTCAATTTTTAAAAAATTTTGTTGAAACCAACTTCGATATTTCTGGATTATGTAAAGTTTTTTTGATAGAGGAGCTGCATTTGAGTAATTTTAGTTGAAATTAACTTCGAATTTTTGGATACTTGTACAGATTTTTGTCAAATTTTAAAAAATTTTGTTGAAACCAACTTCGATTTCTCTGGATTATGTTAGGTTTTTTTGATAGAGGAGCAGCTTTCGATTAATTGTAGTTGAAATTAACTTCGAATTTTTGGATTTTTGTACAGATTTTTGTCAAATTATAAACAATTGTGTTGAAACCAACTTCGTTTTTTCTGGATTATGTTAGGTTTTTTGATAGAGGGGCTGCATTTGAGTAATTTAAGTTGAAAATAACTTCGAATTTTTGGATTTTTGTACAGATATTTGTCAAATTTTAAAAAATTTTGTTGAAACCAACTTCGATATTTCTGGATTATGTAAAGTTTTTTTGATAGAGGAGCTGCATTTGAGTAATTTTAGTTGAAATTAACTTCGAATTTTTGGATACTTGTACAGATTTTTGTCAAATTTTAAAAAATTTTGTTGAAACCAACTTCGATTTCTCTGGATTATGTTAGTTTTTTTTGATAGAGGAGCAGCTTTCGATTAATTGTAGTTGAAATTAACTTCGAATTTTTGGATTTTTGTACAGATTTTTGTCAAATTTTAAACAATTGTGTTGAAACCAACTTCGTTTTTTCTGGATTATGTTAGGTTTTTTGATAGAGGGGCTGCATTTGAGTAATTTAAGTTGAAAATAACTTCGAATTTTTGGATTTTTGTA
This sequence comes from Andrena trimmerana, assembly GCA_951215215.1. Taxonomy (NCBI): domain Eukaryota; kingdom Metazoa; phylum Arthropoda; class Insecta; order Hymenoptera; family Andrenidae; genus Andrena; species Andrena trimmerana. Next base: position 155,992 of record CATNUO010000083.1, read on the forward strand.
CAGATATTTTTCATATTTTAAAAAATTTTGTTGAAACCAACTTCGATCTTTCTGGAATATGTTAGGTTTTTTTGATAAAGGAACTGCATTTGAGTAATTTTAGTTGAAATTAACTTCGAATTTTTGGATTTTTGTACAGATTTTTGTGAAATTTTAAAAAAATTTGTTGAAACCAACTTCGATTTTTCTGGATTATGTTAGGTTTTTTGGATAGAGAAGCTGCATTTGAGTAATTTTAGTTGAAATTAACTTCGAATTTTGGGATTTTTGTACAGATGTTTGTCAAATTTTAATAAATTTTGTTGGAACCAACTTCGATTTTTCTGGATTATGTTAGGTTTTTTTGATAGAGGAGCTGCATTTGAGTAATTTTAGTTGAAATTAACTTCGAATTTTTGGATTTTTGTACAGATTTTTGTCAAATTTTAAAAAATTTTGTTGAAACCAACTTCGATTTTTCTGGAATATGTTAGGTTTTTTTGATAAAGGAGCTGCATTTGAGTAATTTTAGTTGAAATTAACTTCGAATTTTTGGATTTTTGTACAGATTTTTGTCAAATTTTAAAAAATTTTGTTTAAACCTACTTCGATTTTTCTGGATTATGTTAGGTTTTTTTGATAGAGAAGCTGCATTTGAGTAATTTTAGTTGAAATTAACTTCGAATTTTGGGATTTTTGTACAGATTGTTGTAAAATTTTATAAAATTTTGTTGAACCCAACTTCGATTTTTCTGGATTATGTTAGGTTTTTTTGATAGAGGAGCTGCATTTGAGTATTTTTAGTTGAAAATAACTTCGAATTTTTGGATTTTTGTACAGATTTTTGTCAAATTTTAAAAAATTTTGTTGAAACCAACATCGATTTTTCTGGAATATGTTAGGTTTTTTTGATAAAGGAGCTGCATTTGAGTAATTTTAGTTGTATTTAAATTCGAATTTTTGGATTTTTGAAGAGATTTTTCTCAAATTTTAAAATTTTGTTAAAGCCTATTTCGATTTTTCTGGATTATGTTAGGTTTTTTTGATAGAGGAGCTGCATTTGAGTAATTTTAGTTGTAATTAACTTCGAATTTTTGGATTTTTGTCCAGATATTTGTAAAATTTTATAAAATTTTGTTGAACCCAACTTCGATTTTTCTGGATTATTTTAGGTTTTTTGGATAGAGAAGCTGCATTTGAGTAATTTTAGTTGTAATTAACTTCGAATTTTTGGATTTTTGTACAGATTTTTGTCAAATTTTAAAAAATTTTGTTGAAACCAACTTCGATTTTTCTGGATTATGTTAGGTTTTTTTGATAGCCGAGCTGCATTTGAGTAATTCTAGTTGAAATTAACTTCGATTTTTTGGATTTTTGTACAGATTTTGGTCAAATTTTAAAAAATTTTGTTGAAACCAACTTCGATTTTTCTGGATTATTTTAGGTTTTTTGGGTAGAGGAGCTGCATTTGAGTAATTTTAGTTGTAATTAACTTCGAATTTTTGGATTTTTGTACAGATTTTTGTCAAATTTTAAAAAATTTTGTTGAAACCAACTTCGATTTTTCTGGATTATGTTAGGTTTTTTTGATAGAGGAGCTGCATTTGAGTAATTCTAGTTGAAATTATCTTCGAATTTTTTGATTTTTGTACAGATTTTTGTAAAATTTTAAAATATTTTGTTGAAACCAACTTCGATTTTTCTGGATTATGTTAGGTTTTTTGGATAGAGGAGCTGCATTTGAGTAATTTTAGTTGTAATTAAATTCGAATTTTTGGATTTTTGAACAGATATTTCTCAAATTTTAAAAAATTTTGTTGAAGCCTATTTCGATTTTTCTGGATTATGTTAGGTTTTTTTGATAGCCGAGCTGCATTTGAGTAATTCTAGTTGAAATTAACTTCGATTTTTTGGATTTTTGTACAGATTTTGGTCAAATTTTAAAAAATTTTGTTGAAACCAACTTCGATTTTTCTGGATTATTTTAGGTTTTTTGGGTAGAGGAGCTGCATTTGAGTAATTTTAGTTGTAATTAACTTCGAATTTTTGGATTTTTGTACAGATTTTTGTCAAATTTTAAAAAATTTTGTTGAAACCAACTTCGATTTTTCTGGATTATGTTAGGTTTTTTTGATAGAGGAGCTGCATTTGAGTAATTCTAGTTGAAATTATCTTCGAATTTTTTGATTTTTGTACAGATTTTTGTAAAATTTTAAAATATTTTGTTGAAACCAACTTCGATTTTTCTGGATTATGTTAGGTTTTTTGGATAGAGGAGCTGCATTTGAGTAATTTTAGTTGTAATTAAATTCGAATTTTTGGATTTTTGAACAGATTTTTCTCAAATTTTAAAAAATTTTGTTGAAGCCTATTTCGATTTTTCTGGGTTATGTTAGGTTTTTTTGATAGACGAGCTGCATTTGAGTAATTTTAGTTGTAATTAACTTCGAATTTTTGGATTTTTGTACAGATTTTTGTCAAATTTTAAAAAATTTTGTTGAAACCAACTTCGATTTTTCTGGATTATGTTAGGTTTTTTTGATAGAGGAGCTGCATTTGAGTAATTCTAGTTGAAATTATCTTCGAATTTTTGGATTTTTGTTCAGATTTTTGTTAAATTTTATAAAATTTTGTTGAACCCAACTTCGATTTTTCTGGATTATTTTAGGTTTTTTGGATAGAGAAGCTGCATTTGAGTAATTTTAGTTGTAATTAACTTCGAATTTTTGGATTTTTGTACAGATTTTTGTCAAATTTTAAAAAATTTTGTTGAAACCAACTTCGATTTTTCTGGATTATGTTAGGTTTTTTTGATAGAGGAGCTGCATTTGAGTAATTCTAGTTGAAATTATCTTCGAATTTTTGGATTTTTGTTCAGATTTTTGTCAAATTTTAAACAATTTTATTGAACCCAACTTCGATTTTTCTGGATTATGTTAGGTTTTTTTTTATAGAGGAGCTGCAGTTGAGTAATTTTAGTTGAAATTAACTTCGAATTTTTGGATTTTTGTACAGATTTTTGTCAAATTTTAAAAAATTTTGTTGAAACCAACATCGATTTTTCTGGATTATGTAAAGTTTTTTTGATAGAGGAGCTGCATTTGAGTAATTTTAGTTGAAATTAACTTCGAATTTTTTGATTTTTGTACAGATTTTTATCAAATTTGAAAAAATTTTGTTGAAACCAACATCGATTTTTCTGGATTATGTTAGGTTTTTTTGATAGAGGAGCTGCATTTGAGTAATTTTAGTTGAAAATAACTTCGAATTTTTGGATTTTTGTACAGATTTTTGTAAAATTTTAAAAAATTTTGTTGAAACCAACATCGATTTTTCTGGATTATGTTAGGTTTTTTTGATAGAGGAGCTGCATTTGAGTAATTTTAGTTGTAATTAACTTCGAATTTTTGGATTTTTGTACAGATTTTTGTAAAATTTTAAAAAATTTTGTTGAAGCCTATTTCGATTTTTCTGGATTATGTTAGGTTTTTTTGATAGCCGAGCTGCATTTGAGTAATTCTAGTTGAAATTAACTTCGATTTTTTGGATTTTTGTACAGATTTTTGTAAAATATTAAAAAATTTTGTTGAAACCAACTTCTATTTTTCTGGATTATTTTAGGTTTTTTGGGTAGAGGAGCTGCATTTGAGTAATTTTAGTTGTAATTAACGTCGAATTTTTGGTTTTTTGTACAGATTTTTCTCAAATTTTAAAAAATTTTGTTGAAGCCTATTTCGATTTTTCTGGATTATGTTAGGTTTTTTTGATAGACGAGCTGCATTTGAGTAATTTTAGTTGTAATTAACTTCGAATTTTTGGTTTTTTGTACAGATTTTTGTCAAATTTTAAAAAATTTTGTTGAAACCAACTTCGATTTTTCTGGATTATGTTAGGTTTTTTTGATAGAGGAGCTGCATTTGAGTAATTCTAGTTGAAATTATCTTCGAACTTTTGGATTTTTGTTCAGATTTTTGTCAAATTTTAAAAAATTTTGTTGAAACCAACATCGATTTTTCTGGATTATGTTAGGTTTTTTTATAGAGGAGCTGCATTTGAGTAATTTTAGTTGAAAATAACTTCGAATTTTTGGATTTTTGTACAGATTTTTGTCAAATTTTAAAAAATTTTGTTGAAACCAACATCGATTTTTCTGGAATATGTTAGGTTTTTTTGATAAAGGAGCTGCATTTGAGTAATTTTAGTTGAAAATAACTTCAAATTTTTGGATTTTTGTACAGATTTTTGTAAAATTTTAAAAAATTTTGTGGAAACCAACTTCGATTTTTCTGGATTATGTTAGGTTTTTTGGATAGAGGAGCTGCATTTGAGTAATTTTAGTTGTAATTAAATTCGAATTTTTGGATTTTTCAACAGTTTTTTCTCAAATTTTAAAAATTTTGTTAAAGCCTATTTCGATTTTTCTGGATTATGTTAGGTTTTTTTGATAGACGAGCTGCATTTGAGTAATTCTAGTTGAAATTAACTTCGAATTTTTGGATTTTTGTACAGATTTTTGTGAAATTTTAAAAAAATTTGTTGAAACCAACTTCGATTTTTCTGGATTATGTTAGGTTTTTTGGATAGAGAAGCTGCATTTGAGTAATTTTAGTTGAAATTAACTTCGAATTTTGGGATTTTTGTACAGATGTTTGTCAAATTTTAATAAATTTTGTTGGAACCAACTTCGATTTTTCTGGATTATGTTAGGTTTTTTTGATAGAGGAGCTGCATTTGAGTAATTTTAGTTGAAATTAACTTCGAATTTTTGGATTTTTGTACAGATTTTTGTCAAATTTTAAAAAATTTTGTTGAAACCAACTTCGATTTTTCTGGAATATGTTAGGTTTTTTTGATAAAGGAGCTGCATTTGAGTAATTTTAGTTGAAATTAACTTCGAATTTTTGGATTTTTGTACAGATTTTTGTCAAATTTTAAAAAATTTTGTTTAAACCTACTTCGATTTTTCTGGATTATGTTAGGTTTTTTTGATAGAGAAGCTGCATTTGAGTAATTTTAGTTGAAATTAACTTCGAATTTTGGGATTTTTGTACAGATTGTTGTAAAATTTTATAAAATTTTGTTGAACCCAACTTCGATTTTTCTGGATTATGTTAGGTTTTTTTGATAGAGGAGCTGCATTTGAGTATTTTTAGTTGAAAATAACTTCGAATTTTTGGATTTTTGTACAGATTTTTGTCAAATTTTAAAAAATTTTGTTGAAACCAACATCGATTTTTCTGGAATATGTTAGGTTTTTTTGATAAAGGAGCTGCATTTGAGTAATTTTAGTTGTATTTAAATTCGAATTTTTGGATTTTTGAAGAGATTTTTCTCAAATTTTAAAAATTTTGTTAAAGCCTATTTCGATTTTTCTGGATTATGTTAGGTTTTTTTGATAGAGGAGCTGCATTTGAGTAATTTTAGTTGTAATTAACTTCGAATTTTTGGATTTTTGTCCAGATATTTGTAAAATTTTATAAAATTTTGTTGAACCCAACTTCGATTTTTCTGGATTATTTTAGGTTTTTTGGATAGAGAAGCTGCATTTGAGTAATTTTAGTTGTAATTAACTTCGAATTTTTGGATTTTTGTACAGATTTTTGTCAAATTTTAAAAAATTTTGTTGAAACCAACTTCGATTTTTCTGGATTATGTTAGGTTTTTTTGATAGCCGAGCTGCATTTGAGTAATTCTAGTTGAAATTAACTTCGATTTTTTGGATTTTTGTACAGATTTTGGTCAAATTTTAAAAAATTTTGTTGAAACCAACTTCGATTTTTCTGGATTATTTTAGGTTTTTTGGGTAGAGGAGCTGCATTTGAGTAATTTTAGTTGTAATTAACTTCGAATTTTTGGATTTTTGTACAGATTTTTGTCAAATTTTAAAAAATTTTGTTGAAACCAACTTCGATTTTTCTGGATTATGTTAGGTTTTTTTGATAGAGGAGCTGCATTTGAGTAATTCTAGTTGAAATTATCTTCGAATTTTTTGATTTTTGTACAGATTTTTGTAAAATTTTAAAATATTTTGTTGAAACCAACTTCGATTTTTCTGGATTATGTTAGGTTTTTTGGATAGAGGAGCTGCATTTGAGTAATTTTAGTTGTAATTAAATTCGAATTTTTGGATTTTTGAACAGATATTTCTCAAATTTTAAAAAATTTTGTTGAAGCCTATTTCGATTTTTCTGGATTATGTTAGGTTTTTTTGATAGCCGAGCTGCATTTGAGTAATTCTAGTTGAAATTAACTTCGATTTTTTGGATTTTTGTACAGATTTTGGTCAAATTTTAAAAAATTTTGTTGAAACCAACTTCGATTTTTCTGGATTATTTTAGGTTTTTTGGGTAGAGGAGCTGCATTTGAGTAATTTTAGTTGTAATTAACTTCGAATTTTTGGATTTTTGTACAGATTTTTGTCAAATTTTAAAAAATTTTGTTGAAACCAACTTCGATTTTTCTGGATTATGTTAGGTTTTTTTGATAGAGGAGCTGCATTTGAGTAATTCTAGTTGAAATTATCTTCGAATTTTTTGATTTTTGTACAGATTTTTGTAAAATTTTAAAATATTTTGTTGAAACCAACTTCGATTTTTCTGGATTATGTTAGGTTTTTTGGATAGAGGAGCTGCATTTGAGTAATTTTAGTTGTAATTAAATTCGAATTTTTGGATTTTTGAACAGATTTTTCTCAAATTTTAAAAAATTTTGTTGAAGCCTATTTCGATTTTTCTGGGTTATGTTAGGTTTTTTTGATAGACGAGCTGCATTTGAGTAATTTTAGTTGTAATTAACTTCGAATTTTTGGATTTTTGTACAGATTTTTGTCAAATTTTAAAAAATTTTGTTGAAACCAACTTCGATTTTTCTGGATTATGTTAGGTTTTTTTGATAGAGGAGCTGCATTTGAGTAATTCTAGTTGAAATTATCTTCGAATTTTTGGATTTTTGTTCAGATTTTTGTTAAATTTTATAAAATTTTGTTGAACCCAACTTCGATTTTTCTGGATTATTTTAGGTTTTTTGGATAGAGAAGCTGCATTTGAGTAATTTTAGTTGTAATTAACTTCGAATTTTTGGATTTTTGTACAGATTTTTGTCAAATTTTAAAAAATTTTGTTGAAACCAACTTCGATTTTTCTGGATTATGTTAGGTTTTTTTGATAGAGGAGCTGCATTTGAGTAATTCTAGTTGAAATTATCTTCGAATTTTTGGATTTTTGTTCAGATTTTTGTCAAATTTTAAACAATTTTATTGAACCCAACTTCGATTTTTCTGGATTATGTTAGGTTTTTTTTTATAGAGGAGCTGCAGTTGAGTAATTTTAGTTGAAATTAACTTCGAATTTTTGGATTTTTGTACAGATTTTTGTCAAATTTTAAAAAATTTTGTTGAAACCAACATCGATTTTTCTGGATTATGTAAAGTTTTTTTGATAGAGGAGCTGCATTTGAGTAATTTTAGTTGAAATTAACTTCGAATTTTTTGATTTTTGTACAGATTTTTATCAAATTTGAAAAAATTTTGTTGAAACCAACATCGATTTTTCTGGATTATGTTAGGTTTTTTTGATAGAGGAGCTGCATTTGAGTAATTTTAGTTGAAAATAACTTCGAATTTTTGGATTTTTGTACAGATTTTTGTAAAATTTTAAAATATTTTGTTGAAACCAACATCGATTTTTCTGGATTATGTTAGGTTTTTTTGATAGAGGAGCTGCATTTGAGTAATTTTAGTTGTAATTAAATTCGAATTTTTGGATTTTTGAACAGATTTTTCTCAAATTTTAAAAAATTTTGTTGAAGCCTATTTCGATTTTTCTGGATTATGTTAGGTTTTTTTGATAGACGAGCTGCATTTGAGTAATTTTAGTTGTAATTAACTTCGAATTTTTGGTTTTTTGTACAGATTTTTGTCAAATTTTAAAAAATTTTGTTGAAACCAACTTCGATTTTTCTGGATTATGTTAGGTTTTTTTGATAGAGGAGCTGCATTTGAGTAATTCTAGTTGAAATTATCTTCGAACTTTTGGATTTTTGTTCAGATTTTTGTCAAATTTTAAAAAATTTTGTTGAAACCAACATCGATTTTTCTGGATTATGTTAGGTTTTTTTATAGAGGAGCTGCATTTGAGTAATTTTAGTTGAAAATAACTTCGAATTTTTGGATTTTTGTACAGATTTTTGTCAAATTTTAAAAAATTTTGTTGAAACCAACATCGATTTTTCTGGAATATGTTAGGTTTTTTTGATAAAGGAGCTGCATTTGAGTAATTTTAGTTGAAAATAACTTCAAATTTTTGGATTTTTGTACAGATTTTTGTAAAATTTTAAAAAATTTTGTGGAAACCAACTTCGATTTTTCTGGATTATGTTAGGTTTTTTGGATAGAGGAGCTGCATTTGAGTAATTTTAGTTGTAATTAAATTCGAATTTTTGGATTTTTCAACAGTTTTTTCTCAAATTTTAAAAAATTTTGTTAAAGCCTATTTCGATTTTTCTGGATTATGTTAGGTTTTTTTGATAGACGAGCTGCATTTGAGTAATTCTAGTTGAAATTAACTTCGATTTTTTGGATTTTTGTACAGATTTTTGTCAAATTTTAAAAAATTTTGTTGAAACCAACATCGATTTTTCTGGATTATGTTAGGTTTTTTTGATAGAGGAGCTGCATTTGAGTAATTTTAGTTGTAATTAAATTCGAATTTTTGGATTTTTGAACAGATTTTTCTCAAATTTTAAAAAATTTTGTTGAAGCCTATTTCGATTTTTCTGGATTATGTTAGGTTTTTTTGATAGACGAGCTGCATTTGAGTAATTTTAGTTGTAATTAACTTCGAATTTTTGGTTTTTTGTACAGATTTTTGTCAAATTTTAAAAAATTTTGTTGAAACCAACTTCGATTTTTCTGGATTATGTTAGGTTTTTTTGATAGAGGAGCTGCATTTGAGTAATTCTAGTTGAAATTATCTTCGAACTTTTGGATTTTTGTTCAGATTTTTGTCAAATTTTAAAAAATTTTGTTGAAACCAACATCGATTTTTCTGGATTATGTTAGGTTTTTTTATAGAGGAGCTGCATTTGAGTAATTTTAGTTGAAAATAACTTCGAATTTTTGGATTTTTGTACAGATTTTTGTCAAATTTTAAAAAATTTTGTTGAAACCAACATCGATTTTTCTGGAATATGTTAGGTTTTTTTGATAAAGGAGCTGCATTTGAGTAATTTTAGTTGAAAATAACTTCAAATTTTTGGATTTTTGTACAGATTTTTGTAAAATTTTAAAAAATTTTGTGGAAACCAACTTCGATTTTTCTGGATTATGTTAGGTTTTTTGGATAGAGGAGCTGCATTTGAGTAATTTTAGTTGTAATTAAATTCGAATTTTTGGATTTTTCAACAGTTTTTTCTCAAATTTTAAAAAATTTTGTTAAAGCCTATTTCGATTTTTCTGGATTATGTTAGGTTTTTTTGATAGACGAGCTGCATTTGAGTAATTCTAGTTGAAATTAACTTCGATTTTTTGGATTTTTGTACAGATTTTTGTCAAATTTTAAAAAATTTTGTTGAAACCAACTTCGATTTTTCTGGATTATTTTAGGTTTTTTGGATAGAGGAGCTGCATTTGAGTAATTTTAGTTGTAATTAACTTCGAATTTTTGGATTTTTGTACAGATTTTTGTCAAATTTTAAAAAATTTTGTTGAAACCAACCTCGATTTTTCTGGATTATGTTAGGTTTTTTTGATAGAGGAGCTGCATTTGAGTAATTTTAGTTGAAATTAACTTCGAATTTTTTGATTTTTGTACAGATTTTTGTAAAATATTAAAATATTTTGTTGAAACCAACTTCGATTTTTCTGGATTATGTTAGGTTTTTTTGATAGAGGAGCTGCATTTGAGTAATTTTAGTTGAAATTAACTTCGAATTTTTGGATTTTTGTACAGATTTTTGTAAAATTTTAAAAAATTTTGTTGAAGCCTATTTCGATTTTTCTGGATTATGTTAGGTTTTTTTGATAGCCGAGCTGCATTTGAGTAATTCTAGTTGAAATTAACTTCGATTTTTTGGATTTTTGTACAGATTTTTGTCAAATTTTAAAAAATTTTGTTGAAACCAACCTCGATTTTTCTGGATTATGTTAGGTTTTTTTGATAGAGGAGCTGCATTTGAGTAATTTTAGTTGAAATTAACTTCGAATTTTTTGATTTTTGTACAGATTTTTGTAAAATTTTAAAATATTTTGTTGAAACCAACTTCGATTTTTCTGGATTATGTTAGGTTTTTTTGATAGAGGAGCTGCATTTGAGTAATTTTAGTTGAAATTAACTTCGAATTTTTGGATTTTTGTACAGATTTTTGTAAAATTTTAAAAAATTTTGTTGAAGCCTATTTCGATTTTTCTGGATTATGTTAGGTTTTTTTGATAGCCGAGCTGCATTTGAGTAATTCTAGTTGAAATTAACTTCGATTTTTTGGATTTTTGTACAGATTTTTGTAAAATATTAAAAATTTTGTTGAAACCAACTTCTATTTTTCTGGATTATTTTAGGTTTTTTGGGTAGAGGAGCTGCATTTGAGTAATTTTAGTTGTAATTAACGTCGAATTTTTGGATTTTTGTGCAGATTTTTGTTAAATTTTATAAAATTTTGTTGAACCCAACTTCGATTTTTCTGGATTATGTTAGGTTTTTTTGATAGAGGAGCTGCATTTGAGTAATTCTAGTTGAAATTAACTTCGATTTTTTGGATTTTTGTACAGATTTTTGTCAAATTTTAAAAAATTTTGTTGAAACCAACTTCGATTTTTCTGGATTATGTTAGGTTTTTTTGATAGAGGAGCTGCATTTGAGTAATTCTAGTTGAAATTATCTTCGAATTTTTGGATTTTTGTTCAGATTTTTGTCAAATTTTAAAAAATTTTGTTGAAACCAACATCGATTTTTCTGGATTATGTTAGGTTTTTTTTATAGAGGAGCTGCATTTGAGTAATTTTAGTTGAAAATAACTTCGAATTTTTGGATTTTTGTACAGATTTTTGTCAAATTTTAAAAAATTTTGTTGAAACTAACTTCGATTTTTCTGGAATATGTTAGGTTTTTTGGATAGAGGAGCTGCATTTGAGTAATTTTAGTTGTATTTAAATTCGAATTTTTGGATTTTTGAAGAGATTTTTCTCAAATTTTAAAAAATTTTGTTAAAGCCTATTTCGATTTTTCTGGATTATGTTAGGTTTTTTTGATAGAGGAGCTGCATTTGAGTAATTTTAGTTGTAATTAACTTCGAATTTTTGGATTTTTGTCCAGATTTTTGTAAAATTTTATAAAATTTTGTTGAACCCAACTTCGATTTTTCTGGATTATTTTAGGTTTTTTGGATAGAGAAGCTGCATTTGAGTAATTTTAGTTGTAATTAACTTCGAATTTTTGGATTTTTGTACAGATTTTTGTCAAATTTTAAAAAATTTTGTTGAAACCAACTTCGATTTTTCTGGATTATGATAGGTTTTTTTGATAGAGGAGCTGCATTTGAGTAATTCTAGTTGAAATTATCTTCGAATTTTTGGATTTTTGTTCAGATTTTTGTCAAATTTTAAACAATTTTATTGAACCCAACTTCGATTTTTCTGGATTATGTTAGGTTTTTTTTACAGAGGAGCTGCATTTGAGTAATTTTAGTTGAAAATAACTTCGAATTTTTGGATTTTTGTACAGATTTTTGTCAAATTTTAAAAAATTTTGTTGAAACTAACTTCGATATTTCTGGAATATGTTAGGTTTTTTGGATAGAGGAGCTGCATTTGAGTAATTTTAGTTGTATTTAAATTCGAATTTTTGGATTTTTGAAGAGATTTTTCTCAAATTTTAAAAAATTTTGTTAAAGCCTATTTCGATTTTTCTGGATTATGTTAGGTTTTTTTGATAGAGGAGCTGCATTTGAGTAATTTTAGTTGTAATTAACTTCGAATTTTTGGATTTTTGTACAGATTTTTGTCAAATTTTAAAAAATTTTGTTGAAACCAACTTCGATTTTTCTGGATTATGTTAGGTTTTTTTGATAGAGGAGCTGCATTTGAGTAATTCTAGTTGAAATTATCTTCGAATTTTTGGATTTTTGTTCAGATTTTTGTCAAATTTTAAACAATTTTATTGAACCCAACTTCGATTTTTCTGGATTATGTTAGGTTTTTTTATAGAGGAGCTGCATTTGAGTAATTTTAGTTGAAATTAACTTCGAATTTTTGGATTTTTGTACAGATTTTTGTCAAATTTTAAAAAATTTTGTTGAAACCAACATCGATTTTTCTGGATTATGTAAAGTTTTTTTGATAGAGGAGCTGCATTTGAGTAATTTTAGTTGAAATTAACTTCGAATTTTTTGATTTTTGTACAGATTTTTGTAAAATTTTAAAATATTTTGTTGAAACCAACTTCGATTTTTCTGGATTATGTTAGGTTTTTTGGATAGAGGAGCTGCATTTGAGTAATTTTAGTTGTAATTAAATTCGAATTTTTGGATTTTTGAACAGATATTTCTCAAATTTTAAAAAATTTTGTTGAAGCCTATTTCGATTTTTCTGGATTATGTTAGGTTTTTTTGATAGCCGAGCTGCATTTGAGTAATTCTAGTTGAAATTAACTTCGATTTTTTGGATTTTTGTACAGATTTTGGTCAAATTTTAAAAAATTTTGTTGAAACCAACTTCGATTTTTCTGGATTATTTTAGGTTTTTTGGGTAGAGGAGCTGCATTTGAGTAATTTTAGTTGTAATTAACTTCGAATTTTTGGATTTTTGTACAGATTTTTGTCAAATTTTAAAAAATTTTGTTGAAACCAACTTCGATTTTTCTGGATTATGTTAGGTTTTTTTGATAGAGGAGCTGCATTTGAGTAATTCTAGTTGAAATTATCTTCGAATTTTTGGATTTTTGTTCAGATTTTTGTCAAATTTTAAAAAATTTTGTTGAAACCAACATCGATTTTTCTGGATTATGTTAGGTTTTTTTGATAGAGGAGCTGCATTTGAGTAATTTTAGTTGAAAATAACTTCGAATTTTTGGATTTTTGTAGAGATTTTTGTAAAATTTTAAAAAATTTTGTTGAAACCAACATCGATTTTTCTGGATTATGTTAGGTTTTTTTGATAGAGGAGCTGCATTTGTGTAATTTTAGTTGAAAATAACTTCGAATTTTTGGATTTTTGTACAGATATTTGTAAATTTTTAAAAAATTTTGTTGAAACCAACATCGATTTTTCTGGATTATGTTAGGTTTTTTGGATAGAGGAGCTGCATTTGAGTAATTTTAGTTGTAATTAAATTCGAATTTTTGGATTTTTGAACAGATTTTTCTCAAATTTTAAAAAATTTTGTTGAAGCCTATTTCGATTTTTCTGGATTATGTTAGGTTTTTTTGATAGCCGAGCTGCATTTGAGTAATTCTAGTTGAAATTAACTTCGATTTTTTGGATTTTTGTACAGATTTTTGTCAAATTTTAAAAAATTTTGTTGAAACCAACTTCGATTTTTCTGGATTATGTAAAGTTTTTTTGATAGAGGAGCTGCATTTGAGTAATTTTAGTTGAAATTAACTTCGAATTTTTTGATTTTTGTACAGATTTTTGTAAAATTTTAAACTATTTTGTTGAAACCAACTTCGATTTTTCTGGATTATGTTAGGTTTTTTTGATAGAGGAGCTGCATTTGAGTAATTTTAGTTGAAAATAACTTCGAATTTTTGGATTTTTGTACAGATTTTTGTAAAATTTTAAAAAATTTTGTTGAAGCCTATTTCGATTTTTCTGGATTATGTTAGGTTTTTTTGATAGCCGAGCTGCATTTGAGTAATTCTAGTTGAAATTAACTTCGATTTTTTGGATTTTTGTACAGATTTTGGTCAAATTTTAAAAAATTTTGTTGAAACCAACTTCGATTTTTCTGGATTATTTTAGGTTTTTTGGGTAGAGGAGCTGCATTTGAGTAATTTTAGTTGTAATTAACTTCGAATTTTTGGATTTTTGTACAGATTTTTGTCAAATTTTAAAAAATTTTGTTGAAACCAACTTCGATTTTTCTGGATTATGTTAGGTTTTTTTGATAGAGGAGCTGCATTTGAGTAATTCTAGTTGAAATTATCTTCGAATTTTTGGATTTTTGTTCAGATTTTTGTCAAATTTTAAAAAATTTTGTTGAAACCAACATCGATTTTTCTGGATTATGTTAGGTTTTTTTGATAGAGGAGCTGCATTTGAGTAATTTTAGTTGAAAATAACTTCGAATTTTTGGATTTTTGTAGAGATTTTTGTAAAATTTTAAAAAATTTTGTTGAAACCAACATCGATTTTTCTGGATTATGTTAGGTTTTTTTGATAGAGGAGCTGCATTTGTGTAATTTTAGTTGAAAATAACTTCGAATTTTTGGATTTTTGTACAGATATTTGTAAAATTTTAAAAAATTTTGTTGAAACCAACATCGATTTTTCTGGATTATGTTAGGTTTTTTGGATAGAGGAGCTGCATTTGAGTAATTTTAGTTGTAATTAAATTCGAATTTTTGGATTTTTGAACAGATTTTTCTCAAATTTTAAAAAATTTTGTTGAAACCAACTTCGATTTTTCTGGATTATGTAAAGTTTTTTTGATAGAGGAGCTGCATTTGAGTAATTTTAGTTGAAATTAACTTCGAATTTTTTGATTTTTGTACAGATTTTTGTAAAATTTTAAAATATTTTGTTGAAACCAACTTCGATTTTTCTGGATTATGTTAGGTTTTTTTGATAGAGGAGCTGCATTTGAGTAATTTTAGTTGAAAATAACTTCGAATTTTTGGATTTTTGTACAGATTTTTGTAAAATTTTAAAAAATTTTGTTGAAGCCTATTTCGATTTTTCTGGATTATGTTAGGTTTTTTTGATAGCCGAGCTGCATTTGAGTAATTCTAGTTGAAATTAACTTCGATTTTTTGGATTTTTGTACAGATTTTGGTCAAATTTTAAAAAATTTTGTTGAAACCAACTTCGATTTTTCTGGATTATTTTAGGTTTTTTGGGTAGAGGAGCTGCATTTGAGTAATTTTAGTTGTAATTAACTTCGAATTTTTGGATTTTTGTACAGATTTTTGTCAAATTTTAAAAAATTTTGTTGAAACCAACTTCGATTTTTCTGGATTATGTTAGGTTTTTTTGATAGAGGAGCTGCATTTGAGTAATTCTAGTTGAAATTATCTTCGAATTTTTGGATTTTTGTTCAGATTTTTGTCAAATTTTAAAAAATTTTGTTGAAACCAACATCGATTTTTCTGGATTATGTTAGGTTTTTTTGATAGAGGAGCTGCATTTGAGTAATTTTAGTTGAAAATAACTTCGAATTTTTGGATTTTTGTAGAGATTTTTGTAAAATTTTAAAAAATTTTGTTGAAACCAACATCGATTTTTCTGGATTATGTTAGGTTTTTTTGATAGAGGAGCTGCATTTGTGTAATTTTAGTTGAAAATAACTTCGAATTTTTGGATTTTTGTACAGATATTTGTAAAATTTTAAAAAATTTTGTTGAAACCAACATCGATTTTTCTGGATTATGTTAGGTTTTTTGGATAGAGGAGCTGCATTTGAGTAATTTTAGTTGTAATTAAATTCGAATTTTTGGATTTTTGAACAGATTTTTGTCAAATTTTAAAAAATTTTGTTGAAACCAACTTCTTTTTTTCTGGATTATGTAAAGTTTTTTTGATAGAGGAGCTGCATTTGAGTAATTTTAGTTGTAATTAACTTCGAATTTTTGGATTTTTGTACAGATATTTGTCAAATTTTAGAAAATTTTGTTGAAACCAACTTCGATTTTTCTGGAATATGTTAGGTTTTTTGGATAGAGGAGCTGCATTTGAGTAATTTTAGTTGAAATTATCTTCGAATTTTTGGATTTTTGTTCAGATTTTTGTAAATTTTAAAAAATTTTGTTGAAACCAACATCGATTTTTCTGGATTATGTTAGGTTTTTTTGATAGAGGAGCTGCATTTGAGTAATTTTAGTTGAAAATAACTTCGAATTTTTGGATTTTTGTACAGATTTTTGTCAAATTTTAAAAAATTTTGTTGAAACCAACATCGATTTTTCTGGATTATGTAAAGTTTTTTTGATAAAGGAGCTGCATTTGAGTAATTTTAGTTGAAAATAACTTCAAATTTTTGGATTTTTGTACAGATTTTTGTCAATTTTTAAAAAATTTTGTTGAAACCAACTTCGATATTTCTGGATTATGTAAAGTTTTTTTGATAGAGGAGCTGCATTTGAGTAATTTTAGTTGAAATTAACTTCGAATTTTTGGATACTTGTACAGATTTTTGTCAAATTTTAAAAAATTTTGTTGAAACCAACTTCGATTTCTCTGGATTATGTTAGGTTTTTTTGATAGAGGAGCAGCTTTCGATTAATTGTAGTTGAAATTAACTTCGAATTTTTGGATTTTTGTACAGATTTTTGTCAAATTTTAAACAATTGTGTTGAAACCAACTTCGTTTTTTCTGGATTATGTTAGGTTTTTTGATAGAGGGGCTGCATTTGAGTAATTTAAGTTGAAAATAACTTCGAATTTTTGGATTTTTGTACAGATATTTTTCATATTTTAAAAAATTTTGTTGAAACCAACTTCGATCTTTCTGGAATATGTTAGGTTTTTTTGATAAAGGAACTGCATTTGAGTAATTTTAGTTGAAATTAACTTCGAATTTTTGGATTTTTGTACAGATTTTTGTGAAATTTTAAAAAAATTTGTTGAAACCAACTTCGATTTTTCTGGATTATGTTAGGTTTTTTGGATAGAGAAGCTGCATTTGAGTAATTTTAGTTGAAATTAACTTCGAATTTTGGGATTTTTGTACAGATGTTTGTCAAATTTTAATAAATTTTGTTGGAACCAACTTCGATTTTTCTGGATTATGTTAGGTTTTTTTGATAGAGGAGCTGCATTTGAGTAATTTTAGTTGAAATTAACTTCGAATTTTTGGATTTTTGTACAGATTTTTGTCAAATTTTAAAAAATTTTGTTGAAACCAACTTCGATTTTTCTGGAATATGTTAGGTTTTTTTGATAAAGGAGCTGCATTTGAGTAATTTTAGTTGAAATTAACTTCGAATTTTTGGATTTTTGTACAGATTTTTGTTAAATTTTAAAAAATTTTGTTTAAACCTACTTCGATTTTTCTGGATTATGTTAGGTTTTTTTGATAGAGAAGCTGCATTTGAGTAATTTTAGTTGAAATTAACTTCGAATTTTGGGATTTTTGTACAGATTGTTGTAAAATTTTATAAAATTTTGTTGAACCCAACTTCGATTTTTCTGGATTATGTTAGGTTTTTTTGATAGAGGAGCTGCATTTGAGTATTTTTAGTTGAAAATAACTTCGAATTTTTGGATTTTTGTACAGATTTTTGTCAAATTTTAAAAAATTTTGTTGAAACCAACATCGATTTTTCTGGAATATGTTAGGTTTTTTTGATAAAGGAGCTGCATTTGAGTAATTTTAGTTGAAAATAACTTCGAATTTTTGGATTTTTGTACAGATTTTTGAAAATTTTGAAAAATTTTGTTGAAACCAAAATCGATTTCTCTGGATTATGTAAAGTTTTTTTGATAGAGGAGCTGCATTTGAGTATTTTTAGTTGAAAATAACTTCGAATTTTTGGATTTTTGTACAGATTTTTGTCAAATTTTAAAAAATTTTGTTGAAACCAACTTCGATATTTCTGGATTATGTAAAAGTTTTTTTGATAGAGGAGCTGCATTTGAGTAATTTTAGTTGAAATTAACTTCGAATTTTTGGATTCGTGTACAGATTTTTGTCAAATTTTAAAAAATTTTGTTGAAACCAACTTCGATTTTTCTATATTAAGTAAAGTTTTTTTGTTAGAGAAGCTGTATTTGAGTAATTTTAGTTGAAAATAACTTCGAATTTTTGGATTTTTGTACAGATTTTTGTCAAATTTTAAAAAATTTTGTTTAAACCTACTTCGATTTTTCTGGATTATGTTAGGTTTTTTTGATAGAGGAGCTGCATTTGAGTAATTTTAGTTGAAATTAATTTCGAATTTTTAGATTTTTGTACAGATTTTTGTAAAATTTTAAAAAATTTTGTTGAAACCAACATCGATTTCTCTGGATTATGTAAAGTTTTTTTGATAGAAGAGCTGCATTTGAGTATTTTTAGTTGAAAATAACTTCGAATTTTTGGATTTTTGTACAGATTTTTGTAAAATTTTAAAAAATTTTGTTGAAACCAACATCGATTTCTCTGGATTATGTAAAGTTTTTTTGATAGAGGGGCTGCATTTGAGTAATTTTAGTTGAAATTAACTTCGAATTTTTGGATTCTTGTACAGATTTTTGTCAAATTTTAAAAAATTTTGTTGAAACCAACTTCGATTTTTCTGGATTATGTTAGGTTTTTTTGATAGAGGAGCTGCATTTGAGTAATTCTAGTTGAAATTATCTTCGAATTTTTGGATTTTTGTTCAGATTTTTGTCAAATTTTAAAAAATTTTGTTGAAACCAACTTCGTTTTTTCTGGATTATTTTAGGTTTTTTGGATAGAGGGGCTGCATTTGAGTAATTTTAGTTGAAAATAACTTCGAATTTTTGGATTTTTGTACAGATTTTTGTCAAATTTTAAAAAATTTTGTTGAAACCAACATCGATTTTTCTGGATTATGTTAGGTTTTTTTGATAGAGGAGCTGCATTTGAGTAATTTTAGTTGAAAATAACTTCGAATTTTTGGATTTTTGTAGAGATTTTTGTAAAATTTTAAAAAATTTTGTTGAAACCAACATCGATTTTTCTGGATTATGTTAGGTTTTTTTGATAGAGGAGCTGCATTTGTGTAATTTTAGTTGAAAATAACTTCGAATTTTTGGATTTTTGTACAGATATTTGTAAATTTTTAAAAAATTTTGTTGAAACCAACATCGATTTTTCTGGATTATGTTAGGTTTTTTGGATAGAGGAGCTGCATTTGAGTAATTTTAGTTGTAATTAAATTCGAATTTTTGGATTTTTGAACAGATTTTTCTCAAATTTTAAAAAATTTTGTTGAAGCCTATTTCGATTTTTCTGGATTATGTTAGGTTTTTTTGATAGCCGAGCTGCATTTGAGTAATTCTAGTTGAAATTAACTTCGATTTTTTGGATTTTTGTACAGATTTTTGTCAAATTTTAAAAAATTTTGTTGAAACCAACTTCGATTTTTCTGGATTATGTAAAGTTTTTTTGATAGAGGAGCTGCATTTGAGTAATTTTAGTTGAAATTAACTTCGAATTTTTTGATTTTTGTACAGATTTTTGTAAAATTTTAAACTATTTTGTTGAAACCAACTTCGATTTTTCTGGATTATGTTAGGTTTTTTTGATAGAGGAGCTGCATTTGAGTAATTTTAGTTGAAAATAACTTCGAATTTTTGGATTTTTGTACAGATTTTTGTAAAATTTTAAAAAATTTTGTTGAAGCCTATTTCGATTTTTCTGGATTATGTTAGGTTTTTTTGATAGCCGAGCTGCATTTGAGTAATTCTAGTTGAAATTAACTTCGATTTTTTGGATTTTTGTACAGATTTTGGTCAAATTTTAAAAAATTTTGTTGAAACCAACTTCGATTTTTCTGGATTATTTTAGGTTTTTTGGGTAGAGGAGCTGCATTTGAGTAATTTTAGTTGTAATTAACTTCGAATTTTTGGATTTTTGTACAGATTTTTGTCAAATTTTAAAAAATTTTGTTGAAACCAACTTCGATTTTTCTGGATTATGTTAGGTTTTTTTTGATAGAGGAGCTGCATTTGAGTAATTCTAGTTGAAATTATCTTCGAATTTTTGGATTTTTGTTCAGATTTTTGTCAAATTTTAAAAAATTTTGTTGAAACCAACATCGATTTTTCTGGATTATGTTAGGTTTTTTTGATAGAGGAGCTGCATTTGAGTAATTTTAGTTGAAAATAACTTCGAATTTTTGGATTTTTGTAGAGATTTTTGTAAAATTTTAAAAAATTTTGTTGAAACCAACATCGATTTTTCTGGATTATGTTAGGTTTTTTTGATAGAGGAGCTGCATTTGTGTAATTTTAGTTGAAAATAACTTCGAATTTTTGGATTTTTGTACAGATATTTGTAAAATTTTAAAAAATTTTGTTGAAACCAACATCGATTTTTCTGGATTATGTTAGGTTTTTTGGATAGAGGAGCTGCATTTGAGTAATTTTAGTTGTAATTAAATTCGAATTTTTGGATTTTTGAACAGATTTTTCTCAAATTTTAAAAAATTTTGTTGAAACCAACTTCGATTTTTCTGGATTATGTAAAGTTTTTTTGATAGAGGAGCTGCATTTGAGTAATTTTAGTTGAAATTAACTTCGAATTTTTTGATTTTTGTACAGATTTTTGTAAAATTTTAAAATATTTTGTTGAAACCAACTTCGATTTTTCTGGATTATGTTAGGTTTTTTTGATAGAGGAGCTGCATTTGAGTAATTTTAGTTGAAAATAACTTCGAATTTTTGGATTTTTGTACAGATTTTTGTAAAATTTTAAAAAATTTTGTTGAAGCCTATTTCGATTTTTCTGGATTATGTTAGGTTTTTTTGATAGCCGAGCTGCATTTGAGTAATTCTAGTTGAAATTAACTTCGATTTTTTGGATTTTTGTACAGATTTTGGTCAAATTTTAAAAAATTTTGTTGAAACCAACTTCGATTTTTCTGGATTATTTTAGGTTTTTTGGGTAGAGGAGCTGCATTTGAGTAATTTTAGTTGTAATTAACTTCGAATTTTTGGATTTTTGTACAGATTTTTGTCAAATTTTAAAAAATTTTGTTGAAACCAACTTCGATTTTTCTGGATTATGTTAGGTTTTTTTGATAGAGGAGCTGCATTTGAGTAATTCTAGTTGAAATTATCTTCGAATTTTTGGATTTTTGTTCAGATTTTTGTCAAATTTTAAAAAATTTTGTTGAAACCAACATCGATTTTTCTGGATTATGTTAGGTTTTTTTGATAGAGGAGCTGCATTTGAGTAATTTTAGTTGAAAATAACTTCGAATTTTTGGATTTTTGTAGAGATTTTTGTAAAATTTTAAAAAATTTTGTTGAAACCAACATCGATTTTTCTGGATTATGTTAGGTTTTTTTGATAGAGGAGCTGCATTTGTGTAATTTTAGTTGAAAATAACTTCGAATTTTTGGATTTTTGTACAGATATTTGTAAAATTTTAAAAAATTTTGTTGAAACCAACATCGATTTTTCTGGATTATGTTAGGTTTTTTGGATAGAGGAGCTGCATTTGAGTAATTTTAGTTGTAATTAAATTCGAATTTTTGGATTTTTGAACAGATTTTTGTCAAATTTTAAAAAATTTTGTTGAAACCAACTTCTTTTTTTCTGGATTATGTAAAGTTTTTTTGATAGAGGAGCTGCATTTGAGTAATTTTAGTTGTAATTAACTTCGAATTTTTGGATTTTTGTACAGATATTTGTCAAATTTTAGAAAATTTTGTTGAAACCAACTTCGATTTTTCTGGAATATGTTAGGTTTTTTGGATAGAGGAGCTGCATTTGAGTAATTTTAGTTGAAATTATCTTCGAATTTTTGGATTTTTGTTCAGATTTTTGTAAATTTTAAAAAATTTTGTTGAAACCAACATCGATTTTTCTGGATTATGTTAGGTTTTTTTGATAGAGGAGCTGCATTTGAGTAATTTTAGTTGAAAATAACTTCGAATTTTTGGATTTTTGTACAGATTTTTGTCAAATTTTAAAAAATTTTGTTGAAACCAACATCGATTTTTCTGGATTATGTAAAGTTTTTTTGATAAAGGAGCTGCATTTGAGTAATTTTAGTTGAAAATAACTTCAAATTTTTGGATTTTTGTACAGATTTTTGTCAATTTTTAAAAAATTTTGTTGAAACCAACTTCGATATTTCTGGATTATGTAAAGTTTTTTTGATAGAGGAGCTGCATTTGAGTAATTTTAGTTGAAATTAACTTCGAATTTTTGGATACTTGTACAGATTTTTGTCAAATTTTAAAAAATTTTGTTGAAACCAACTTCGATTTCTCTGGATTATGTTAGGTTTTTTTGATAGAGGAGCAGCTTTCGATTAATTGTAGTTGAAATTAACTTCGAATTTTTGGATTTTTGTACAGATTTTTGTCAAATTTTAAACAATTGTGTTGAAACCAACTTCGTTTTTTCTGGATTATGTTAGGTTTTTTGATAGAGGGGCTGCATTTGAGTAATTTAAGTTGAAAATAACTTCGAATTTTTGGATTTTTGTACAGATATTTTTCATATTTTAAAAAATTTTGTTGAAACCAACTTCGATCTTTCTGGAATATGTTAGGTTTTTTTGATAAAGGAACTGCATTTGAGTAATTTTAGTTGAAATTAACTTCGAATTTTTGGATTTTTGTACAGATTTTTGTGAAATTTTAAAAAAATTTGTTGAAACCAACTTCGATTTTTCTGGATTATGTTAGGTTTTTTGGATAGAGAAGCTGCATTTGAGTAATTTTAGTTGAAATTAACTTCGAATTTTGGGATTTTTGTACAGATGTTTGTCAAATTTTAATAAATTTTGTTGGAACCAACTTCGATTTTTCTGGATTATGTTAGGTTTTTTTGATAGAGGAGCTGCATTTGAGTAATTTTAGTTGAAATTAACTTCGAATTTTTGGATTTTTGTACAGATTTTTGTCAAATTTTAAAAAATTTTGTTGAAACCAACTTCGATTTTTCTGGAATATGTTAGGTTTTTTTGATAAAGGAGCTGCATTTGAGTAATTTTAGTTGAAATTAACTTCGAATTTTTGGATTTTTGTACAGATTTTTGTTAAATTTTAAAAAATTTTGTTTAAACCTACTTCGATTTTTCTGGATTATGTTAGGTTTTTTTGATAGAGAAGCTGCATTTGAGTAATTTTAGTTGAAATTAACTTCGAATTTTGGGATTTTTGTACAGATTGTTGTAAAATTTTATAAAATTTTGTTGAACCCAACTTCGATTTTTCTGGATTATGTTAGGTTTTTTTGATAGAGGAGCTGCATTTGAGTATTTTTAGTTGAAAATAACTTCGAATTTTTGGATTTTTGTACAGATTTTTGTCAAATTTTAAAAAATTTTGTTGAAACCAACATCGATTTTTCTGGAATATGTTAGGTTTTTTTGATAAAGGAGCTGCATTTGAGTAATTTTAGTTGAAAATAACTTCGAATTTTTGGATTTTTGTACAGATTTTTGAAAATTTTGAAAAATTTTGTTGAAACCAAAATCGATTTCTCTGGATTATGTAAAGTTTTTTTGATAGAGGAGCTGCATTTGAGTATTTTTAGTTGAAAATAACTTCGAATTTTTGGATTTTTGTACAGATTTTTGTCAAATTTTAAAAAATTTTGTTGAAACCAACTTCGATATTTCTGGATTATGTAAAAGTTTTTTTGATAGAGGAGCTGCATTTGAGTAATTTTAGTTGAAATTAACTTCGAATTTTTGGATTCGTGTACAGATTTTTGTCAAATTTTAAAAAATTTTGTTGAAACCAACTTCGATTTTTCTATATTAAGTAAAGTTTTTTTGTTAGAGAAGCTGTATTTGAGTAATTTTAGTTGAAAATAACTTCGAATTTTTGGATTTTTGTACAGATTTTTGTCAAATTTTAAAAAATTTTGTTTAAACCTACTTCGATTTTTCTGGATTATGTTAGGTTTTTTTGATAGAGGAGCTGCATTTGAGTAATTTTAGTTGAAATTAATTTCGAATTTTTAGATTTTTGTACAGATTTTTGTAAAATTTTAAAAAATTTTGTTGAAACCAACATCGATTTCTCTGGATTATGTAAAGTTTTTTTGATAGAAGAGCTGCATTTGAGTATTTTTAGTTGAAAATAACTTCGAATTTTTGGATTTTTGTACAGATTTTTGTAAAATTTTAAAAAATTTTGTTGAAACCAACATCGATTTCTCTGGATTATGTAAAGTTTTTTTGATAGAGGGGCTGCATTTGAGTAATTTTAGTTGAAATTAACTTCGAATTTTTGGATTCTTGTACAGATTTTTGTCAAATTTTAAAAAATTTTGTTGAAACCAACTTCGATTTTTCTGGATTATGTTAGGTTTTTTTGATAGAGGAGCTGCATTTGAGTAATTCTAGTTGAAATTATCTTCGAATTTTTGGATTTTTGTTCAGATTTTTGTCAAATTTTAAAAAATTTTGTTGAAACCAACTTCGTTTTTTCTGGATTATTTTAGGTTTTTTGGATAGAGGGGCTGCATTTGAGTAATTTTAGTTGAAAATAACTTCGAATTTTTGGATTTTTGTACAGATTTTTGTCAAATTTTAAAAAATTTTGTTGAAACCAACATCGATTTTTCTGGAATATGTTAGGTTTTTTTGATAAAGGAGCTGCATTTGAGTAATTTTAGTTGAAAATAACTTCGAATTTTTGGATTTTTGTACAGATTTTTGAAAATTTTGAAAAATTTTGTTGAAACCAAAATCGATTTCTCTGGATTATGTAAAGTTTTTTTGATAGAGGAGCTGCATTTGAGTATTTTTAGTTGAAAATAACTTCGAATTTTTGGATTTTTGTACAGATTTTTGTCAAATTTTAAAAAATTTTGTTGAAACCAACTTCGATATTTCTGGATTATGTAAAAGTTTTTTTGATAGAGGAGCTGCATTTGAGTAATTTTAGTTGAAATTAACTTCGAATTTTTGGATTCGTGTACAGATTTTTGTCAAATTTTAAAAAATTTTGTTGAAACCAACTTCGATTTTTCTATATTAAGTAAAGTTTTTTTGTTAGAGAAGCTGTATTTGAGTAATTTTAGTTGAAAATAACTTCGAATTTTTGGATTTTTGTACAGATTTTTGTCAAATTTTAAAAAATTTTGTTTAAACCTACTTCGATTTTTCTGGATTATGTTAGGTTTTTTTGATAGAGGAGCTGCATTTGAGTAATTTTAGTTGAAATTAATTTCGAATTTTTAGATTTTTGTACAGATTTTTGTAAAATTTTAAAAAATTTTGTTGAAACCAACATCGATTTCTCTGGATTATGTAAAGTTTTTTTGATAGAAGAGCTGCATTTGAGTATTTTTAGTTGAAAATAACTTCGAATTTTTGGATTTTTGTACAGATTTTTGTAAAATTTTAAAAAATTTTGTTGAAACCAACATCGATTTCTCTGGATTATGTAAAGTTTTTTTGATAGAGGGGCTGCATTTGAGTAATTTTAGTTGAAATTAACTTCGAATTTTTGGATTCTTGTACAGATTTTTGTCAAATTTTAAAAAATTTTGTTGAAACCAACTTCGATTTTTCTGGATTATGTTAGGTTTTTTTGATAGAGGAGCTGCATTTGAGTAATTCTAGTTGAAATTATCTTCGAATTTTTGGATTTTTGTTCAGATTTTTGTCAAATTTTAAAAAATTTTGTTGAAACCAACTTCGTTTTTTCTGGATTATTTTAGGTTTTTTGGATAGAGGGGCTGCATTTGAGTAATTTTAGTTGAAAATAACTTCGAATTTTTGGATTTTTGTACAGATTTTTGTCAAATTTTAAAAAATTTTGTTGAAACCAACATCGATTTTTCTGGAATATGTTAGGTTTTTTTGATAATGGAGCTGCATTTGAGTAATTTTAGTTGAAAATAACTTCGAATTTTTAGATTTTTGTACAGATTTTTGTAAAATTTTAAAAAATTTTGTTGAAACCAACATCGATTTCTCTGGATTATGTAAAGTTTTTTTGATAGAGGAGCTGCATTTGAGTATTTTTAGTTGAAAATAACTTCGAATTTTTGGATTTTTGTACAGATTTTTGTAAAATTTTAAAAAATTTTGTTGAAACCAACATCGATTTCTCTGGATTATGTAAAGTTTTTTTGATAGAGGGGCTGCATTTGAGTAATTTTAGTTGAAATTAACTTCGAATTTTTGGATTCTTGTACAGATTTTTGTCAAATTTTAAAAAATTTTGTTGAAACCAACTTCGATTTTTCTGGATTATGTTAGGTTTTTTTGATAGAGGAGCTGCATTTGAGTAATTCTAGTTGAAATTATCTTCGAATTTTTGGATTTTTGTTCAGATTTTTGTCAAATTTTAAAAAATTTTGTTGAAACCAACTTCGTTTTTTCTGGATTATTTTAGGTTTTTTGGATAGAGGGGCTGCATTTGAGTAATTTTAGTTGAAAATAACTTCGAATTTTTGGATTTTTGTACAGATTTTTGTCAAATTTTAAAAAATTTTGTTGAAACCAACTTCGATATTTCTGGATTATGTAAAAGTTTTTTTGATAGAGGAGCTGCATTTGAGTAATTTTAGTTGAAATTAACTTCGAATTTTTGGATTCGTGTACAGATTTTTGTCAAATTTTAAAAAATTTTGTTGAAACCAACTTCGATTTTTCTATATTAAGTAAAGTTTTTTTGTTAGAGAAGCTGTATTTGAGTAATTTTAGTTGAAAATAACTTCGAATTTTTGGATTTTTGTACAGATTTTTGTCAAATTTTAAAAAATTTTGTTTAAACCTACTTCGATTTTTCTGGATTATGTTAGGTTTTTTTTATAGAGGAGCTGCATTTGAGTAATTTTAGTTGAAATTAACTTCGAATTTTTAGATTTTTGTACAGATTTTTTTAAAATTTTAAAAAATTTTGTTGAAACCAACATCGATTTCTCTGGATTATGTAAAGTTTTTTTGATAGAGGAGCTGCATTTGAGTATTTTTAGTTGAAAATAACTTCGAATTTTTGGATTTTTGTACAGATTTTTGTAAAATTTTAAAAAATTTTGTTGAAACCAACATCGATTTCTCTGGATTATGTAAAGTTTTTTTGATAGAGGGGCTGCATTTGAGTAATTTTAGTTGAAATTAACTTCGAATTTTTGGATTCTTGTACAGATTTTTGTCAAATTTTAAAAAATTTTGTTGAAACCAACTTCGATTTTTCTGGATTATGTTAGGTTTTTTTGATAGAGGAGCTGCATTTGAGTAATTCTAGTTGAAATTATCTTCGAATTTTTGGATTTTTGTTCAGATTTTTGTCATATTTTAAAAAATTTTGTTGAAACCAACTTCGTTTTTTCTGGATTATTTTAGGTTTTTTGGATAGAGGGGCTGCATTTGAGTAATTTTAGTTGAAAATAACTTCGAATTTTTGGATTTTTGTACAGATTTTTGTCAAATTTTAAAAAATTTTGTTGAAACCAACATCGATTTTTCTGGAATATGTTAGGTTTTTTTGATAAAGGAGCTGCATTTGAGTAATTTTAGTTGAAAATAACTTCGAATTTTTGGATTTTTGTACAGATTTTTGAAAATTTTAAAAAATTTTGTTGAAACCAACATCGATTTCTCTGGATTATGTAAAGTTTTTTTGATAGAGGAGCTGCATTTGAGTATTTTTAGTTGAAAATAACTTCGAATTTTTGGATTTTTGTACAGATTTTTGTCAAATTTTAAAAAATTTTGTTGAAACCAACTTCGATATTTCTGGATTATGTAAAAGTTTTTTTGATAGAGGAGCTGCATTTGAGTAATTTTAGTTGAAATTAACTTCGAATTTTTGGATTCTTGTACAGATTTTTGTCAAATTTTAAAAAATTTTGTTGAAACCAACTTCGATTTCTCTGGATTATGTTAGGTTTTTTTGATAGAGGAGCAGCTTTCGATTAATTGTAGTTGAAATTAACTTCGAATTTTTGGATTTTTGTACAGATTTTTGTCAAATTTTAAACAATTGTGTTGAAACCAACTTCGTTTTTTCTGGATTATGTTAGGTTTTTTGATAGAGGGGCTGCATTTGAGTAATTTAAGTTGAAAATAACTTCGAATTTTTGGATTTTTGTACAGATATTTTTCATATTTTAAAAAATTTTGTTGAAACCAACTTCGATCTTTCTGGAATATGTTAGGTTTTTTTGATAAAGGAACTGCATTTGAGTAATTTTAGTTGAAATTAACTTCGAATTTTTGGATTTTTGTACAGATTTTTGTGAAATTTTAAAAAAATTTGTTGAAACCAACTTCGATTTTTCTGGATTATGTTAGGTTTTTTGGATAGAGAAGCTGCATTTGAGTAATTTTAGTTGAAATTAACTTCGAATTTTGGGATTTTTGTACAGATGTTTGTCAAATTTTAATAAATTTTGTTGGAACCAACTTCGATTTTTCTGGATTATGTTAGGTTTTTTTGATAGAGGAGCTGCATTTGAGTAATTTTAGTTGAAATTAACTTCGAATTTTTGGATTTTTGTACAGATTTTTGTCAAATTTTAAAAAATTTTGTTGAAACCAACTTCGATTTTTCTGGAATATGTTAGGTTTTTTTGATAAAGGAGCTGCATTTGAGTAATTTTAGTTGAAATTAACTTCGAATTTTTGGATTTTTGTACAGATTTTTGTCAAATTTTAAAAAATTTTGTTTAAACCTACTTCGATTTTTCTGGATTATGTTAGGTTTTTTTGATAGAGAAGCTGCATTTGAGTAATTTTAGTTGAAATTAACTTCGAATTTTGGGATTTTTGTACAGATTGTTGTAAAATTTTATAAAATTTTGTTGAACCCAACTTCGATTTTTCTGGATTATGTTAGGTTTTTTTGATAGAGGAGCTGCATTTGAGTATTTTTAGTTGAAAATAACTTCGAATTTTTGGATTTTTGTACAGATTTTTGTAAATTTTAAAAAATTTTGTTGAAACCAACATCGATTTCTCTGGATTATGTAAAGTTTTTTTGATAGAGGAGCTGCATTTGAGTATTTTTAGTTGAAAATAACTTCGAATTTTTGGATTTTTGTACAGATTTTTGTCAAATTTTAAAAAATTTTGTTGAAACCAACTTCGATATTTCTGGATTATGTAAAAGTTTTTTTGATAGAGGAGCTGCATTTGAGTAATTTTAGTTGAAATTAACTTCGAATTTTTGGATTCTTGTACAGATTTTTGTCAAATTTTAAAAAATTTTGTTGAAACCAACTTCGATTTTTCTATATTAATTAAAGTTTTTTTGTTAGAGAAGCTGTACTTGAGTAATTTTAGTTGAAAATAACTTCGAATTTTTGGATTTTTGTACAGATTTTTGTCAACTTTTAAAAAATTTTGTTTAAACCTACTTCGATTTTTCTGGATTATGTTAGGTTTTTTTGATAGAGGAGCTGCATTTGAGTAATTTTAGTTGAAATTAACTTCGAATTTTTAGATTTTTGTACAGATTTTTGTAAAATTTTAAAAAATTTTGTTGAAACCAACATCGATTTCTCTGGATTATGTAAAGTTTTTTTGATAGAGGAGCTGCATTTGAGTATTTTTAGTTGAAAATAACTTCGAATTTTTGGATTTTTGTACAGATTTTTGTAAAATTTTAAAAAATTTTGTTGAAACCAACATCGATTTCTCTGGATTATGTAAAGTTTTTTTGATAGAGGGGCTGCATTTGAGTAATTTTAGTTGAAATTAACTTCGAATTTTTGGATTCTTGTACAGATTTTTGTCAAATTTTAAAAAATTTTGTTGAAACCAACTTCGATTTTTCTGGATTATGTTAGGTTTTTTTGATAGAGGAGCTGCATTTGAGTAATTCTATTTGAAATTATCTTCGAATTTTTGGATTTTTGTTCAGATTTTTGTCAAATTTTAAAAAATTTTGTTGAAACCAACTTCGTTTTTTCTGGATTATTTTAGGTTTTTTGGATAGAGGGGCTGCATTTGAGTAATTTTAGTTGAAAATAACTTCGAATTTTTGGATTTTTGTACAGATTTTTGTCAAATTTTAAAAAATTTTGTTGAAACCAACATCGATTTTTCTGGAATATGTTAGGTTTTTTTGATAAAGGAGCTGCATTTGAGTAATTTTAGTTGAAAATAACTTCGAATTTTTGAATTTTTGTACAGATTTTTGTCAAATTTTAAAAAATTTTGTTTAAACCTACTTCGATTTTTCTGGATTATGTTAGGTTTTTTGATAGAGGAGCTGCATTTGAGTAATTTTAGTTGAAATTAACTTCGAATTTTTGGATTTTTGTACAGATTTTTGAAAATTTTAAAAAATTTTGTTGAAACCAACATCGATTTCTCTGGATTATGTAAAGTTTTTTTGATAGAGGAGCTGCATTTGAGTATTTTTAGTTGAAAATAACTTCGAATTTTTGGATTTTTGTACAGATTTTTGTCAAATTTTAAAAAATTTTGTTGAAACCAACTTCGATATTTCTGGATTATGTAAAAGTTTTTTTGATAGAGGAGCTGCATTTGAGTAATTTTAGTTGAAATTAACTTCGAATTTTTGGATTCTTGTACAGATTTTTGTCAAATTTTAAAAAATTTTGTTGAAACCAACTTCGATTTTTCTATATTAATTAAAGTTTTTTTGTTAGAGAAGCTGTATTTGAGTAATTTTAGTTGAAAATAACTTCGAATTTTTGGATTTTTGTACAGATTTTTGTCAAATTTTAAAAAATTGTGTTGAAACCAACTTCGTTTTTTCTGGATTATGTTAGGTTTTTTGATAGAGGGGCTGCATTTGAGTAATTTAAGTTGAAAATAACTTCGAATTTTTGGATTTTTGTACAGATATTTGTCAAATTTTAAAAAATTTTGTTGAAACCAACTTCGATATTTCTGGATTATGTAAAGTTTTTTTGATAGAGGAGCTGCATTTGAGTAATTTTAGTTGAAATTAACTTCGAATTTTTGGATACTTGTACAGATTTTTGTCAAATTTTAAAAAATTTTGTTGAAACCAACTTCGATTTCTCTGGATTATGTTAGGTTTTTTTGATAGAGGAGCAGCTTTCGATTAATTGTAGTTGAAATTAACTTCGAATTTTTGGATTTTTGTACAGATTTTTGTCAAATTTTAAACAATTGTGTTGAAACCAACTTCGTTTTTTCTGGATTATGTTAGGTTTTTTGATAGAGGGGCTGCATTTGAGTAATTTAAGTTGAAAATAACTTCGAATTTTTGGATTTTTGTACAGATATTTGTCAAATTTTAAAAAATTTTGTTGAAACCAACTTCGATATTTCTGGATTATGTAAAGTTTTTTTGATAGAGGAGCTGCATTTGAGTAATTTTAGTTGAAATTAACTTCGAATTTTTGGATACTTGTACAGATTTTTGTCAAATTTTAAAAAATTTTGTTGAAACCAACTTCGATTTCTCTGGATTATGTTAGGTTTTTTTGATAGAGGAGCAGCTTTCGATTAATTGTAGTTGAAATTAACTTCGAATTTTTGGATTTTTGTACAGATTTTTGTCAAATTTTAAACAATTGTGTTGAAACCAACTTCGTTTTTTCTGGATTATGTTAGGTTTTTTGATAGAGGGGCTGCATTTGAGTAATTTAAGTTGAAAATAACGTCGAATTTTTGGATTTTTGTACAGATATTTGTCAAATTTTAAAAAATTTTGTTGAAACCAACTTCGATATTTCTGGATTATGTAAAGTTTTTTTGATAGAGGAGCTGCATTTGAGTAATTTTAGTTGAAATTAACTTCGAATTTTTGGATACTTGTACAGATTTTTGTCAAATTTTAAAAAATTTTGTTGAAACCATCTTCGATTTCTCTGGATTATGTTAGGTTTTTTTGATAGAGGAGCAGCTTTCGATTAATTGTAGTTGAAATTAACTTCGAATTTTTGGATTTTTGTACAGATTTTTGTCAAATTTTAAACAATTGTGTTGAAACCAACTTCGTTTTTTCTGGATTATGTTAGGTTTTTTGATAGAGGGGCTGCATTTGAGTAATTTAAGTTGAAAATAACTTCGAATTTTTGGATTTTTGTACAGATATTTGTCAAATTTTAAAAAATTTTGTTGAAACCAACTTCGATATTTCTGGATTATGTAAAGTTTTTTTGATAGAGGAGCTGCATTTGAGTAATTTTAGTTGAAACTAACTTCGAATTTTTGGATACTTGTACAGATTTTTGTCAAATTTTAAAAAATTTTGTTGAAACCAACTTCGATTTCTCTGGATTATGTTAGGTTTTTTTGATAGAGGAGCAGCTTTCGATTAATTGTAGTTGAAATTAACTTCGAATTTTTGGATTTTTGTACAGATTTTTGTCAAATTTTAAACAATTGTGTTGAAACCAACTTCGTTTTTTCTGGATTATGTTAGGTTTTTTGATAGAGGGGCTGCATTTGAGTAATTTAAGTTGAAAATAACTTCGAATTTTTGGATTTTTGTACAGATATTTTTCATATTTTAAAAAATTTTGTTGAAACCAACTTCGATCTTTCTGGAATATGTTAGGTTTTTTTGATAAAGGAACTGCATTTGAGTAATTTTAGTTGAAATTAACTTCGAATTTTTGGATTTTTGTACAGATTTTTGTGAAATTTTAAAAAAATTTGTTGAAACCAACTTCGATTTTTCTGGATTATGTTAGGTTTTTTGGATAGAGAAGCTGCATTTGAGTAATTTTAGTTGAAATTAACTTCGAATTTTGGGATTTTTGTACAGATGTTTGTCAAATTTTAATAAATTTTGTTGGAACCAACTTCGATTTTTCTGGATTATGTTAGGTTTTTTTGATAGAGGAGCTGCATTTGAGTAATTTTAGTTGAAATTAACTACGAATTTTTGGATTTTTGTACAGATTTTTGTCAAATTTTAAAAAATTTTGTTGAAACCAACTTCGATTTTTCTGGAATATGTTAGGTTTTTTTGATAAAGGAGCTGCATTTGAGTAATTTTAGTTGAAATTAACTTCGAATTTTTGGATTTTTGTACAGATTTTTGTCAAATTTTAAAAAATTTTGTTTAAACCTACTTCGATTTTTCTGGATTATGTTAGGTTTTTTTGATAGAGAAGCTGCATTTGAGTAATTTTAGTTGAAATTAACTTCGAATTTTGGGATTTTTGTACAGATTGTTGTAAAATTTTATAAAATTTTGTTGAACCCAACTTCGATTTTTCTGGATTATGTTAGGTTTTTTTGATAGAGGAGCTGCATTTGAGTATTTTTAGTTGAAAATAACTTCGAATTTTTGGATTTTTGTACAGATTTTTGAAAATTTTAAAAAATTTTGTTGAAACCAACATCGATTTCTCTGGATTATGTAAAGTTTTTTTGATAGAGGAGCTGCATTTGAGTATTTTTAGTTGAAAATAACTTCGAATTTTTGGATTTTTGTACAGATTTTTGTCAAATTTTAAAAAATTTTGTTGAAACCAACTTCGATATTTCTGGATTATGTAAAAGTTTTTTTGATAGAGGAGCTGCATTTGAGTAATTTTAGTTGAAATTAACTTCGAATTTTTGGATTCTTGTACAGATTTTTGTCAAATTTTAAAAAATTTTGTTGAAACCAACTTCGATTTTTCTATATTAATTAAAGTTTTTTTGTTAGAGAAGCTGTATTTGAGTAATTTTAGTTGAAAATAACTTCGAATTTTTGGATTTTTGTACAGATTTTTGTCAAATTTTAAAAAATTTTGTTTAAACCTACTTCGATTTTTCTGGATTATGTTAGGTTTTTTTGATAGAGGAGCTGCATTTGAGTAATTTTAGTTGAAATTAACTTCGAATTTTTAGATTTTTGTACAGATTTTTGTAAAATTTTAAAAAATTTTGTTGAAACCAACATCGATTTCTCTGGATTATGTAAAGTTTTTTTGATAGAGGAGCTGCATTTGAGTATTTTTAGTTGAAAATAACTTCGAATTTTTGGATTCTTGTACAGATTTTTGTCAAATTTTAAAAAATTTTGTTGAAACCAACTTCGATTTTTCTGGATTATGTTAGGTTTTTTTGATAGAGGAGCTGCATTTGAGTAATTCTATTTGAAATTATCTTCGAATTTTTGGATTTTTGTTCAGATTTTTGTCAAATTTTAAAAAATTTTGTTGAAACCAACTTCGTTTTTTCTGGATTATTTTAGGTTTTTTGGATAGAGGGGCTGCATTTGAGTAATTTTAGTTGAAAATAACTTCGAATTTTTGGATTTTTGTACAGATTTTTGTCAAATTTTAAAAAATTTTGTTGAAACCAACATCGATTTTTCTGGAATATGTTAGGTTTTTTTGATAAAGGAGCTGCATTTGAGTAATTTTAGTTGAAAATAACTTCGAATTTTTGAATTTTTGTACAGATTTTTGTCAAATTTTAAAAAATTTTGTTTAAACCTACTTCGATTTTTCTGGATTATGTTAGGTTTTTTGATAGAGGAGCTGCATTTGAGTAATTTTAGTTGAAATTAACTTCGAATTTTTGGATTTTTGTACAGATTTTTGTCAAATTTTAAAAAAATTTGTTGAAACCAACTTCGATATTTCTGGATTATGTTAGGTTTTTTTGATAGAGGAGCTGCATTTGAGTAATTCTAGTTGAAATTAACTTCGAATTTTGGGATTTTTGTACAGATGTTTGTCAAATTTTAAAAAATTTTGTTGAAACCAACTTCGATTTTTCTGGAATATGTAAAGTTTTTTTGATAGACGAGCTGCATTTGAGTAATTTTAGTTGAAAATAACTTCGAATTTTTGGATACTTGTACAGATTTTTGTCAAATTTTAAAAAATTTTGTTGAAACCAACTTCGATTTCTCTGGATTATGTTAGGTTTTTTTGATAGAGGAGCAGCTTTCGATTAATTGTAGTTGAAATTAACTTCGAATTTTTGGATTTTTGTACAGATTTTTGTCAAATTTTAAACAATTGTGTTGAAACCAACTTCGTTTTTTCTGGATTATGTTAGGTTTTTTGATAGAGGGGCTGCATTTGAGTAATTTAAGTTGAAAATAACTTCGAATTTTTGGATTTTTGTACAGATATTTGTCAAATTTTAAAAAATTTTGTTGAAACCAACTTCGATATTTCTGGATTATGTAAAGTTTTTTTGATAGAGGAGCTGCATTTGAGTAATTTTAGTTGAAATTAACTTCGAATTTTTGGATACTTGTACAGATTTTTGTCAAATTTTAAAAAATTTTGTTGAAACCAACTTCGATTTCTCTGGATTATGTTAGGTTTTTTTGATAGAGGAGCAGCTTTCGATTAATTGTAGTTGAAATTAACTTCGAATTTTTGGATTTTTGTACAGATTTTTGTCAAATTTTAAACAATTGTGTTGAAACCAACTTCGTTTTTTCTGGATTATGTTAGGTTTTTTGATAGAGGGGCTGCATTTGAGTAATTTAAGTTGAAAATAACTTCGAATTTTTGGATTTTTGTACAGATATTTTTCATATTTTAAAAAATTTTGTTGAAACCAACTTCGATCTTTCTGGAATATGTTAGGTTTTTTTGATAAAGGAACTGCATTTGAGTAATTTTAGTTGAAATTAACTTCGAATTTTTGGATTTTTGTACAGATTTTTGTGAAATTTTAAAAAAATTTGTTGAAACCAACTTCGATTTTTCTGGATTATGTTAGGTTTTTTGGATAGAGAAGCTGCATTTGAGTAATTTTAGTTGAAATTAACTTCGAATTTTGGGATTTTTGTACAGATGTTTGTCAAATTTTAATAAATTTTGTTGGAACCAACTTCGATTTTTCTGGATTATGTTAGGTTTTTTTGATAGAGGAGCTGCATTTGAGTAATTTTAGTTGAAATTAACTACGAATTTTTGGATTTTTGTACAGATTTTTGTCAAATTTTAAAAAATTTTGTTGAAACCAACTTCGATTTTTCTGGAATATGTTAGGTTTTTTTGATAAAGGAGCTGCATTTGAGTAATTTTAGTTGAAATTAACTTCGAATTTTTGGATTTTTGTACAGATTTTTGTCAAATTTTAAAAAATTTTGTTTAAACCTACTTCGATTTTTCTGGATTATGTTAGGTTTTTTTGATAGAGAAGCTGCATTTGAGTAATTTTAGTTGAAATTAACTTCGAATTTTGGGATTTTTGTACAGATTGTTGTAAAATTTTATAAAATTTTGTTGAACCCAACTTCGATTTTTCTGGATTATGTTAGGTTTTTTTGATAGAGGAGCTGCATTTGAGTATTTTTAGTTGAAAATAACTTCGAATTTTTGGATTTTTGTACAGATTTTTGAAAATTTTAAAAAATTTTGTTGAAACCAACATCGATTTCTCTGGATTATGTAAAGTTTTTTTGATAGAGGAGCTGCATTTGAGTATTTTTAGTTGAAAATAACTTCGAATTTTTGGATTTTTGTACAGAATTTTGTCAAATTTTAAAAAATTTTGTTGAAACCAACTTCGATATTTCTGGATTATGTAAAAGTTTTTTTGATAGAGGAGCTGCATTTGAGTAATTTTAGTTGAAATTAACTTCGAATTTTTGGATTCTTGTACAGATTTTTGTCAAATTTTAAAAAATTTTGTTGAAACCAACTTCGATTTTTCTATATTAATTAAAGTTTTTTTGTTAGAGAAGCTGTATTTGAGTAATTTTAGTTGAAAATAACTTCGAATTTTTGGATTTTTGTACAGATTTTTGTCAAATTTTAAAAAATTTTGTTTAAACCTACTTCGATTTTTCTGGATTATGTTAGGTTTTTTTGATAGAGGAGCTGCATTTGAGTAATTTTAGTTGAAATTAACTTCGAATTTTTAGATTTTTGTACAGATTTTTTTAAAATTTTAAAAAATTTTGTTGAAACCAACATCGATTTCTCTGGATTATGTAAAGTTTTTTTGATAGAGGAGCTGCATTTGAGTATTTTTAGTTGAAAATAACTTCGAATTTTTGGATTTTTGTACAGATTTTTGTAAAATTTTAAAAAATTTTGTTGAAACCAACATCGATTTCTCTGGATTATGTAAAGTTTTTTTGATAGAGGGGCTGCATTTGAGTAATTTTAGTTGAAATTAACTTCGAATTTTTGGATTCTTGTACAGATTTTTGTCAAATTTTAAAAAATTTTGTTGAAACCAACTTCGATTTTTCTGGATTATGTTAGGTTTTTTTGATAGAGGAGCTGCATTTGAGTAATTCTATTTGAAATTATCTTCGAATTTTTGGATTTTTGTTCAGATTTTTGTCAAATTTTAAAAAATTTTGTTGAAACCAACTTCGTTTTTTCTGGATTATTTTAGGTTTTTTGGATAGAGGGGCTGCATTTGAGTAATTTTAGTTGAAAATAACTTCGAATTTTTGGATTTTTGTACAGATTTTTGTCAAATTTTAAAAAATTTTGTTGAAACCAACATCGATTTTTCTGGAATATGTTAGGTTTTTTTGATAAAGGAGCTGCATTTGAGTAATTTTAGTTGAAAATAACTTCGAATTTTTGAATTTTTGTACAGATTTTTGTCAAATTTTAAAAAATTTTGTTTAAACCTACTTCGATTTTTCTGGATTATGTTAGGTTTTTTGATAGAGGAGCTGCATTTGAGTAATTTTAGTTGAAATTAACTTCGAATTTTTGGATTTTTGTACAGATTTTTGTCAAATTTTAAAAAAATTTGTTGAAACCAACTTCGATATTTCTGGATTATGTTAGGTTTTTTTGATAGAGGAGCTGCATTTGAGTAATTTTAGTTCTATTTAAATTCGAATTTTTGGATTTTTGAAGAGATTTTTCTCAAATTTTAAAAAATTTTGTTGAATCCTATTTCGATTTTTCTGGATTATGTTAGGTTTTTTTGATAGAGGAGCAGCTTTCGATTAATTGTAGTTGAAATTAACTTCGAATTTTTGGATTTTTGTACAGATTTTTGTCAAATTTTAAAAAATTTTGTTGAAACCAACTTCGATTTTTCTGGAATATGTTAGGTTTTTTTGATAGAGGAGCTGCATTTGAGTAATTCTAGTTGAAATTAACTTCGAATTTTGGGATTTTTGTACAGATGTTTGTCAAATTTTAAAAAATTTTGTTGAAACCAACTTCGATTTTTCTGGAATATGTAAAGTTTTTTTGATAGACGAGCTGCATTTGAGTAATTTTAGTTGAAAATAACTTCGAATTTTTGGATTTTTGTACAGATTTTTGTCAAATTTTAAAAAATTTTGTTGAAACCAACTTCGATTTTTCTGGATTATGTTAGGTTTTTTTGATAGAGGAGCTGCATTTGAGTAATTCTAGTTGAAATTATCTTCGAATTTTTGGATTTTTGTTCAGATTTTTGTCAAATTTTAAAAAATTTTATTGAACCCAACTTCGATTTTTCTGGATTATGTTAGGTTTTTTTGATAGAGGGGCTGCATTTGAGTAATTTTAGTTGAAAATAACTTCGAATTTTTGGATTTTTGTACAGATATTTGTCAAATTTTAGAAAATTTTGTTGAAACCAACTTCGATTTTTCTGGAATATGTTAGGTTTTTTGGATAGAGGAGCTGCATTTGAGTAATTTTAGTTGAAATTATCTTCGAATTTTTGGATTTTTGTTCAGATTTTTGTCAAATTTTAAAAAATTTTGTTGAAACCAACATCGATTTTTCTGGATTATGTTAGGTTTTTTTGATAGAGGAGCTGCATTTGAGTAATTTTAGTTGAAAATAACTTCGAATTTTTGGATTTTTGTACAGATTTTTGTCAAATTTTAAAAAATTTTGTTGAAACCAACATCGATTTTTCTGGAATATGTTAGGTTTTTTTGATAAAGGAGCTGCATTTGAGTAATTTTAGTTGAAAATAACTTCAAATTTTTGGATTTTTGTACAGATTTTTGACAATTTTTAAAAAATTTTGTTGAAACCAACTTCGATTTTTCTGGATTATGTTAGGTTTTTTTGATAGAGGAGCTGCATTTGAGTAATTCTAGTTGAAATTATCTTCGAATTTTTGGATTTTTGTTCAGATTTTTGTCAAATTTTAAAAAATTTTGTTGAAACCAACATCGATTTTTCTGGATTATTTTAGGTTTTTTGGATAGAGGAGCTGCATTTGAGCAATTTTAGTTGTAATTAACTTCGAATTTTTAGGATTTTTGTACAGATTTTTGTGAAATTTTAAAAAATTTTGTTGAAACCAACTTCGTTTTTTCTGGATTATGTTAGGTTTTTTGTATAGTGGTGCTGCATTTAAGTAATTTTAGTTGAAATTGACTTCGAATTTTTGGATTCTTTTACAGATTTTTGTCAAATTTTAAAAAATTTTGTTTAAACCTACTTCGATTTTTCTGTATTATGTAAAGTTTTTTTGATAGAGGAGCTGCATTTGAGTAATTTTAGTTGAAATTAACTTCGAATTTTTGGATTTTTGTACAGATTTTTGTCAAATTTTAAAAAATTTTGTTGAAACCAACTTCGATTTTTCTGGAATATGTTAGGTTTTTTTGATAAAGGAGCTGCATTTGAGTAATTTTAGTCGAAATTAACTTCGAATTTTTGGATTTTTGTACAGATTTTTGTGAAATTTTAAAAAATTTTGTTGAAACCAACTTCGTTTTTTCTGGATTATGTTAGGTTTTTTGTATAGTGGTGCTGCATTTAAGTAATTTTAGTTGAAATTGACTTCGAATTTTTGGATTCTTTTACAGATTTTTGTCAAATTTTAAAAAATTTTGTTTAAACCTACTTCGATTTTTCTGTATTATGTAAAGTTTTTTTGATAGAGGAGCTGCATTTGAGTAATTTTAGTTGAAGTTGACTTCGAATTTTTGGATTCTTTTACAGATTTTTGTCAAATTTTAAAAAATTTTGTTGAAACCAACTTCGATTTTTCTGGATTATGTAAAGTTTTTTTGATAGAGGAGCTGCATTTGAGTAATTTTAGTTGAAATTAACTTCGAATTTTTGGATTCTTGTACAGATTTTTGTTAAATTTTAAAAAATTTTGTTGAAACCAACTTCGATTTTTCTGGAATGTGTTAGGTTTTTTTGATAGAGGAGCTGCATTTGAGTAATTCTAGTTGAAATTAACTTCGATTTTTTGGATTTTTGTACAGATTTTTGTCAAATTTTAAAAAATTTTGTTGAAACCAACTTCGATTTTTCTGGATTATTTTAGGTTTTTTGGGTAGAGGAGCTGCATTTGAGTAATTTTAGTTGTAATTAACTTCGTATTTTTGGATTTTTGTACAGATTTTTGTCAAATTTTAAAAAATTTTGTTGAAACCAACTTCGATTTTTCTGGATTATGTTAGGTTTTTTTGATAGAGGAGCTGCATTTGAGTAATTCTAGTTGAAATTATCTTCGAATTTTTGGATTTTTGTTCAGATTTTTGCCAAATTTTAAAAAATTTTGTTGAAACCAACATCGATTTTTCTGGATTATGTTAGGTTTTTTTGATATAGGAGCTGCATTTGAGTAATTTTAGTTGAAAATAACTTCGAATTTTTGGATTTTTGTACAGATTTTTGTAAAATATTAACAAATTTTGTTGAAACCAACATCGATTGTTCTGGATTATGTTAGGTTTTTTGGATAGAGGAGCTGCATTTGAGTAATTTTAGTTGTAATTAACGTCGAATTTTTGGATTTTTGTGCAGACTTTTGTTAAATTTTATAAAATTTTGTTGAACCCAACTTCGATTTTTCTGGATTATGTTAGGTTTTTTTGATAGAGGAGCTGCATTTGAGTAATTCTAGTTGAAATTAACTTCGAATTTTTGGATTTTTGTACAGATTTTTGTCAAATTTTAAAAAATTTTGTTGAAACCAACTTCTTTTTTTCTGGATTATGTAAAGTTTTTTTGATAGAGGAGCTGCATTTGAGTAATTTTAGTTGTAATTAACTTCGAATTTTTGGATTTTTGTACAGATTTTTGTCAAATTTTAAAAAATTTTGTTGAAACCAACTTCGATTTTTCTGGATTATGTTAGGTTTTTTTGATAGAGGAGCTGCATTTGAGTAATTCTAGTTGAAATTATCTTCGAATTTTTGGATTTTTGTTCAGATTTTTGTCAAATTTTAAAAAATTTTATTGAACCCAACTTCGATTTTTCTGGATTATGTTAGGTTTTTTTGATAGAGGGGCTGCATTTGAGTAATTTTAGTTGAAAATAACTTCGAATTTTTGGATTTTTGTACAGATATTTGTCAAATTTTAGAAAATTTTGTTGAAACCAACTTCGATTTTTCTGGAATATGTTAGGTTTTTTGGATAGAGGAGCTGCATTTGAGTAATTTTAGTTGAAATTATCTTCGAATTTTTGGATTTTTGTTCAGATTTTTGTCAAATTTTAAAAAATTTTGTTGAAACCAACATCGATTTTTCTGGATTATGTTAGGTTTTTTTGATAGAGGAGCTGCATTTGAGTAATTTTAGTTGAAAATAACTTCGAATTTTTGGATTTTTGTACAGATTTTTGTCAAATTTTAAAAAATTTTGTTGAAACCAACATCGATTTTTCTGGAATATGTTAGGTTTTTTTGATAAAGGAGCTGCATTTGAGTAATTTTAGTTGAAAATAACTTCAAATTTTTGGATTTTTGTACAGATTTTTGACAATTTTTAAAAAATTTTGTTGAAACCAACTTCGATTTTTCTGGATTATGTTAGGTTTTTTTGATAGAGGAGCTGCATTTGAGTAATTCTAGTTGAAATTATCTTCGAATTTTTGGATTTTTGTTCAGATTTTTGTCAAATTTTAAAAAATTTTGTTGAAACCAACATCGATTTTTCTGGATTATGTTAGGTTTTTTTGATAGGGGAGCTGCATTTGAGTAATTTTAGTTGAAATTAACTTCGAATTTCTCCATTTTTGTACAGATATTTGTCAAATTTTAAAAAATTTTGTTGAAACCACCTTCGATTACTCTGGATTACGTTAGGTTTTTTTGGTAGCGGAGCTGCATTTGAGTAATTTTAGTTGTAATTAACTTCGAATTTTTGGATTTTTGTACAGATTTTTGTCAAATTTTAAAAAATTTTGTTGAAACCAACTTCGATTACTCTGGATTACGTTAGGTTTTTTTGGTAGCGGAGCTGCATTTGAGTAATTTTAGTTGAAATTAACTTCGAATTTTTGTCAAATTTTAAAAAATTTTGTTGAAACCAACTTCGATTTTTCTGGATTATGTTAGGTTTTTTTGATAGAGGAGCTGCATTTGAGTAATTTTAGTTGAAATTAACTTCGAATTTTTGGATTTTTGTACTGATTTTTGTCAAATTTTAAAAAATTTTGTTGAAACCAACTTCAAATACTCTGGATTACGTTAGGTTTTTTTGGTAGCGGAGCTGCATTTGAGTAATTTTAGTTGAAATTAACTTCGAATTTTGGGATTTTTGTACAGATATTTGTCAAATTTTAAAAAATTTTGTTGAAACCAACTTCGATTTTTCTGGATTATGTAAAGTTTTTTTGATAGAGGAGCTGCATTTGAGTAATTTTAGTTGAAATTAATTTCGAATTTTGGGATTTTTGTACAGATTTTTGTCAAATTTTAAAAAATTTTGTTGAAACCAACTTCGATTACTCTGGATTACGTTAGGTTTTTTTGGTAGCGGAGCTGCATTTGAGTAATTTTAGTTGAAATTAACTTCGAATTTTTGTCAAATTTTAAAAAATTTTGTTGAAACCAACTTCGATTTTTCTGGATTATGTTAGGTTTTTTTGATAGAGGAGCTGCATTTGAGTAATTTTAGTTGAAATTAACTTCGAATTTTTGGATTTTTGTACTGATTTTTGTCAAATTTTAAAAAATTTTGTTGAAACCAACTTCGATTTTTCTGGATTATGATAGGTTTTTTGGATAGAGGAGCTGCATTTGAGTAATTTTAGTTGTAATTAACTTCGAATTTTTGGATTTTTGTACAGATTTTTGTCAAATTTTAAAAAATTTTGTTGAAACCAACTTCGATTACTCTGGATTACGTTAGATTTTTTTGGTAGCGGAGCTGCATTTGAGTAATTTTAGTTGAAATTAACTTCGAATTTTGGGATTTTTGTACAGATGTTTGTCAAATTTTAAAAAATTTTGTTGAAACCAACTTCGATTTTTCTGGATTATGTTAGGTTTTTTTGATAGAGGA
The DNA here is from genome assembly GCA_951215215.1 of Andrena trimmerana. Taxonomy (NCBI): domain Eukaryota; kingdom Metazoa; phylum Arthropoda; class Insecta; order Hymenoptera; family Andrenidae; genus Andrena; species Andrena trimmerana. The sequence continues at coordinate 198,855 of CATNUO010000083.1, forward strand.
GCTGCATTTGAGTAATTTTAGTTGAAATTAACTTCGAATTTTTTGGATTTTTGTACAGATTTTTGTCAAATTTTAAAAAATTTTGTTGAAACCAACTTCGATTACTCTGGATTACGTTAGGTTTTTTTGGTAGCGGAGCTGCATTTGAGTAATTTTAGTTGAAATTAACTTCGAATTTTGGGATTTTTGTACAGATGTTTGTCAAATTTTAAAAAATTTTGTTGAAACCAACTTCGATTTTTCTGGATTATGTTAGGTTTTTTTGATAGAGGAGCTGCATTTGAGTAATTTTAGTTGAAATTAACTTCGAATTTTTGGATTTTTGTACAGATTTTTGTCAAATTTTAAAAAATTTTGTTGAAACCAACTTCGATTTTTCTGGATTATGTTAGGTTTTTTGATAGAGGAGCTGCATTTGTGTAATTTTAGTTGAAATTAACTCCGAATTTTTGGATTTTTGTACAGATTTTTGTCAAATTTTAAAAATTTTTGTTGAAACCAACTTCGATTTTTCTGGATTATGTTAGGTTTTTTGGATAGAGGAGCTGCATTTGAGTAATTTTAGTTGTAATTAACTTCGAATTTTTGGATTTTTGTACAGATTTTTGTCAAATTTTAAAAAATTTTGTTGAAACCAATTTCGATTACTCTGGATTACGTTAGGTTTTTTTGGATAGAGGAGCTGCATTTGAGTAATTTTAGATGTAATTAACTTCGAATTTTTGGATTTTTGTACAGATTTTTGTGAAATTTTAAAAAATTTTGTTGAAACCAACTTCGATTACTCTGGATTACGTTAGGTTTTTTTGGTAGCGGAGCTGCATTTGAGTAATTTTAGTTGAAATTAACTTCAAATTTTTGGATTTTTGGACAGATTTTTGTCAAATTTTAAAAAATTTTGTTGAAACCAACTTCGATTTTTCTGGATTATGTTAGGTTTTTTTGATAGGGGAGCTGCATTTGAGTAATTTTAGTTGAAATTAACTTCGAATTTCTCCATTTTTGTACAGATATTTGTCAAATTTTAAAAAATTTTGTTGAAACCAACTTCGATTACTCTGGATTACGTTAGGTTTTTTTGGTAGCGGAGCTGCATTTGAGTAATTTTAGTTGTAATTAACTTCGAATTTTTGGATTTTTGTACAGATTTTTGTCAAATTTTAAAAAATTTTGTTGAAACCAACTTCGATTACTCTGGATTACGTTAGGTTTTTTTGGTAGCGGAGCTGCATTTGAGTAATTTTAGTTGAAATTAACTTCAAATTTTTGGATTTTTGGACAGATTTTTGTCAAATTTTAAAAAATTTTGTTGAAACCAACTTCGATTACTCTGGATTACGTTAGGTTTTTTTGGTAGCGGAGCTGCATTTGAGTAGTTTTAGTTGAAATTAACTTCGAATTTTGGGATTTTTGTACAGATTTTTGTCAAATTTTAAAAATTTTTGTTGAAACCAACTTCGATTTTTCTGGATTATGTTAGGTTTTTTGGATAGAGGAGCTGCATTTGAGTAATTTTAGTTGTAATTAACTTCGAATTTTTGGATTTTTGTGCAGATTTTTGTCAAATTTTATAAAATTTTGTTGAACCCAACTTCGATTTTTCTGGATTATGTTAGGTTTTTTTGATAAAGGAGCTGCATTTGAGTAATTCTAGTTGAAATTAACTTCGAATTTTTGGATTTTTGTACAGATTTTTGTCAAATTTTAAAAAATTTTGTTGAAACCAACTTCGATTTTTCTGGATTATGTTAGGTTTTTTTGATAGAGGAGCTGCATTTGAGTAATTTTAGTTGAAATTAACTTCGAATTTTTGGATTTTTGTACAGATTTTTGTCAAATTTTAAAAATTTTGTTGAAACCAACTTCGATTTTTCTGGATTATGTTAGGTTTTTTGATAGAGGAGCTGCATTTGTGTAATTTTAGTTGAAATTAACTCCGAATTTTTGGATTTTTGTACAGATTTTTGTCAAATTTTAAAAATTTTTGTTGAAACCAACTTCGATTTTTCTGGATTATGTTAGGTTTTTTGGATAGAGGAGCTGCATTTGAGTAATTTTAGTTGTAATTAACTTCGAATTTTTGGATTTTTGTACAGATTTTTGTCAAATTTTAAAAAATTTTGTTGAAACCAATTTCGATTACTCTGGATTACGTTAGGTTTTTTTGGATAGAGGAGCTGCATTTGAGTAATTTTAGATGTAATTAACTTCGAATTTTTGGATTTTTGTACAGATTTTTGTGAAATTTTAAAAAATTTTGTTGAAACCAACTTCGATTACTCTGGATTACGTTAGGTTTTTTTGGTAGCGGAGCTGCATTTGAGTAATTTTAGTTGAAATTAACTTCAAATTTTTGGATTTTTGGACAGATTTTTGTCAAATTTTAAAAAATTTTGTTGAAACCAACTTCGATTTTTCTGGATTATGTTAGGTTTTTTTGATAGGGGAGCTGCATTTGAGTAATTTTAGTTGAAATTAACTTCGAATTTCTCCATTTTTGTACAGATATTTGTCAAATTTTAAAAAATTTTGTTGAAACCAACTTCGATTACTCTGGATTACGTTAGGTTTTTTTGGTAGCGGAGCTGCATTTGAGTAATTTTAGTTGTAATTAACTTCGAATTTTTGGATTTTTGTACAGATTTTTGTCAAATTTTAAAAAATTTTGTTGAAACCAACTTCGATTACTCTGGATTACGTTAGGTTTTTTTGGTAGCGGAGCTGCATTTGAGTAATTTTAGTTGAAATTAACTTCAAATTTTTGGATTTTTGGACAGATTTTTGTCAAATTTTAAAAAATTTTGTTGAAACCAACTTCGATTACTCTGGATTACGTTAGGTTTTTTTGGTAGCGGAGCTGCATTTGAGTAGTTTTAGTTGAAATTAACTTCGAATTTTGGGATTTTTGTACAGATTTTTGTCAAATTTTAAAAATTTTTGTTGAAACCAACTTCGATTTTTCTGGATTATGTTAGGTTTTTTGGATAGAGGAGCTGCATTTGAGTAATTTTAGTTGTAATTAACTTCGAATTTTTGGATTTTTGTGCAGATTTTTGTCAAATTTTATAAAATTTTGTTGAACCCAACTTCGATTTTTCTGGATTATGTTAGGTTTTTTTGATAAAGGAGCTGCATTTGAGTAATTCTAGTTGAAATGAACTTCGAATTTTTGGATTTTTGTACAGATGTTTGTCAAATTTTAAAAAATTTTGTTGAAACCAACTTCGATTTTTCTGGATTATGTTAGGTTTTTTTGATAGAGGAGCTGCATTTGAGTAATTTTAGTTGAAATTAACTTCGAATTTTTTGGATTTTTGTACAGATTTTTGTCAAATTTTAAAAAATTTTGTTGAAACCAACTTCGATTACTCTGGATTACGTTAGGTTTTTTTGGTAGCGGAGCTGCATTTGAGTAATTTTAGTTGAAATTAACTTCGAATTTTGGGATTTTTGTACAGATGTTTGTCAAATTTTAAAAAATTTTGTTGAAACCAACTTCGATTTTTCTGGATTATGTTAGGTTTTTTTGATAGAGGAGCTGCATTTGAGTAATTTTAGTTGAAATTAACTTCGAATTTTTGGATTTTTGTACAGATTTTTGTCAAATTTTAAAAAATTTTGTTGAAACCAACTTCGATTTTTCTGGATTATGTTAGGTTTTTTGATAGAGGAGCTGCATTTGTGTAATTTTAGTTGAAATTAACTCCGAATTTTTGGATTTTTGTACAGATTTTTGTCAAATTTTAAAAATTTTTGTTGAAACCAACTTCGATTTTTCTGGATTATGTTAGGTTTTTTGGATAGAGGAGCTGCATTTGAGTAATTTTAGTTGTAATTAACTTCGAATTTTTGGATTTTTGTACAGATTTTTGTCAAATTTTAAAAATTTTTGTTGAAACCAACTTCGATTACTCTGGATTACGTTAGGTTTTTTTGGTAGCGGAGCTGCATTTGAGTAATTTTAGTTGTAATTAACTTCGAATTTTTGGATTTTTGTACAGATTTTTGTCAAATTTTAAAAAATTTTGTTGAAACCAACTTCGATTACTCTGGATTACGTTAGGTTTTTTTGGTAGCGGAGCTGCATTTGAGTAATTTTAGTTGAAATTAACTTCAAATTTTTGGATTTTTGGACAGATTTTTGTCAAATTTTAAAAATTTTGTTGAAACCAACTTCGATTACTCTGGATTACGTTAGGTTTTTTTGGTAGCGGAGCTGCATTTGAGTAGTTTTAGTTGAAATTAACTTCGAATTTTGGGATTTTTGTACAGATTTTTGTCAAATTTTAAAAATTTTTGTTGAAACCAACTTCGATTTTTCTGGATTATGTTAGGTTTTTTGGATAGAGGAGCTGCATTTGAGTAATTTTAGTTGTAATTAACTTCGAATTTTTGGATTTTTGTGCAGATTTTTGTCAAATTTTATAAAATTTTGTTGAACCCAACTTCGATTTTTCTGGATTATGTTAGGTTTTTTTGATAAAGGAGCTGCATTTGAGTAATTCTAGTTGAAATTAACTTCGAATTTTTGGATTTTTGTACAGATTTTTGTCAAATTTTAAAAAATTTTGTTGAAACCAACTTCGATTTTTCTGGATTATGTTAGGTTTTTTTGATAGAGGAGCTGCATTTGAGTAATTTTAGTTGAAATTAACTTCGAATTTTTGGATTTTTGTACAGATTTTTGTCAAATTTTAAAAATTTTGTTGAAACCAACTTCGATTTTTCTGGATTATGTTAGGTTTTTTGATAGAGGAGCTGCATTTGTGTAATTTTAGTTGAAATTAACTCCGAATTTTTGGATTTTTGTACAGATTTTTGTCAAATTTTAAAAATTTTTGTTGAAACCAACTTCGATTTTTCTGGATTATGTTAGGTTTTTTGGATAGAGGAGCTGCATTTGAGTAATTTTAGTTGTAATTAACTTCGAATTTTTGGATTTTTGTACAGATTTTTGTCAAATTTTAAAAAATTTTGTTGAAACCAATTTCGATTACTCTGGATTACGTTAGGTTTTTTTGGATAGAGGAGCTGCATTTGAGTAATTTTAGATGTAATTAACTTCGAATTTTTGGATTTTTGTACAGATTTTTGTGAAATTTTAAAAATTTTGTTGAAACCAACTTCGATTACTCTGGATTACGTTAGGTTTTTTTGGTAGCGGAGCTGCATTTGAGTAATTTTAGTTGAAATTAACTTCAAATTTTTGGATTTTTGGACAGATTTTTGTCAAATTTTAAAAAATTTTGTTGAAACCAACTTCGATTTTTCTGGATTATGTTAGGTTTTTTTGATAGGGGAGCTGCATTTGAGTAATTTTAGTTGAAATTAACTTCGAATTTCTCCATTTTTGTACAGATATTTGTCAAATTTTAAAAAATTTTGTTGAAACCAACTTCGATTACTCTGGATTACGTTAGGTTTTTTTGGTAGCGGAGCTGCATTTGAGTAATTTTAGTTGTAATTAACTTCGAATTTTTGGATTTTTGTACAGATTTTTGTCAAATTTTAAAAAATTTTGTTGAAACCAACTTCGATTACTCTGGATTACGTTAGGTTTTTTTGGTAGCGGAGCTGCATTTGAGTAATTTTAGTTGAAATTAACTTCAAATTTTTGGATTTTTGGACAGATTTTTGTCAAATTTTAAAAAATTTTGTTGAAACCAACTTCGATTACTCTGGATTACGTTAGGTTTTTTTGGTAGCGGAGCTGCATTTGAGTAGTTTTAGTTGAAATTAACTTCGAATTTTGGGATTTTTGTACAGATTTTTGTCAAATTTTAAAAATTTTTGTTGAAACCAACTTCGATTTTTCTGGATTATGTTAGGTTTTTTGGATAGAGGAGCTGCATTTGAGTAATTTTAGTTGTAATTAACTTCGAATTTTTGGATTTTTGTGCAGATTTTTGTCAAATTTTATAAAATTTTGTTGAACCCAACTTCGATTTTTCTGGATTATGTTAGGTTTTTTTGATAAAGGAGCTGCATTTGAGTAATTCTAGTTGAAATGAACTTCGAATTTTTGGATTTTTGTACAGATTTTTGTCAAATTTTAAAAAATTTTGTTGAAACCAACTTCGATTTTTCTGGATTATGTTAGGTTTTTTTGATAGAGGAGCTGCATTTGAGTAATTTTAGTTGAAATTAACTTCGAATTTTTGGATTTTTGTACAGATTTTTGTCAAATTTTAAAAATTTTGTTGAAACCAACTTCGATTTTTCTGGATTATGTTAGGTTTTTTGATAGAGGAGCTGCATTTGAGTAATTTTAGTTGTAATTAACTTCGAATTTTTGGATTTTTGTGCAGATTTTTGTCAAATTTTAAAAAATTTTGTTGAAACCAACTTCGATTTTTCTGGATTATGTTAGGTTTTTTTGATAGAGGAGCTGCATTTGAGTAATTTTAGTTGAAATTAACTTCGAATTTTTGGATTTTTGTACAGATTTTTGTCAAATTTTGAAAAATTTTGTTTAAACCTACTTCGATTATTCTGGATTATGTTAGGTTTTTTTGATAGAGGAGCTGCATTTGAGTAATTTTAGTTGAAATTAACTTCAAATTTTTGGATTTTGGTACAGATTTTTGACAAATTTTAAAAAATTTTGTTGAAACCATCTTCGATTACTCTGGATTACGTTAGGTTTTTTTGGTAGCGGAGCTGCATTTGAGTAATTTTAGTTGAAATTAACTTCGAATTTTGGGATTTTTGTACAGATGTTTGTCAAATTTTAAAAAATTTTGTTGAAACCAACTTCGATTTTTCTGGATTATGTAAAGTTTTTTTGATAGAGGAGCTGCATTTGAGTAATTTTAGTTGAAATTAACTTCAAATTTTTGGATTTTGGTACAGATTTTTGACAAATTTTAAAAAATTTTGTTGAAACCATCTTCGATTACTCTGGATTACGTTAGGTTTTTTTGGTAGCGGAGCTGCATTTGAGTAATTTTAGTTGAAATTAACTTCGAATTTTGGGATTTTTGTACAGATGTTTGTCAAATTTTAAAAAATTTTGTTGAAACCAACTTCGATTTTTCTGGATTATGTAAAGTTTTTTTGATAGAGGAGCTGCATTTGAGTAATTTTAGTTGAAAATAACTTCGAATTTTTGGATTTTTGTACAGATTTTTGTCAAATTTTAAAAAATTTTGTTGAAACCAACTTCGATTACTCTGGATTACGTTAGGTTTTTTTGGTAGAGGAGCTGAATTTGAGTAATTTTAGTTGAAATTAACTTCGAATTTTTGCATTTTTGTACAGATTTTTGTCAAATTTTAAAAAATTTTGTTGAAACCAACTTCGATTTTTCTGGATTATGTTAGGTTTTTTGATAGAGGAGCTGCATTTGAGTAATTTTAGTTGAAATTAACTTCGAATTTTTGGATTTTTGTACAGATTTTTGTCAAATTTTAAAAATTTTTGTTGAAACCAACTTCGATTTTTCTGGATTATGTTAGGTTTTTTGGATAGAGGAGCTGCATTTGAGTAATTTTAGTTGTAATTAACTTCGAATTTTTGGATTTTTGTGCAGATTTTTGTCAAATTTTATAAAATTTTGTTGAACCCAACTTCGATTTTTCTGGATTATGTTAGGTTTTTTTGATAAAGGAGCTGCATTTGAGTAATTCTAGTTGAAATTAACTTCGAATTTTTGGATTTTTGTACAGATTTTTGTCAAATTTTAAAAAATTTTGTTGAAACCAACTTCGATTATTCTGGATTACGCTAGGTTTTTTTGGTAGAGGAGCTGCATTTGAGTAATTTTAGATGAAATTAACTTCGCATTTTTGGATTTTTGTACTGATTTTTGTCTAATTTTAAAAAATTTTGTTGAAACCAACTTCGATTTTTCTGAATTATGTTAGGCTTTTTTTGATAGATGAGCTGCATTTGAGTAATTCTAGTTGAAATTAACTTCGAATTTTTGGATTTTTGTTCAGATTTTTGACAAATTTTAAAAAATTTTGTTGAACCCAACTTCGATTTTTTTGGATTTTGTTAGGTTTTTTTGATAGAGGAGCTGCATTTGAGTAATTTTAGTTGAAAATAACTTCGAATTTTTTGATTTTTGTATAGATTTTTGTCAAATTTTAAAAAATTTTGTTGAATCAAACTTCGATTTTTCAGGAATATGTTAGGTTTTTTTGATAGAGGAGCTGCATTTGAGTAATTTTAGATGAAATTAACTTCGCATTTTTGGATTTTTGTACTGATTTTTGTCAAATTTTAAAAAATTTTGTTGAAACCAACTTCGATTTTTCTGGATTATGTTAGGCTTTTTTTGATAGAGGAGCTGCATTTGAGTAATTCTAGTTGAAATTAACTTCGAATTTTTGGATTTTTGTATAGATTTTTGTCAAATTTTAAAAATTTTTGTTGAAACCAACTTCGATTTTTCTGGATATGGTAGGTTTTTTGGATAGAGGAGCTGCATTTGAGTAATTTTAGTTGTAATTAACTTCGAATTTTTGGATTTTTGTACAGATTTTTTTCAAATTTTAAAAAATTTTGTTGAAACCAACTTCGATTTCTCTGGATTATGTTAGGTTTTTTTGATAGAGGAGCAGCATTCGAGTAATTTTAGTTGCAATTAACTTCGAATTTTTGGATTTTTGTACAGATTTTTGTCAAATTTTAAAAAATTTTGTTGAAACAAACTTCGATTTTTCAGGAATATGTTAGGTTTTTTTGATAGAGGAGCTGCATTTGAGTAATTCTAGTTTAAATTAACTTCGAATTTTTGGATTTTTGTACAGATTTTTGTCAAATTTTAAAAAATTTTGTTGAAACCAACTTCGATTTCTCTGGAATATGTTAGGTTTTTTTGAAAGAGGAGCAGCATTCGAGTAATTTTAGTTGAAATTAACTTCGAATTTTTGGATTTTTGTACAGATTTTTGTCAAATTTTAAAAAATTTTGTTGAAACAAACTTCGATTTTTCAGGAATATGTTAGGTTTTTTTGATAGAGGAGCTGCATATGAGTAATTCTAGTTGAAATTAACTTCGAATTTTTGGATTTTTGTACAGATTTTTGTCAAATTTTAAAAAATTTTGTTGAAACCAACTTCGATTTCTCTGGATTATGTTAGGTTTTTTTGATAGAGGAGCAGCTTTCGAGTAATTTTAGTTGAAATTAACTTCGAATTTTTGGATTCTTGTACAGATTTTTGTCAAATTTTAAAAAATTTTGTTGAAACAAACTTCGATTTTTCAGGAATATGTTAGGTTTTTTTGATAGAGGAGCTGCATTTGAGTAATTCTAGTTGAAATTAACTTCGAATTTTTGGATTTTTGTACAGATTTTTGTCAAATTTTAAAAAATTTTGTTGAAACCAACTTCGATTATTCTGGATTACGCTAGGTTTTTTTGGTAGAGGAGCTGCATTTGAGTAATTTTAGATGAAATTAACTTCGCATTTTTGGATTTTTGTACTGATTTTTGTCTAATTTTAAAAAATTTTGTTGAAACCAACTTCGATTTTTCTGAATTATGTTAGGCTTTTTTTGATAGATGAGCTGCATTTGAGTAATTCTAGTTGAAATTAACTTCGAATTTTTGGATTTTTGTTCAGATTTTTGACAAATTTTAAAAAATTTTGTTGAACCCAACTTCGATTTTTTTGGATTTTGTTAGGTTTTTTTGATAGAGGAGCTGCATTTGAGTAATTTTAGTTGAAAATAACTTCGAATTTTTTGATTTTTGTATAGATTTTTGTCAAATTTTAAAAAATTTTGTTGAATCAAACTTCGATTTTTCAGGAATATGTTAGGTTTTTTTGATAGAGGAGCTGCATTTGAGTAATTTTAGATGAAATTAACTTCGCATTTTTGGATTTTTGTACTGATTTTTGTCAAATTTTAAAAAATTTTGTTGAAACCAACTTCGATTTTTCTGGATTATGTTAGGCTTTTTTTGATAGAGGAGCTGCATTTGAGTAATTCTAGTTGAAATTAACTTCGAATTTTTGGATTTTTGTATAGATTTTTGTCAAATTTTAAAAATTTTTGTTGAAACCAACTTCGATTTTTCTGGATATGGTAGGTTTTTTGGATAGAGGAGCTGCATTTGAGTAATTTTAGTTGTAATTAACTTCGAATTTTTGGATTTTTGTACAGATTTTTTTCAAATTTTAAAAAATTTTGTTGAAACCAACTTCGATTTCTCTGGATTATGTTAGGTTTTTTTGATAGAGGAGCAGCATTCGAGTAATTTTAGTTGCAATTAACTTCGAATTTTTGGATTTTTGTACAGATTTTTGTCAAATTTTAAAAAATTTTGTTGAAACAAACTTCGATTTTTCAGGAATATGTTAGGTTTTTTTGATAGAGGAGCTGCATTTGAGTAATTCTAGTTTAAATTAACTTCGAATTTTTGGATTTTTGTACAGATTTTTGTCAAATTTTAAAAAATTTTGTTGAAACCAACTTCGATTTCTCTGGAATATGTTAGGTTTTTTTGAAAGAGGAGCAGCATTCGAGTAATTTTAGTTGAAATTAACTTCGAATTTTTGGATTTTTGTACAGATTTTTGTCAAATTTTAAAAAATTTTGTTGAAACAAACTTCGATTTTTCAGGAATATGTTAGGTTTTTTTGATAGAGGAGCTGCATATGAGTAATTCTAGTTGAAATTAACTTCGAATTTTTGGATTTTTGTACAGATTTTTGTCAAATTTTAAAAAATTTTGTTGAAACCAACTTCGATTTCTCTGGATTATGTTAGGTTTTTTTGATAGAGGAGCAGCTTTCGAGTAATTTTAGTTGAAATTAACTTCGAATTTTTGGATTCTTGTACAGATTTTTGTCAAATTTTAAAAAATTTTGTTGAAACAAACTTCGATTTTTCAGGAATATGTTAGGTTTTTTTGATAGAGGAGCTGCATTTGAGTAATTCTAGTTGAAATTAACTTCGAATTTTTGGATTTTTGTTCAGACTTTTGTCAAATTTTAAAAAATTTTGTTGAACCCAACTTCGATTTTTCTGGATTATGTTAGGTTTTTTGATAGAGGAGCTGCATTTGAGTAATTTTAGTTGAAATTAACTTCGAATTGTTGGTTTTTTGTACAGATTTTTGTCCAATTTTAAAAAATTATGTTGAAACCTACTTCGATTTTTCTGGATTATGTTAGGTTTTTTTGATAGAAGAGCTCCATTTGAGTAATTCTAGTTGAAATTAACTTCGAATTTTTGGATTTTTGTTCAGACTTTTGTCAAATTTTAAAAAATTTTGTTGAACCCAACTTCGATTTTTCTGGATTATGTTAGGGTTTTTTGATAGGGGAGCTGCATTTGAGTAATTCTAGTAGAAATTAACTTCGAATTTTTGAATTTTTGTACAGATTTTGTCAAATTTTAAAAAATTTTGTTGAAACCAACTTCGATTATTCTGGATTACGTTAGGTTTTTTTGGTAGCGGAGCTGCATTTGAGTAATATTAGTTGAAATTAACATCGAATTTTTGGATTTTTGTTCAGACTTTTGTCAAATTTTAAAAAATTTTGTTGAAACCAACTTCGATTTTTCTGGATTACGTTAGGTTTTTTTGGTAGAGGAGCTGCATTTGAGTAATTTTAGTTGAAATTAACTTCGAATTGTTGGATTTTTGTACAGATTTTTGTCCAATTTTAAAAAATTATGTTGAAACCTACTTCGATTTTTCTGGATTATGTTAGGTTTTTTGATAGAGGAGCTGCATTTGAGTAATTTTAGATGAAATTAACTTCGAATTTTTGGATTTTAGTACAGATTTTTGTCAAATTTTAAAAAATTATGTTGAAACCAACTTCGATTTTTCTGGATTACGTTAGGTTTTTTGGTAGAGGAGCTGCATTTGAGTAAATTTAGTTGAAATTAACTTCGAATTGTTGGATTTTTGTACAGATTTTTGTCCAATTTTAAAAAATTATGTTGAAACCTACTTCGATTTTTCTGGATTATGTTAGGTTTTTTGGATAGAGGAGCTGCATTTGAGTAATTTTAGTTGTAATTAACTTCGAATTTTTGGATTTTTGTACAGATTTTTGTCAAATTTTAAAAAATTTTGTTGAAACCAACTTCGATTTTTCTGGATTATGTTAGGTTTTTTGATAGAGGAGCTGCATTTGAGTAATTTTAGTTGAAATTAACTTCGAATTTTGGGATTTTTGTACAGATGTTTGTCAAATTTTAAAAAATTTTGTTGAAACCAACTTCGATTTTTCTGGATTATGTAAAGTTTTTTTGATAGAGGAGCTGCATTTGAGTAATTTTAGCTGAAAATAACTTCGAATTTTTGGATTTTTGTGCAGATTTTTGTCAAATTTTATAAAATTTTGTTGAACCCATCTTCGATTTTTCTGGATTACGTTAGGTTTTTTTGGTAGCGGAGCTGCATTTGAGTAATTTTAGTTGAAATTAACTTCGAATTTTGGGATTTTTGTACAGACGTTTGTCAAATTTTAAAAAATTTTGTTGAAACCAACTTCGATTTTTCTGGATTATGTTAGGTTTTTTTGATAGAGGAGCTGCATTTGAGTAAATTTAGTTGAAAATAACTTCGAATTTTTTGATTTTTGTACAGATTTTTGTCAAATTTTAAAAAATTTTGTTGAAACCAACTTCGAATTTTTTGATTTTTGTACAGATTTTTGTCAAATTTTAAAAAATTTTGTTGAAACCAACTTCGATTTTTCTGGATTATGTTAGGTTTTTTGGATAGAGGAGCTGCATTTGAGTAATTTTAGTTGTAATTAACTTCGAATTTTTGGATGTTTGTGCAGATTTTTGTCAAATTTTATAAAATTTTGTTGAACCCAACTTCGATTTTTCTGGATTATGTTAGGTTTTTTTGATAGAGGAGCTGCATTTGAGTAATTCTAGTTGAAATTAACTTCGAATTTTTGGATTTTTGTACAGATTTTTGTCAAATTTTAAAAAATTTTGTTGAAACCAACTTCGATTTTTCTGGATTATGTTAGGTTTTTTTGATAGAGGAGCTGCATTTGAGTAATTTTAGTTGAAATTAACTTCGAATTTTTGGATGTTTGTACAGATTTTTTTCAAATTATAAAAAATTTTGTTGAAACCAACTTCGATTTTTCTGGATTATGTTAGGTTTTTTGATAGAGGAGCTGCATTTGAGTAATTTTAGTTGAAATTAACTTCGAATTTTTGGATTTTTGTATAGATTTTTGTCAAATTTTAAAAAATTTTGTTGAAACCAACTCCGATTTTTCTGGATTATATTAGGTTTTTTGGATAGAGGAGCTGCATTTGAGTAATTCTATTTGAAATTAACTTCGAATTTTTGGATTTTTGTACAAATTTTTGTCAAATTTTAAAAAATTTTGTTGAAACCAACTTCGATTTTTCTGGATTATGTTAGGTTTTTTGGATAGAGGAGCTGCATTTGAGTAATTTTAGTTGAAATTAACTTCGAATTTTGGGATTTTTGTACAGACGTTTGTCAAATTTTAAAAAATTTTGTTGAAACCAACTTCGATTTTTCTGGATTATGTTAGGTTTTTTTGATAGAGGAGCTGCATTTGAGTAAATTTAGTTGAAAATAACTTCGAATTTTTTGATTTTTGTACAGATTTTTGTCAAATTTTAAAAAATTTTGTTGAAACCAACTTCGAATTTTTTGATTTTTGTACAGATTTTTGTCAAATTTTAAAAAATTTTGTTGAAACCAACTTCGATTTTTCTGGATTATGTTAGGTTTTTTGGATAGAGGAGCTGCATTTGAGTAATTTTAGTTGAAATTAACTTCGAATTTTTGGATGTTTGTACAGATTTTTTTCAAATTATAAAAAATTTTGTTGAAACCAACTTCGATTTTTCTGGATTATGTTAGGTTTTTTGATAGAGGAGCTGCATTTGAGTAATTTTAGTTGAAATTAACTTCGAATTTTTGGATTTTTGTATAGATTTTTGTCAAATTTTAAAAAATTTTGTTGAAACCAACTCCGATTTTTCTGGATTATGTTAGGTTTTTTGATAGAGGAGCTGCATTTGAGTAATTTTAGTTGAAATTAACTTCGAATTTTTGGATTTTTGTATAGATTTTTGTCAAATTTTAAAAAATTTTGTTGAAACCAACTCCGATTTTTCTGGATTATATTAGGTTTTTTGGATAGAGGAGCTGCATTTGAGTAATTCTATTTGAAATTAACTTCGAATTTTTGGATTTTTGTACAAATTTTTGTCAAATTTTAAAAAATTTTGTTGAAACCAACTTCGATTTTTCTGGATTATGTTAGGTTTTTTGGATAGAGGAGCTGCATTTGAGTAATTTTAGTTGAAATTAACTTCGAATTTTGGGATTTTTGTACAGACGTTTGTCAAATTTTAAAAAATTTTGTTGAAACCAACTTCGATTTTTCTGGATTATGTTAGGTTTTTTTGATAGAGGAGCTGCATTTGAGTAAATTTAGTTGAAAATAACTTCGAATTTTTTGATTTTTGTACAGATTTTTGTCAAATTTTAAAAAATTTTGTTGAAACCAACTTCGAATTTTTTGATTTTTGTACAGATTTTTGTCAAATTTTAAAAAATTTTGTTGAAACCAACTTCGATTTTTCTGGATTATGTTAGGTTTTTTGGATAGAGGAGCTGCATTTGAGTAATTTTAGTTGTAATTAACTTCGAATTTTTGGATGTTTGTGCAGATTTTTGTCAAATTTTATAAAATTTTGTTGAACCCAACTTCGATTTTTCTGGATTATGTTAGGTTTTTTTGATAGAGGAGCTGCATTTGAGTAATTCTAGTTGAAATTAACTTCGAATTTTTGGATTTTTGTACAGATTTTTGTCAAATTTTAAAAAATTTTGTTGAAACCAACTTCGATTTTTCTGGATTATGTTAGGTTTTTTTGATAGAGGAGCTGCATTTGAGTAATTTTAGTTGAAATTAACTTCGAATTTTTGGATGTTTGTACAGATTTTTTTCAAATTATAAAAAATTTTGTTGAAACCAACTTCGATTTTTCTGGATTATGTTAGGTTTTTTGATAGAGGAGCTGCATTTGAGTAATTTTAGTTGAAATTAACTTCGAATTTTTGGATTTTTGTATAGATTTTTGTCAAATTTTAAAAAATTTTGTTGAAACCAACTCCGATTTTTCTGGATTATATTAGGTTTTTTGGATAGAGGAGCTGCATTTGAGTAATTCTATTTGAAATTAACTTCGAATTTTTGGATTTTTGTACAAATTTTTGTCAAATTTTAAAAAATTTTGTTGAAACCAACTTCGATTTTTCTGGATTATGTTAGGTTTTTTGGATAGAGGAGCTGCATTTGAGTAATTTTAGTTGAAATTAACTTCGAATTTTGGGATTTTTGTACAGACGTTTGTCAAATTTTAAAAAATTTTGTTGAAACCAACTTCGATTTTTCTGGATTATGTTAGGTTTTTTTGATAGAGGAGCTGCATTTGAGTAATTTTAGTTGAAATTAACTTCGAATTTTGGGATTTTTGTACAGATTTTTGTCAAATTTTAAAAAATTTTGTTGAAACCAACTTCGATTTTTCTGGATTATGTTAGGTTTTTTTGATAGAGGAGCTGCATTTGAGTAATTTTAGTTGAAATTAACTTCGAATTTTTGGATGTTTGTACAGATTTTTTTCAAATTATAAAAAATTTTGTTGAAACCAACTTCGATTTTTCGGGATTATGTTAGGTTTTTTGATAGAGGAGCTGCATTTGAGTAATTTTAGTTGAAATTAACTTCGAATTTTGGGATTTTTGTATAGATTTTTGCCAAAAATTTAAAAAATTTTGTTGAAACCAACTCCGATTTTTCTGGATTATGTTAGGTTTTTTGGATAGAGGAGCTGCATTTGAGTAATTCTATTTGAAATTAACTTCGAATTTTTGGATTTTTGTACAGATTTTTGTCAAATTTTAAAAAGTTTATTGAAACCAACTTCGATTTTTCTGGATTATGTTAGGTTTTTTGGATAGAGGAGCTGCATTTGAGTAATTTTAGTTGAAATTAACTTCGAATTTTTGGATTTTTGTACAGATTTTTGTCAAATTTTAAAAAATTTTGTTGAAACCAACTTCGATATTTCTGGATTATGTAAAGTTTTTTTGATAGAGGAGCTGCATTAGAGTAATTTTAGATGAAGATAACTACGAATTTTTGGATTTTTGTACAGATTTTTGTCAAATTTTAAAAAATTTTGTTGAAACCAACTTCGATTTTTCTGGATTATGTTAGGTTTTTTTGATAAAGGAGCTGCATTTGAGTAATTTTAGTTTAAAATAACTTCGAATTTTTGGATTTTTGTACAGATATTTGTCAAATTTTAAAAAATTTTGTTGAAACCAACTTCGATTTTTCTGGAATATGTTAGGTTTTTTTGATAAAGGAGCTGCATTTGAGTAATTTTAGTTGAAATTAACTTCGAATTTTTGGATTTTTTGCAGATTTTTGTTAAATTTTATAAAATTTTGTTGAACCCAACTTCGACTTTTCTGGATTATGTTAGGTTTTTTTGATAGAGGAGCTGCATTTGAGTAATTCTAGTTGAAATTAACTTCGAATTTTTGGATTTTTGTACAGATTTTTGTCAAATTTTAAAAATTTTGTTGAAACCAACATCGACTTTCCTGGATTATGTTAGGTTTTTTTGATAGAGGAGCTGCTTTTGAGTAATTTTAGTTGAAATTAACTTCGAATTTTTGGATGTTTGTACAGATTTTTGTCAAATTATAAGAAATTGTGTTGAAACCAACTTCGATTTTTCAGGATTACGTTAGGTTTTTTTGATAGAGGAGCTGCATTTGAGTAATTTTAGTTGAAATTAACTTCGAATTTTTGGATTTTTGTACAGATTTTTGTAAAATTTTAAAAAATTTTGTTGAAACCAACTTCGATTTTTCTGGATTATGTTAGGTTTTTTTGATAGAGGAGCTGCATTTGAGTAATTTTAGTTGAAATTAACATCGAATTTTGGGATTTTTGTACAGATTTTTGTCAAATTTTAAAAAATTTTGTTGAAACCAACTTCGATTACTCTGGATTACGTTAGGTTTTTTTGGTAGCGGAGCTGCATTTGAGTAATTTTAGTTGAAATTAACTTCGAATTTTTGGATTTTTGTACAGATTTTAGTCAAATTTTAAAAAATTTTGTTTAAACCTACTTCGATTTTTCTGGATTATGTTAGGTTTTTTTGATAGAGGAGCTGCATTTGAGTAATTTTAGTTGAAATTAACTTCGAATTTTTGGATTTTTGTACAGACGTTTGTCAAATTTTAAAAAATTTTGTTGAAACCAACTTCGATTTTTCTGGATTATGTTAGGTTTTTTTGATAGCGGTGCTGCATTTGAGTAATTTTAGTTGAAATTAACTTCGAATTTTGGGATTTTTGTACAGATTTCTGTCAAATTTCAAAAAATTTTGTTGAAACCAACTTCGATTTTTCTGGATTATGTTAGGTTTTTTTGATAGAGGAGCTGCATTTGAGTAATTTTAGTTGAAATTAACTTCGAATTTTTGGATTTTTGTACAGATTTTTGTCAAATTTTAAAAAATTTTGTTGAAACCAACTTCGATTTTTCTGGATTATGTTAGGTTTTTTGATAGAGGAGCTGCATATGAGTAATTTTAGTTGAAATTAACTTCGAATTTTTGGATTTTTGTACAGATTTTTGTCAAATTTTAAAAAATTTTGTTGAAACCAACTTCGATTTTTCTGGATTATGTTAGGTTTTTTTGATAGAGGAGCTGCATTTGAGTAATTTTAGTTGAAATTAACTTCGAATTTTTGGATTTTTGTACAGATTTTTGTCAAATTTTAAAAAATTTTGTCAAACCAACTTCGATTACTCTGGATTACGTTAGGTTTTTTGATAGAGGAGCAGCATTTGAGTAATTTTAGGTGAAATTAACTTCGAATTTTTGGATTCTTGAACAGATTTTTGTCAAATTTTAAAAAATTTTGTTGAAACCAACTTCGATTTTTCTGGATTATGTAAGGTTTTTTTGATAGAGGAGCTGCATTTGAGAAATTTTAGTTGAAATTAACTTCGAATTTTTGGATTTTTGTACAGACGTTTGTCAAATTTTAAAAAATTTTGTTGAAACCAACTTCGATTTTTCTGGATTATGTTAGGTTTTTTTGATAGAGGAGCTGCATTTGAGTAATTTTAGGTGAAATTAACTTCGAATTTTTGGATTCTTGAACAGATTTTTGTCAAATTTTAAAAAATTTTGTTGAAACCAACTTCGATTTTTCTGGATTATGTTAGGTTTTTTTGATAGAGGAGCTGCATTTGAGTAATTTCAGTTGAAAATAACTTCGAATTTTTGGATTTTTGTACAGATTTTTGACAAATTTTAAAAAATTTTGTTGAAACCAACTTCTATTTTTCTGGATTATGTTAGGTTTTTTTGATAGCGGTGCTGCATTTGAGTAATTTTAGTTGAAATTAACTTCGAATTTTGGGATTTTTGTACAGATTTCTGTCAAATTTCAAAAAATTTTGTTGAAACCAACTTCGATTTTTCTGGATTATGTTAGGTTTTTTTGATAGAGGAGCTGCATTTGAGTAATTTTAGTTGAAATTAACTTCGAATTTTTGGATTTTTGTACAGATTTTTGTCAAATTTTAAAAAATTTTGTTGAAACCAACTTCGATTTTTCTGGATTATGTTAGGTTTTTTTGATAGAGGAGCTGCATTTGAGTAATTTTAGTTGAAAATAACTTCGAATTTTTGGATTTTTGTACAGATTTTTGACAAATTTTAAAAATTTTGTTCAAACCAACTTCTATTTTTCTGGATTATGTTATGTTTTTTTGATAGCGGTGCTGCATTTGAGTAATTTTAGTTGAAATTAACTTCGAATGTTCGGATTTTTGTACAGATTTCTGTCAAATTTCAAAAAATTTTGTTGAAACCAACTTCGATTTTTCTGGATTATGTTAGGTTTTTTTGATAGAGGAGCTGCATTTGAGTAATTTTATTTGAAATTAACTTCGAATTTTTGGATTTTCGTACAGATTTTTGTCAAATTTTAAAAAATTTTGTTGAAACCAACTTCGATTACTCTGGATTACGATAGGTTTTTTTGGTAGCGGAGCTGCATTTGAGTAGTTTTAGTTGAAATTAACTTCGAATTTTTGATTTTTGTACAGATTTCTGTCAAATTTCTAAAAATTTTGTTGAAACCAACTTCGATTTTTCTGGATTATGTTAGGTTTTTTTGATAGAGGAGCTGCATTTGAGAAATTTTAGTTGAAAATAACTTCGAATTTTTGGATTTTTGTACAGATTTTTGTCAAATTTTAAAAAATTTTGTTTAAACCTACTTCGATTTTTCTGGACTATGTTAGGTTTTTTTGATAGAGGAGCTGCATTTGAGTAAATTTAGTTGAAATTAACTTCGAATTTTTGGATTTTTGTACAGATTTTTGTCAAATTTTAAAAAATTTTGTTGAAACCAACTTCGATTACTCTGGATTACGTTAGGTTTTTTAGGTAGCGGAGCTGCATTTGAGTAATTTTAGTTGAAATTAACTTCGAATTTTTGGATGTTTGTACAGATTTTTTTCAAATTATAAAAAATTTTGTTGAAACCAACTTCGATTTTTCTGGATTATGTTAGGTTTTTTGATAGAGGAGCTGCATTTGAGTAATTTTAGTTGAAATTAACTTCGAATTTTGGGATTTTTGTACAGATTTCTGTCAAATTTCAAAAAATTTTTTTGAAACCAACTACGATTTTTCTGGAATATGTTAGGTTTTTTTGATAGAGGAGCTGCATTTGAGTAATTTTAGTTGAAATTAACTTCGAATTTTTGGATTTTTGTACAGACGTTTGTCAAATTTAAAAAAATTTTGTTTAAACCTACTTCGATTACTCTGGATTACGTTAGGTTTTTTTGGTAGCGGAGCTGCATTTGAGTAGTTTTAGTTGAAATTAACTTCGAATTTTTGGATTTTTGTACAGATTTCTGTCAAATTTCAAAAAATTTTGTTGAAACCAACTTCGATTTTTCTGGATTATGTTAGGTTTTTTTGATGGAGGAGCTGCATTTGAGTAATTTTAGTTGAAAATAACTTCGAATTTTTGGATTTTTGTACAGATTTTTGACAAATTTTAAAAAATTTTGTTGAAACCAACTTCTATTTTTCTGGATTATGTTAGGTTTTTTTGATAGCGGTGCTGCATTTGAGTAATTTTAGTTGAAATTAACTTCGAATTTTGGGATTTTTGTACAGATTTCTGTCAAATTTCAAAAAATTTTGTTGAAACCAACTTCGATTTTTCTGGATTATGTTAGGTTTTTTTGATAGAGGAGCTGCATTTGAGTAATTTTAGTTGAAATTAACTTCGAATTTTTGGATTTTTGTACAGATTTTTGTCAAATTTTAAAAAATTTTGTTGAAACCAACTTCGATTTTTCTGGATTATGTTAGGTTTTTTTGATAGAGGAGCTGCATTTGAGTAATTTTAGTTGAAAATAACTTCGAATTTTTGGATTTTTGTACAGATTTTTGACAAATTTTAAAAATTTTGTTCAAACCAACTTCTATTTTTCTGGATTATGTTATGTTTTTTTGATAGCGGTGCTGCATTTGAGTAATTTTAGTTGAAATTAACTTCGAATGTTCGGATTTTTGTACAGATTTCTGTCAAATTTCAAAAAATTTTGTTGAAACCAACTTCGATTTTTCTGGATTATGTTAGGTTTTTTTGATAGAGGAGCTGCATTTGAGTAATTTTATTTGAAATTAACTTCGAATTTTTGGATTTTCGTACAGATTTTTGTCAAATTTTAAAAAATTTTGTTGAAACCAACTTCGATTACTCTGGATTACGATAGGTTTTTTTGGTAGCGGAGCTGCATTTGAGTAGTTTTAGTTGAAATTAACTTCGAATTTTTGATTTTTGTACAGATTTCTGTCAAATTTCTAAAAATTTTGTTGAAACCAACTTCGATTTTTCTGGATTATGTTAGGTTTTTTTGATAGAGGAGCTGCATTTGAGAAATTTTAGTTGAAAATAACTTCGAATTTTTGGATTTTTGTACAGATTTTTGTCAAATTTTAAAAAATTTTGTTTAAACCTACTTCGATTTTTCTGGACTATGTTAGGTTTTTTTGATAGAGGAGCTGCATTTGAGTAAATTTAGTTGAAATTAACTTCGAATTTTTGGATTTTTGTACAGATTTTTGTCAAATTTTAAAAAATTTTGTTGAAACCAACTTCGATTACTCTGGATTACGTTAGGTTTTTTAGGTAGCGGAGCTGCATTTGAGTAATTTTAGTTGAAATTAACTTCGAATTTTTGGATGTTTGTACAGATTTTTTTCAAATTATAAAAAATTTTGTTGAAACCAACTTCGATTTTTCTGGATTATGTTAGGTTTTTTGATAGAGGAGCTGCATTTGAGTAATTTTAGTTGAAATTAACTTCGAATTTTGGGATTTTTGTACAGATTTCTGTCAAATTTCAAAAAATTTTTTTGAAACCAACTACGATTTTTCTGGAATATGTTAGGTTTTTTTGATAGAGGAGCTGCATTTGAGTAATTTTAGTTGAAATTAACTTCGAATTTTTGGATTTTTGTACAGACGTTTGTCAAATTTAAAAAAATTTTGTTTAAACCTACTTCGATTACTCTGGATTACGTTAGGTTTTTTTGGTAGCGGAGCTGCATTTGAGTAGTTTTAGTTGAAATTAACTTCGAATTTTTGGATTTTTGTACAGATTTCTGTCAAATTTCAAAAAATTTTGTTGAAACCAACTTCGATTTTTCTGGATTATGTTAGGTTTTTTTGATGGAGGAGCTGCATTTGAGTAATTTTAGTTGAAAATAACTTCGAATTTTTGGATTTTTGTACAGATTTTTGTCAAATTTTAAAAAATTTTGTTGAAACCAACTTCGATTTTTCTGGATTATGTTAGGTTTTTTTGATAGAGGAGCTGCATTTGAGTAATTTTAGTTGAAATTAACTTCGAATTTTTGGATGTTTGTACAGATTTTTGTCAAATTTTAAAAAATTTTGTTGAAACCAACTTCGATTACTCTGGATTACGTTAGGTTTTTTTGGTAGCGGAGCTGCATTTGAGTAATTTTAGTTGAAATTAACTTCGAATTTTGGGATTTTTGTACAGACGTTTGTCAAATTTTAAAAAATTTTGTTGAAACCAACTTCGATTTTTCTGGATTATGTTAGGTTTTTTTGATAGAGGAGCTGCATTTGAGTAATTTTAGTTGAAATTAACATCGAATTTTGGGATTTTTGTACAGATTTTTGTCAAATTTTAAAAAATTTTGTTGAACCCAACTTCGATTTTTCTGGATTACGTTAGGTTTTTTTGGTAGCGGAGCTGCATTTGAGTAATTTTAGTTGAAATTAACTTCGAATTTTTGGATTTTTGTACAGATTTTAGTCAAATTTTAAAAAATTTTGTTTAAACCTACTTCGATTTTTCTGGATTATGTTAGGTTTTTTTGATAGAGGAGCTGCATTTGAGTAATTTTAGTTGAAATTAACTTCGAATTTTTGGATTTTTGTACAGACGTTTGTCAAATTTTAAAAAATTTTGTTGAAACCAACTTCGATTTTTCTGGATTATGTTAGGTTTTTTTGATAGCGGTGCTGCATTTGAGTAATTTTAGTTGAAATTAACTTCGAATTTTTGGATTTTTGTACAGATTTTTGTCAAATTTTAAAAAATTTTGTTGAAACCAACTTCGATTTTTCTGGATTATGTTAGGTTTTTTTGATAGAGGAGCTGCATTTGAGTAATTTTAGTTGAAATTAACTTCGAATTTTTGGATTTTTGTACAGATTTTTGTCAAATTTTAAAAAATTTTGTCAAACCAACTTCGATTACTCTGGATTACGTTAGGTTTTTTGATAGAGGAGCAGCATTTGAGTAATTTTAGGTGAAATTAACTTCGAATTTTTGGATTCTTGAACAGATTTTTGTCAAATTTTAAAAAATTTTGTTGAAACCAACTTCGATTTTTCTGGATTATGTTAGGTTTTTTTGATAGCGGTGCTGCATTTGAGTAATTTTAGTTGAAATTAACTTCGAATTTTTGGATTTTTGTACAGATTTTTGTCAAATTTTAAAAAATTTTGTTGAAACCAACTTCGATTTTTCTGGATTATGTTAGGTTTTTTTGATAGAGGAGCTGCATTTGAGTAATTTTAGTTGAAATTAACTTCGAATTTTTGGATTTTTGTACAGATATTTGTAAAATTTTAAAAAATTTTGTTGAAACCAACATCGATTTCTCTGGATTATGTAAAGTTTTTTTGATAGAGGAGCTGCATTTGAGTAATTTTAGTTGAAAATAACTTCGAATTTTTGGATTTTTCTAAAGATTTTTGTCAAATTTTAAGACATTTTGTTTAAACCTACTTCGATTTTTCTGGATTATGTTAGGTTTTTTTGATAGAGGAGCTGCATTTGAGTAATTTTAGTTGAAATTAACTTCGAATTTTTGGATTTTTGTACAGATATTTGTAAAATTTTAAAAAATTTTGTTGAAACCAACATCGATTTCTCTGGATTATGTAAAGTTTTTTTGATAGAGGAGCTGCATTTGAGTATTTTTAGTTGAAAATAACTTCGAATTTTTGGATTCTTGTACAGATTTTTGTCAAATTTTAAAAAATTTTGTTGAAACCAACTTCGATTTTTCTGGATTATGTTAGTTTTTTTTGACAGACGAGCTGCATTTGAGTAATTCTAGTTGAAATTAACTTCGATTTTTTGGATTTTTGTACAGATTTTTGTCAAATTTTAAAAAATTTTGTTGAAACCAACTTCGATTTTTCTGGATTATTTTAGGTTTTTTGGATAGAGGAGCTGCATTTGAGTAATTTTAGTTGTAATTAACTTCGAATTTTTGGATCTTTGTACAGATTTTTGTCAAATTTTAAAAAAATTTGTTGAAACCAACTTCGATTTTTCTGGATTATGTTAGGTTTTTTTGATAGAGGAGCTGCATTTGAGTAATTCTGGTTGAAATTATCTTTGAATTTTTGGATTTTTGTTCAGATTTTTGTCTAATTTTAAAAAATTTTGTTGAACCCAACTTCGATTTTTCTGGATTATGTTAGGTTCTTTTGATAGAGGAGCTGCATTTGAGTAATTTTAGTTGAAATTAACTTCGAATTTTGGGATTTTTGTACAGATGTTTGTCAAATTTTAAAAAATTTTTGTTGAAACCAACTTCGATTTTTCTGGATTATGTTAGGTTTTTTTTGATAGAGGAGCTGCATTTGAGTAATTTTAGTTGAAATTAACTTCGAATTTTTGGATTTTTGTACAGATTTTAGTCAAATTTTAAAAAATTTTGTTTAAACCTACTTCGATTTTTCTGGATTATGTTAGGTTTTTTTGATAGAGGAGCTGCATTTGAGTAATTTTAGTTGAAATTAACTTCGAATTTTGGGATTTTTGTACAGATGTTTTTCAAATTTTAAAAAATTGTGTTGAAACCAACTTCGATTTTTCTGGATTATGTTAGGTTTTTTTGATAGAGGAGCTGCATTTGAGTAATTTTAGTTGAAAATAACTTCGAATTTTTGGATTTTTGTGCAGATTTATGTTAAATTTTAAAAAATTTTGTTGAAACCAACTTCGATTTTTCTGGATTATGTAAAGTTTTTTTGATAGAGGAGCTGCATTTGAGTAATTTTAGTTGAAATTAACTTCGAATTTTGGGATTTTTGTACAGATGTTTTTCAAATTTTAAAAAATTGTGTTGAAACCAACTTCGATTTTTCTGGATTATGTTAGGTTTTTTTGATAGAGGAGCTGCATTTGAGTAATTTTAGTTGAAATTAACTTCGAATTTTTGGATTTTTGTGCAGATTTATGTTAAATTTTAAAAAATTTTGTTCAAACCAACTTCGATTTTTCTGGATTATGTTAGGTTTTTTTGATAGAGGAGCTGCATTTGAGTAATTTTAGTTGAAATTAACTTCGAATTTTCGGATTTTTGTACAGATTTTTGTCAAATTTTAAAAAATTTTGTTGAAACCAACTTCGATATTTCTGGATTATGTAAAGTTTTTTTGATAGAGGAGCTGCATTTGAGTAATTTTAGATGAAGATAACTACGAATTTTTGGATTTTTGTACAGATTTTTGTCAAATTTTAAAAAATTTTGTTGAAACCAACTTCGATTTTTCTGGATTATGTTAGTTTTTTTTGATAGACGAGCTGCATTTGAGTAATTCTAGTTGAAATTAACTTCGATTTTTTGGATTTTTGTACAGATTTTTGTCAAATTTTAAAAAATTTTGTTGAAACCAACTTCGATTTTTCTGGAATGTGTTAGGTTTTTTTATAAAGGAGCTGCATTTGAGTAATTTTAGTTGAAATTAACTTCGAATTTTTGGATTTTTGTACAGATTTTTGTGAAATTTTAAAAAATTCTGTTGAAACCAACTTCGATTTTTCTGGATTGTGTTAGGTTTTTTGGATAGAGGAGCTGCATATGAGTAATTTTAGTTGTAATTAACTTCGAATTTTTTGATTTTTGTGCAGATATTTGTAAAATTTTATAAAATTTTGTAGAACCCAACTTCGATTTTTCTGGATTATGTTAGGTTTTTTGGATAGAGAAGCTGCATTTGAGTAATTTTAGTTGAAATTAACTTCGAATTTTTGGATTTTTGTACAGATTTTTGTCAAATTTTAAAAAATTTTGTTTAAACCTACTTCGATTTTTCTGGATTATGTTAGGTTTTTTTGATAGAGGAGCTGCATTTGAGTAATTTTAGTTGAAATTAACTTCGAATTTTTGGATTTTTGTACAGATATTTGTAAAATTTTAAAAAATTTTGTTGAAACCAACATCGATTTCTCTGGATTATGTAAAGTTTTTTTGATAGAGGAGCTGCATTTGAGTAATTTTAGTTGAAAATAACTTCGAATTTTTGGATTTTTGTAAAGATTTTTGTCAAATTTTAAGACATTTTGTTTAAACCTACTTCGATTTTTCTGGATTATGTTAGGTTTTTTTGATAGAGGAGCTGCATTTGAGTAATTTTAGTTGAAATTAACTTCGAATTTTTGGATTTTTGTACAGATATTTGTAAAAATTTAAAAAATTTTGTTGAAACCAACATCGATTTCTCTGGATTATGTAAAGTTTTTTTGATAGAGGAGCTGCATTTGAGTAATTTTAGTTTAAATTAACTTCGAATTTTGGGATTTTTGTACAGATTTTTGTCAAACTTTAAAAAATTTTGTTGAAACCAACTTCGATTTTTCTGGATTATGTTAGGTTTTTTGGATAGAGGAGCTGCATTTGCGTAATTTTAGTTGCAATAACTTCGAATTTTTGGATTTTTGTACAGATTTTTGTCAAATTTTATAGAATTTTGTTGAACCCAACTTCGATTTTTCTGGATTATGTTAGGTTTTTTTTATAGAGGAGCTGCATTTGAGTAATTTTAGTTTAAATTAACTTCGAATTTTGGGATTTTTGTACAGACTTTTGTCAAACTTTAAAAAATTTTGTTGAAACCAACTTCGATTTTTCTGGATTATGTTAGGTTTTTTGGATAGAGGAGCTGCATTTGCGTAATTTTAGTTGTAATTAACTTCGAATTTTTGGATTTTTGTACAGATTTTTGACAAATTTTATAAAATTTTGTTGAACCCAACTTCGATTTTTCTGGATTATGTTAGGTTTTTTTTATAGAGGAGCTGCATTTGAGTAATTTTAGTTTAAATTAACTTCGAATTTTGGGATTTTTGTACAGATTTTTGTCAAACTTTAAAAAATTTTGTTGAAACCAACTTCGATTTTTCTGGATTATGTTAGGTTTTTTTGATAGAGGAGCTGCATTTGAGTAATTTTAGTTGAAAATAACTTCGAATTTTTGGATTTTTGTACAGATTTTTGTAAAATTTTATAAAATTTTGTTGAAACCAACTTCGATTTTTCTGGATTATGTTAGGTTTTTTTGATAGAGGAGCTGCATTTGAGTAATTTTAGTTGAAATTAACTTCGAATTTTTGGATTTTTGTACAGATTTTTGTAAAATTTTAAAAATTTTTGTTGAAACCCACTTCGATTTTTCTGGATTATGTTAGGTTTTTTTGATAGAGGAGCTGCATTTGAGTAATTTTAGTTGAAAATAACTTCGAATTTTTGGATTTTTGTACAGATTTTTGTCAAATTTTAAAAAATTTTGTTTAAACCTACTTCGATTTTTCTGGATTATGTTAGGTTTTTTTGATAGAGGAGCTGCATTTGAGTAATTTTAGTTTAAATTAACTTCGAATTTTGGGATTTTTGTACAGATTTTTGTCAAACTTTAAAAAATTTTGTTGAAACCAACTTCGATTTTTCTGGATTTTGTTAGGTTTTTTTGATAGAGGAGTTGCATTTGAGTAATTTTAGTTTAAATTAACTTCGAATTTTTGGATTTTTGTTCAGATGTTTGTCAAATTTTAAAAAATTTTGTTGAAACCAACTTCGATTTTTCTGGATTATGTAAAGTTTTTTTGATAGAGGAGCTGCATTTGAGTAATTTTAGTTGAAAATAACTTCGAATTTTTGGATTTTTGTACAGTTCTTTGTCAAATTTTAAAAAATTTTGTTGAAACCAACTTCGATTTTTCTGGATTATGTTAGGTTTTTTTGATAGAGGAGCTGCATTTGAGTAGTTTTAGTTTAAATTAACTTCGAATTTTGGGATTTTTGTACAGATTTTTGTCAAACTTTAAAAAATTTTGTTGAAACCAACTTCGATTTTTCTGGATTATGTTAGGTTTTTTTGATAGAGGAGCTGCATTTGAGTAATTTTAGTTGAAAATAACTTCGAATTTTTGGATTTTTGTACAGATTTTTGTAAAATTTTATAAAATTTTGTTGAAACCAACTTCGATTTTTCTGGATTATGTTAGGTTTTTTTGATAGAGGAGCTGCATTTGAGTAATTTTAGTTGAAATTAACTTCGAATTTTTGGATTTTTGTTCAGATGTTTGTCAAATTTTAAAAAATTTTGTTGAAACCAACTTCGATTTTTCTGGATTATGTAAAGTTTTTTTGATAGAGGAGCTGCATTTGAGTAATTTTAGTTGAAAATAACTTCGAATTTTTGGATTTTTGTACAGTTCTTTGTCAAATTTTAAAAAATTTTGTTGAAACCAACTTCGATTTTTCTGGATTATGTTAGGTTTTTTTGATAGAGGAGCTGCATTTGAGTAATTTTAGTTGAAAATAACTTCGAATTTTTGGATTTTTGTACAGATTTTTGTCAAATTTTAAAAAATTTTGTTTAAACCTACTTCGATTTTTCTGGATTATGTTAGGTTTTTCTGATAGAGGAGCTGCATTTGAGTAATTTTAGTTGAAAATAACTTCGAATTTTTTGATTTTTGTACAGATTTTTGTCAAATTTTAAAAAATTTTGTTGAAACCTACTTCGATTTTTCTGGATTATGTTAGGTTTTTTTGATAGAGGAGCTGCATTTGAGTAGTTTTAGTTTAAATTAACTTCGAATTTTGGGATTTTTGTACAGATTTTTGTCAAACTTTAAAAAATTTTGTTGAAACCAACTTCGATTTTTCTGGATTTTGTTAGGTTTTTTTGATAGAGGAGCTGCATTTGAGTAATTTTAGTTGAAAATAACTTCGAATTTTTGGATTTTTGTTCAGATGTTTGTCAAATTTTAAAAAATTTTGTTGAAACCAACTTCGATTTTTCTGGATTATGTAAAGTTTTTTTGATAGAGGAGCTGCATTTGAGTAATTTTAGTTTAAATTAACTTCGAATTTTGGGATTTTTGTACAGATTTTTGTCACACTTTAAAAAATTTTGTTGAAACCAACTTCGATTTTTCTGGATTATGTTAGGTTTTTTGGATAGAGGAGCTGCATTTGCGTAATTTTAGTTGCAATAACTTCGAATTTTTGGATTTTTGTACAGATTTTTGTCAAATTTTATAGAATTTTGTTGAACCCAACTTCGATTTTTCTGGATTATGTTAGGTTTTTTTTATAGAGGAGCTGCATTTGAGTAATTTTAGTTTAAATTAACTTCGACTTTTGGGATTTTTGTACAGATTTTTGTCAAACTTTAAAAAATTTTGTTGAAACCAACTTCGATTTTTCTGGATTATGTTAGGTTTTTTGGATAGAGGAGCTGCATTTGCGTAATTTTAGTTGTAATTAACTTCGAATTTTTGGATTTTTGTACAGATTTTTGACAAATTTTATAAAATTTTGTTGAACCCAACTTCGATTTTTCTGGATTATGTTAGGTTTTTTTTTATAGAGGAGCTGCATTTGAGTAATTTTAGTTTAAATTAACTTCGAATTTTGGGATTTTTGTACAGATTTTTGTCAAACTTTAAAAAATTTTGTTGAAACCAACTTCGATTTTTCTGGATTATGTTAGGTTTTTTGGATAGAGGAGCTGCATTTGCGTAATTTTAGTTGTAATTAACTTCGAATTTTTGGATTTTTGTACAGATTTTTGTCAAATTTTATAAAATTTTGTTGAACCCAACTTCGATTTTTCTGGATTTTGTTAGGTTCTTTTGATAGAGGAGCTGCATTTGAGTTATTTTAGTTTAAAATAACTTCGAATTTTTGGATTTTTGTACAGATTTTTGTCAAATTTTAAAAAATTTTGTTTAAACCTACTTCGATTTTTCGGGATTATGTTAGGTTTTTTGTATAGAGGAGCTGCATTTGCGTAATTTTAGTTGTAATTAACTTCGAATTTTTGGATTTTTGTACAGATTTTTGTCATATTTTATAAAATTTTGTTGAACCCAACTTCGATTTTTCTGGATTATGTTAGGTTTTTTTTATAGAGGAGCTGCATCTGAGTAATTTTAGTTGAAATTAACTTCGAATTTTTGGATGTTTGTACAGATTTTTGTCAAACTTTAAAAAATTTTGTTGAAACCAACTTCGATTTTTCTGGATTTTGTTAGGTTTTTTTGATAGAGGAGTTGCATTTGAGTAATTTTAGTTTAAATTAACTTCGAATTTTGGATTTTTGTTCAGATGTTTGTCAAATTTTAAAAAATTTTGTTTAAACCAACTTCGATTTTTCTGGATTATGTTAGGTTTTTTTGATAGAGGAGCTGCATTTGAGTAATTTTAGTTGAAAATAACTTCGAATTTTTGGATTTTTGTACAGATTTTTGTCAAATTTTAAAAAATTTTGTTGAAACCTACTTCGATTTTTCTGGATTATGTTAGGTTTTTTTGATAGAGGAGCAGCATTTGAGAAGTTTTAGTTTAAATTATCTTCGAATTTTTGGATTCTTGTACAGATTTTTGTCAAATTTTAAAAAATTTTGTTGAAACCAACTTCGATTTTTCTGGATTATGTAAAGTTTTTTTGATAGAGGAGCTGCATTTGAGTAATTTTTTGTTGAAATTAGCTTCGAATTTTTGGATTTTTGTACAGATTTTTGTAAAATTTTAAAAAATTTTGTTGAAACCAACTTCGATTTTTCTGGATTATGTTAGGTTTTTTGATAGAGGAGCTGCATTTGAGTAATTTTAGTTGAAAATAGAGAAAAATCTGTACAAAAATCCAAAAATTCGAAGTTAATTTCAACTAAAATTACTCAAATGCAGCTCCTCTATCAAAAAAACCTAACATAATCCAGAGAAATCGAAGTTGGTTTCAACAAAATTTTTTAAAATTTGACAAAAATCTGTACAAAAATCCAAAAATTCGAAGTTAATTACAACTAAAATTACTCAAATGCAGCTCCTCTATCCAAAAAACCTACCATATCCAGAAAAATCGAAGTTGGTTTCAACAAAATTTTTTAAAATTTGACAAAAATCTGTACAAAAATCCAAAAATTCGAATTTAATTTCAACTAGAATTACTCAAATGCAGCTCGTCTATCAAAAAAACCTAACATAATCCAGAAAAATCGAAATAGGCTTCAACAAAATTTTTTAAAATTTGGGAAAAATCTGTTCAAAAATCCAAAAATTCGAATTTAATTACAACTAAAATTAATCAAATGCAGCTCCTCTATCCAAAAAACCTAACATAATCCAGAAAAATCGAAATAGGCTTCAACAAATTTTTTAAAATTTGAGAAAAATCTGTACAAAAATCCAAAAATTCGAAGTTAATTTCAACTAGAATTACTCAAATGCAGCTCCTCTATCAAAAAAACCTAACATAATCCAGAGAAATCGAAGTTGGTTTCAACAAAATTTTTTAAAATTTGACAAAAATCTGTACAAAAATCCAAAAATTCGAAGTTAATTACAACTAAAATTACTCAAATGCAGCTCCTCTATCCAAAAAACCTACCATATCCAGAAAAATCGAAGTTGGTTTCAACAAAATTTTTTAAAATTTGACAAAAATCTGTACAAAAATCCAAAAATTCGAATTTAATTTCAACTAGAATTACTCAAATGCAGCTCGTCTATCAAAAAAACCTAACATAATCCAGAAAAATCGAAATAGGCTTCAACAAAATTTTTTAAAATTTGGGAAAAATCTGTTCAAAAATCCAAAAATTCGAATTTAATTACAACTAAAATTAATCAAATGCAGCTCCTCTATCCAAAAAACCTAACATAATCCAGAAAAATCGAAATAGGCTTCAACAAATTTTTTAAAATTTGAGAAAAATCTGTACAAAAATCCAAAAATTCGAAGTTAATTTCAACTAGAATTACTCAAATGCAGCTCCTCTATCAAAAAAACCTAACATAATCCAGAAAAATCGAAATAGGCTTCAACAAATTTTTTAAAATTTGAGAAAAATCTGTACAAAAATCCAAAAATTCGAAGTTAATTTCAACTAGAATTACTCAAATGCAGCTCCTCTATCAAAAAAACCTAACATAATCCAGAAAAATCGAAGTTGGTTTCAACAAAATTTTTTAAAATTTGACAAAAATCTGTACAAAAATCCAAAAATTCGAAATTAATTTCAACTAGAATTACTCAAATGCAGCTCCTCTATCAAAAAAACCTAACATAATCCAGACAAATCGAAGTTGGTTTCAACAAAATTTTTTAAAATTTGACAAAAATCTGTACAAAAATCCAAAAATGCGAAGTTAATTTCAACTAAAATTACTCAAATGCAGCTCCTCTATCAAAAAAACCTAACATAATCCAGAAAAATCGAAGTTGGTTTCAACAAAATTTTTTAAAATTTGGCAAAAATCTGTAGAAAAATCCAAAAATTCGAAGTTAATTTCAACTAGAATTACACAAATGCAGCTCGTCTATAAAAAAAACCTAACATAATCCAGAAAAATCGAAATAGGCTTCTACAAAATTTTTTAAAATTTGAGAAAAATCTGTTCAAAAATCCAAAAATTCGAATTTAATTTCAACTAGAATTACTCAAATGCAGCTCGTCTATCAAAAAAACCTAACATAATCCAGAAAAATCGAAATAGGCTTCAACAAAATTTTTTAAAATTTGGGAAAAATCTGTTCAAAAATCCAAAAATTCGAATTTAATTACAACTAAAATTAATCAAATGCAGCTCCTCTATCTAAAAAACCTAACATAATCCAGAAAAGTCGAAATAGGCTTCAACAAATTTTTTAAAATTTTACAAAAATCTGTACAAAAATCCAAAAATTCGAAGTTAATTTCAACTAGTATTACTCAAATGCAGCTTCGCTACCAAAAAAACCTAACGTAATCCAGAATAATCGAAGTTGGATTCAACAAAATTTTTTAAAATTTGACAAAAATCTGTACAAAAATCCAAAAATTCGAAGTTAATTTCAACTAAAATTACTCAAATGCAGCTCCTCTATCCAAAAAACCTAACATAATCCAGAAAAATCGAAGTTGGTTTCAACAAAATTTTTTAAAATTTGACAAAAATCTGTACAAAAATCAAAAAATTCGAAGATAATTTCAACTTGAATTACTCAAATGCAGCTCCTCTATCAAAAAAACCTAACATAATCCAGAAAAATCGAAGTTGGTTTCAACATAATTTTTTCAAATTTGGCAAAAATCTGTACAAAAATCCAAAAATTCGAAGTTAATTTCAAATCAAATTACTCAAATGCAGCTCCTCTATCAAAAAAACCTAACATAATCCAGAAAAATCGAAGTTGGTTTCAACAAAATTTTTTAAAATTTGACAAAAATCTGTACAAAAATCCAAAAATGCAAAGTTAATTTCAACTAAAATTACTCAAATGCAGCTCCTCTATCAAAAAAACTTTACATAATCCAGAAAAATCTAAGATGGTTTCAACAAAATTTTTTAAAATTTGACACAAATCTGTACAAAAATCCAAAAATTCGAAGTTATTTTCAACTAGAATTACTCAAATGCAGCTCGTCTATAAAAAAAACCTAACATAATCCAGAAAAATCGAAATAGGCTTCAACAAAATTTTTTAAAATTTGAGAAAAATCTGTTCAAAAATCCAAAAATTCGAATTTAATTTCAACTAGAATTACTCAAATGCAGCTCGTCTATCAAAAAAACCTAACATAATCCAGAAAAATCGAAATAGGCTTCAACAAAATTTTTTAAAATTTGGGAAAAATCTGTTCAAAAATCCAAAAATTCGAATTTAATTACAACTAAAATTAATCAAATGCAGCTCCTCTATCCAAAAAACCTAACATAATCCAGAAAAATCGAAATAGGCTTCAACAAATTTTTTAAAATTTGAGAAAAATCTGTACAAAAATCCAAAAATTCGAAGTTAATTTCAACTAGAATTACTCAAATGCAGCTCCTCTATCAAAAAAACCTAACATAATCCAGAAAAATCGAAGTTGGTTTCAACAAAATTTTTTAAAATTTGACAAAAATCTGTACAAAAATCCAAAAATTCGAAATTAATTTCAACTAGAATTACTCAAATGCAGCTCCTCTATCAAAAAAGCCTAACATATTCCTGAAAAATCGAAGTTGGTTTCAACAAAATTTTTTAAAATTTTACAAAAATCTGTACAAAAATCCAAAAATTCGAAGTTAATTTGAACTAGTATTACTCAAATGCAGCTCCGCTACCAAAAAAACCTAACGTAATCCAGAATAATCGAAGTTGGATTCAACAAAATTTTTTAAAATTTGACAAAAATCTGTACAAAAATCTAAAAATTCGAAGTTAATTTCAACTAAAATTACTCAATTGCAGCTCCTCTATAAAAAAAACCTAACATAATCCAGAAAAATCGAAGTTGGTTTCAACAAAATTTATTAAAATTTGACAAACATCTGTACAAAAATCCAAAAATGCGAAGTTAATTTCATCTCAAATTACTCAAATGCAGCTCCACTATCCAAAAAACCTAACATAATCCAGAAAAATCGAAGTTGGTTTCAACAAAATTTTTTAAAATTTGACAAAAATCTGTACAAAAATCCAAAAATTCGAAGATAATTTCAACTAAAATTACTCGAATGCAGCTCCTCTATTGAAAAAACCTAACATAATCCAGAAAAATCGAAATAGGCTTCAACAAATTTTTTAAAATTTGAGAAAAATCTGTTCAAAAATCCAAAAATTTGAAGTTAATTTCAACTAAAATTACTCAAATGCAGCTCCTCTACCACAGAATCCTAACGTAATCAAGAATAATCGAAGTTGGTTTCAACAAAATTTTTTAAAATTTAACAAAAATCTGTACAAAAATCCAAAAATTAGAATTTAATTTCAACTCAAATTACTCAAATGCAGCTCCTCTATCAAAAAAACCTAACATAATCCAGAAAAATCGAAGTTGGTTTCAACATAATTTTTTTAAATTTGACAAAAATCTGTACAATCATCCAAAAATTCGAAGTTAATTTCAACTAAAATTACTCAAATGCAGCTCCTCTATCAAAAAAACCTAACATAATCCAGAGAAATCGAAGTTGGTTTCAACAAAATTTTTTAAAATTTGACAAAAATCTGTACAAAAATCCAAAAATTCGAAGTTAATTACAACTAAAATTACTCAAATGCAGCTCCTCTATCCAAAAAACCTACCATATCCAGAAAATCGAAGTTGGTTTCAACAAAATTTTTTAAAATTTGACAAAAATCTGTACAAAAATCCCAAAAATCGAAGTTAATTACAACTAAAATTACTCAAATGCAGCTCCTCTATCCAAAAAACCTAACATAATCCAGAAAAATCCAAGTTGGTTTCAGCAAAATTTTTTAAAATTTGACAAAAATCTGTACAAACATCCAAAAATTCGAAGTTATTTTCAACTAAAATACTCAAATGCAGCTCCTCTATCCAAAAAACCTGAAATAATCCAGAAAAATCGAAGTTGGTTTCAACATAATTTTTTAAAATTTGACAAAAATCTGTACAAAAATCTTAAAATTCGAAGTTAATTTCAACTAGAATTACTCAAATGCAGCTCCTCTATCAAAAAAGCCTAACATATTCCTGAAAAATCGAAATAGGCTTCAAAAAAATTTTTTAAAATTTGAGAAAAATCGGTTAAAAAATCCAAAAATTCGAAGTTAATTTCAACTCAAATTACTCAAATGCAGCTCCTCTACCAAAAAAACCTAACATAATGCAGAAAAATCGAAGTTGGGTTCAACAAAATTTTACAAAATTTGACAAAAATCTGTACAAAAATCTAAAAATTCGAAGTTAATTTCAACTAGAATTACTCAAATGCAGCTCGTCTATCAAAAAAACCTAACATAATCCAGAAAAATCGAAATAGGCTTCAACAAATTTTTTAAAATTTTACAAAAATCTGTACAAAAATCCAAAAATTCGAAGTTAATTTCAACTAGTATTACTCAAATGCAGCTCCGCTACCAAAAAAACCTAACGTAATCCAGAATAATCGAAGTTGGATTCAACAAAATTTTTTAAAATTTGACAAAAATCTGTACAAAAATCCAAAAATTCGAAGTTAATTTCAACTAAAATTACTCAAATGCAGCTCCTCTATAAAAAAAACCTAACATGATCCAGAATAATCGAAGTTGGTTTCAACAAAATTTATTAAAATTTGACAAAAATCTGTACAAAAATCCAAAAATGCGAAGTTAATTTCAACTCAAATTACTCAAATGCAGCTCCTCTATCCAAAAAACCTAACATAATCCAGAAAAATCGAAGTTGGTTTCAACAAAATTTTTTAAAATTTGACAAAAATCTGTACAAAAATCCAAAAATTCGAAGATAATTTCAACTAAAATTACTCGAATGCAGCTCCTCTATTGAAAAAACCTAACATAATCCAGAAAAATCGAAATAGGCTTCAACAAATTTTTTAAAATTTGAGAAAAATCTGTTCAAAAATCCAAAAATTTTAAGTTAATTTCAACTAAAATTACTCAAATGCAGCTCCGCTACCACAGAATCCTAACGTAATCCAGAATAATCGAAGTTGGTTTCAACAAAATTTTTTAAAATTTAACAAAAATCTGTACAAAAATCCAAAAATTAGAATTTAATTTCAACTCAAATTACTCAAATGCAGCTCCTCTATCAAAAAAACCTAACATAATCCAGACAAATCGAAGTTGGTTTCAACAAAATTTTTTAAAATTTGACAAAAATCTGTACAAAAATCCAAAAATGCGAAGTTAATTTCAACTAAAATTACTCACATGCAGCTCCTATATCCAAAAAACCTACCATATCCAGAAAAATCGAAGTTGGTTTCAACAAAATTTTTTAAAATTTGACAAAAATCTGTACAAAAATCCAAAAATTCGAAGTTAATTTCGACTAGAATTACTCAAATGCAGCTCCTCTATCAAAAAAACTTTACATATTCCTGAAAAATCGAAGTTGGTTTCAACAAAATTTTTTAAAATTTGACAAAAATCTGTACAAAAATCCAAAAATTCGAAGTTAATTTCGACTAGAATTACTCAAATGCAGCTCCTCTATCAAAAAAACTTTACATATTCCTGAAAAATCGAAGTTGGTTTCAACAAAATTTTTTAAAATTTGACAAAAATCTGTACATAAATCCAAAAATTCGAAGTTATTTTCAACTAAAATTACTCAAATGCAGCTCCTCTATCAAAAAAAACTAACATAATCCAGAAAAATCGAAGTTGGTTTCAACAAAATTTTTTAAAATTTGACAAAAATCTGTACAAAAATCCAAAAATTCGAAGATAATTTCAACTAGAATTACTCAAATGCAGCTCCTCTATCAAAAAAACCTAACATAATCCAGAAAAATCGAAGTTGGTTTCAACATAATTTTTTAAAATTTGACAAAAATCTGTACAAAAATCAAAAAATTCGAAGATAATTTCAACTAGAATTACTCAAATGCAGCTCCTCTATCAAAAAAACCTAACATAATCCAGAAAAATCGAAGTTGGTTTCAGCAAAATTTTTTAAAATTTGACAAAAATCTGTACAATCATCCAAAAATTCGAAGTTAATTTCAACTAAAATTACTCAAATGCAGCTCCTCTATCAAAAAAACCTAACATAATCCAGAGAAATCGAAGTTGGTTTCAACAAAATTTTTTAAAATTTGACAAAAATCTGTACAAAAATCCAAAAATTCGAAGTTAATTACAACTAAAATTACTCAAATGCAGCTCCTCTATCCAAAAAACCTACCATATCCAGAAAAATCGAAGTTGGTTTCAACAAAATTTTTTAAAATTTGACAAAAATCTGTACAAAAATTCAAAAATTCGAAGTTAATTTCAACTAAAATTACTCAAATGCAGCTCCTCTATCAAAAAAACCTAACATAATCCAGAAAAATCGAAGTTGGTTTCAACAAAATTTTTTAAAATTTGGCAAAAATCTGTAGAAAAATCCAAAAATTCGAAGTTAATTTCAACTAGAATTACTCAAATGCAGCTCGTCTATAAAAAAAACCTAACATAATCCAGAAAAATCGAAATAGGCTTCAACAAAATTTTTTAAAATTTGAGAAAAATCTGTTCAAAAATCCAAAAATTCGAATTTAATTTCAACTAGAATTACTCAAATGCAGCTCGTCTATCAAAAAAACCAAACATAATCCAGAAAAATCGAAATAGGCTTCAACAAAATTTTTTAAAATTTGGGAAAAATCTGTTCAAAAATCCAAAAATTCGAATTTAATTACAACTAAAATTAATCAAATGCAGCTCCTCTATCCAAAAAACCTAACATAATCCAGAAAAATCGAAATAGGCTTCAACAAATTTTTTAAAATTTTACAAAAATCTGTACAAAAATCCAAAAATTCGAAGTTAATTTCAACTAGTATTACTCAAATGCAGCTCCGCTACCAAAAAAACCTAACGTAATCCAGAATAATCGAAGTTGGATTCAACAAAATTTTTTAAAATTTGACAAAAATCTGTACAAAAATCCAAAAATTCGAAGTTAATTTCAACTAAAATTACTCAAATGCAGCTCCTCTATAAAAAAAACCTAACATAATCCAGAAAAATCGAAGTTGGTTTCAACAAAATTTATTAAAATTTGACAAAAATCTGTACAAAAATCCAAAAATGCGAAGTTAATTTCAACTCAAATTACTCAAATGCAGCTCCTCTATCCAAAAAACCTAACATAATCCCGAAAAATCGAAGTTGGTTTCAAAAAATTTTTTAAAATTTGAGAAAAATCAGTTCAAAAATCCAAAAATTCGAAATTAATTTCAACTAGAATTACTCAAATGCAGCTCCTCTATCAAAAAAGCCTAACATATTCCTGAAAAATCGAAGTTGGTTTCAACAAAATTTTTTAAAATTTGACAAAAATCTGTACAAAAATCCAAAAATTCGAAGTTAATTTCAACTAAAATTACTCAAATGCAGCTCCTCTATAAAAAAAACCTAACATAATCCAGAAAAATCGAAGTTGGTTTCAACAAAATTTATTAAAATTTGACAAAAATCTGTACAAAAATCCAAAAATGCGAAGTTAATTTCAACTCAAATTACTCAAATGCAGCTCCTCTATCCAAAAAACCTAACATAATCCAGAAAAATCGAAGTTGGTTTCAACAAAATTTTTTAAAATTTTACAAAAATCTGTACAAAAATCCAAAAATTCGAAGATAATTTCAACTAAAATTACTCGAATGCAGCTCCTCTATTGAAAAAACCTAACATAATCCAGAAAAATCGAAATAGGCTTCAACAAATTTTTTAAAATTTGAGAAAAATCTGTTCAAAAATCCAAAAATTTGAAGTTAATTTCAACTAAAATTACTCAAATGCAGCTCCGCTACCACAGAATCCTAACGTAATCCAGAATAATCGAAGTTGGTTTCAACAAAATTTTTTAAAATTTAACAAAGATCTGTACAAAAATCCAAAAATTAGAATTTAATTTCAACTCAAATTACTCAAATGCAGCTCCTCTATCAAAAAAACCTAACATAATCCAGACAAATCGAAGTTGGTTTCAACAAAATTTTTTAAAATTTGACAAAAATCTGTACAAAAATCCAAAAATGCGAAGTTAATTTCAACTAAAATTACTCACATGCAGCTCCTATATCCAAAAAACCTACCATATCCAGAAAAATCGAAGTTGGTTTCAACAAAATTTTTTAAAATTTGACAAAAATCTGTACAAAAATCCAAAAATTCGAAGTTAATTTCGACTAGAATTACTCAAATGCAGCTCCTCTATCAAAAAAACTTTACATATTCCTGAAAAATCGAAGTTGGTTTCAACAAAATTTTTTAAAATTTGACAAAAATCTGTACAAAAATCCAAAAATTCGAAGTTAATTTCGACTAGAATTACTCAAATGCAGCTCCTCTATCAAAAAAACTTTACATATTCCTGAAAAATCGAAGTTGGTTTCAACAAAATTTTTTAAAATTTGACAAAAATCTGTACATAAATCCAAAAATTCGAAGATATTTTCAACTAAAATTACTCAAATGCAGCTCCTCTATCAAAAAAAACTAACATAATCCAGAAAAATCGAAATTGGTTTCAACAAAATTTTTTAAAATTTGACAACAATCTGTACAAAAATCAAAAAATTCGAAGATAATTTCAACTAGAATTACTCAAATGCAGCTCCTCTATCAAAAAAACCTAACATAATCCAGAAAAATCGAAGTTGGTTTCAACATAATTTTTTAAAATTTGACAAAAATCTGTACAAAAATCAAAAAATTCGAAGATAATTTCAACTAGAATTACTCAAATGCAGCTCCTCTATCAAAAAAACCTAACATAATCCAGAAAAATCGAAGTTGGTTTCAGCAAAATTTTTTAAAATTTGACAAAAATCTGTACAATCATCCAAAAATTCGAAGTTAATTTCAACTAAAATTACTCAAATGCAGCTCCTCTATCAAAAAAACCTAACATAATCCAGAGAAATCGAAGTTGGTTTCAACAAAATTTTTTAAAATTTGACAAAAATCTGTACAAAAATCCAAAAATTCGAAGTTAATTTCAACTAAAATTACTCAAATGCAGCTCCTCTATCAAAAAAACCTAACATAATCCAGAAAAATCGAAGTTGGTTTCAACAAAATTTTTTAAAATTTGGCAAAAATCTGTAGAAAAATCCAAAAATTCGAAGTTAATTTCAACTAGAATTACTCAAATGCAGCTCGTCTATAAAAAAAACCTAACATAATCCAGAAAAATCGAAATAGGCTTCAACAAAATTTTTTAAAATTTGAGAAAAATCTGTTCAAAAATCCAAAAATTCGAATTTAATTTCAACTAGAATTACTCAAATGCAGCTCGTCTATCAAAAAAACCAAACATAATCCAGAAAAATCGAAATAGGCTTCAACAAAATTTTTTAAAATTTTGGAAAAATCTGTTCAAAAATCCAAAAATTCGAATTTAATTACAACTAAAATTAATCAAATGCAGCTCCTCTATCCAAAAAACCTAACATAATCCAGAAAAATCGAAATAGGCTTCAACAAATTTTTTAAAATTTTACAAAAATCTGTACAAAAATCCAAAAATTCGAAGTTAATTTCAACTAGTATTACTCAAATGCAGCTCCGCTACCAAAAAAACCTAACGTAATCCAGAATAATCGAAGTTGGATTCAACAAAATTTTTTAAAATTTGACAAAAATCTGTACAAAAATCCAAAAATTCGAAGTTAATTTCAACTAAAATTACTCAAATGCAGCTCCTCTATAAAAAAAACCTAACATAATCCAGAAAAATCGAAGTTGGTTTCAACAAAATTTATTAAAATTTGACAAAAATCTGTACAAAAATCCAAAAATGCGAAGTTAATTTCAACTCAAATTACTCAAATGCAGCTCCTCTATCCAAAAAACCTAACATAATCCCGAAAAATCGAAGTTGGTTTCAAAAAATTTTTTAAAATTTGAGAAAAATCAGTTCAAAAATCCAAAAATTCGAAATTAATTTCAACTAGAATTACTCAAATGCAGCTCGTCTATAAAAAAAACCTAACATAATCCAGAAAAATCGAAATAGGCTTCAACAAAATTTTTTAAAATTTGAGAAAAATCTGTTCAAAAATCCAAAAATTCGAATTTAATTTCAACTAGAATTACTCAAATGCAGCTCGTCTATCAAAAAAACCTAACATAATCCAGAAAAATCGAAATAGGCTTCAACAAAATTTTTTAAAATTTGGGAAAAATCTGTTCAAAAATCCAAAAATTCGAATTTAATTACAACTAAAATTAATCAAATGCAGCTCCTCTATCCAAAAAACCTAACATAATCCAGAAAAATCGAAATAGGCTTCAACAAATTTTTTAAAATTTGAGAAAAATCTGTACAAAAATCCAAAAATTCGAAATTAATTTCAACTAGAATTACTCAAATGCAGCTCCTCTATCAAAAAAGCCTAACATATTCCTGAAAAATCGAAGTTGGTTTCAACAAAATTTTTTAAAATTTTAAAAAATCTGTACAAAAATCCAAAAATTCGAAGTTAATTTCAACTAGTATTACTCAAATGCAGCTCCGCTACCAAAAAAACCTAACGTAATCCCGAATAATCGAAGTTGGATTCAACAAAATTTTTTAAAATTTGACAAAAATCTGTACAAAAATCCAAAAATTCGAAGTTAATTTCAACTAAAATTACTCAAATGCAGCTCCTCTATAAAAAAAACCTAACATAATCCAGAAAAATCGAAGTTGGTTTCAACAAAATTTATTAAAATTTGACAAAAATCTGTACAAAAATCCAAAAATGCGAAGTTAATTTCAACTCAAATTACTCAAATGCAGCTCCTCTATCCAAAAAACCTAACATAATCCAGAAAAATCGAAGTTGGTTTCAACAAAATTTTTTAAAATTTGACAAAAATCTGTACAAAAATCCAAAAATTCGAAGATAATTTCAACTAAAATTACTCGAATGCAGCTCCTCTATTGAAAAAACCTAACATAATCCAGAATAATCGAAATAGGCTTCAACAAATTTTTTAAAATTTGAGAAAAATCTGTTCAAAAATCCAAAAATTTGAAGTTAATTTCAACTAAAATTACTCAAATGCAGCTCCTCTACCACAGAATCCTAACGTAATCCAGAATAATCGAAGTTGGTTTCAACAAAATTTTTTAAAATTTAACAAAAATCTGTACAAAAATCCAAAAATTAGAATTTAATTTCAACTCAAATTACTCAAATGCAGCTCCTCTATCAAAAAAACCTAACATAATCCAGAAAAATCGAAGTTGGTTTCAACATAATTTTTTTAAATTTGACAAAAATCTGTACAATCATCCAAAAATTCGAAGTGAATTTCAACTAAAATTACTCAAATGCAGCTCCTCTATCAAAAAAACCTAACATAATCCAGAGAAATCGAAGTTGGTTTCAACAAAATTTTTTAAAATTTGACAAAAATCTGTACAAAAATCCAAAAATTCGAAGTTAATTACAACTAAAATTACTCAAATGCAGCTCCTCTATCCAAAAAACCTACCATATCCAGAAAATCGAAGTTGGTTTCAACAAAATTTTTTAAAATTTGACAAAAATCTGTACAAAAATCCCAAAAATCGAAGTTAATTACAACTAAAATTACTCAAATGCAGCTCCTCTATCCAAAAAACCTAACATAATCCAGAAAAATCGAAGTTGGTTTCAGCAAAATTTTTTAAAATTTGACAAAATCTGTACAAACATCCAAAAATTCGAAGTTATTTTCAACTAAAATACTCAAATGCAGCTCCTCTATCCAAAAAACCTGAAATAATCCAGAAAAATCGAAGTTGGTTTCAACATAATTTTTTAAAATTTGACAAAAATCTGTACAAAAATCTTAAAATTCGAAGTTAATTTCAACTAGAATTACTCAAATGCAGCTCCTCTATCAAAAAAGCCTAACATATTCCTGAAAAATCGAAATAGGCTTCAAAAAAATTTTTTAAAATTTGAGAAAAATCGGTTCAAAAATCCTAAAATTCGAAGTTAATTTCAACTCAAATTACTCAAATGCAGCTCCTCTACCAAAAAAACCTAACATAATGCAGAAAAATCGAAGTTGGGTTCAACAAAATTTTACAAAATTTGACAAAAATCTGTACAAAAATCTAAAAATTCGAAGTTAATTTCAACTAGAATTACTCAAATGCAGCTCGTCTATCAAAAAAACCTAACATAATCCAGAAAAATCGAAGTTGGGTTCAACAAAATTTTATAAAATTTGACAAAAATCTGTACAAAAATCCAAAAATTCGAAGTTAATTACAACTAAAATTACTCAAATGCAGCTCCTCTATCCAAAAAACCTAACATAATCCAGAAAAATCGAAGTTGGTTTCAGCAAAATTTTTTAAAATTTGACAAATATCTGTACAAAATTCAAAAATGCGAAGTTAATTTCAACTAAAATTACTGAAATGCAGCTCCTCTATCAAAA
This sequence comes from Andrena trimmerana, assembly GCA_951215215.1. Taxonomy (NCBI): domain Eukaryota; kingdom Metazoa; phylum Arthropoda; class Insecta; order Hymenoptera; family Andrenidae; genus Andrena; species Andrena trimmerana. The sequence goes on from CATNUO010000083.1 coordinate 242,616, forward strand.
AAACCTAACATAATCCAGAAAAATCGAAGTTGGTTTCAGCAAAATTTTTTAAAATTTGACAAAAATCTGTACAAACTTCCAAAAATTCGAAGTTAATTTCAACTAAAATTACTCAAATGCAGCTCCTCTATCAAAAAAACCTAACATAATCCAGAGAAATCGAAGTTGGTTTCAACAAAATTTTTTAAAATTTGACAAAAATCTGTACAAAAATCCAAAAATTCGAAGTTAATTACAACTAAAATTACTCAAATGCAGCTCCTCTATCCAAAAAACCTACCATATCCAGAAAAATCGAAGTTGGTTTAAACAAAATTTTTTAAAATTTGACAAAAATCTGTACAAAAATCCAAAAATTCGAAGTTAATTTCAACTAAAATTACTCAAATGCAGTTCCGCTACCGAAGAATCCTAACGTAATCCAGAATAATCGAAGTTGGTTTCAACAAAAATTTTTAAAATTTGACAAACATCTGTACAAAAATCCAAAAATTCGAAGTTAATTTCAACTCAAATTACTCAAATGCAGCTCCTCTATCAAAAAAACCTAACATAATACAGACAAATCGAAGTTGGTTTCAACAAAATTTTTTAAAATTTGACAAAAATCTGTACAAAAATCCAAAAATGCGAAGTTAATTTCAACTAAAATTACTCAAATGCAGCTCCTCTATCAAAAAAACCTAACATAATCCAGAAAAATCGAAGTTGGTTTCAACAAAATTTTTTAAAATTTGGCAAAAATCTGTAGAAAAATCCAAAAATTCGAAGTTAATTTCAACTAGAATTACTCAAATGCAGCTCGTCTATAAAAAAAACCTAACATAATCCAGAAAAATCGAAATAGGCTTCAACAAAATTTTTTAAAATTTGAGAAAAATCTGTTCAAAAATCCAAAAATTCGAATTTAATTTCAAATAGAATTACTCAAATGCAGCTCGTCTATCAAAAAAACCTAACATAATCCAGAAAAATCGAAATAGGCTTCAACAAAATTTTTTAAAATTTGGGAAAAATCTGTTCAAAAATCCAAAAATTCGTATTTAATTACAACTAAAATTAATCAAATGCAGCTCCTCTATCCAAAAAACCTAACATAATCCAGAAAAATCGAAATAGGCTTCAACAAATTTTTTAAAATTTTACAAAAATCTGTACAAAAATCCAAAAATTCGAAGTTAATTTCAACTAGTATTACTCAAATGCAGCTCCGCTACCAAAAAAACCTAACGTAATCCAGAATAATCGAAGTTGGATTCAACAAAATTTTTTAAAATTTGACAAAAATCTGTACAAAAATCCAAAAATTCGAAGTTAATTTCAACTAAAATTACTCAAATGCAGCTCCTCTATAAAAAAAACCTAACATAATCCAGAAAAATCGAAGTTGGTTTCAACAAAATTTATTAAAATTTGACAAAAATCTGTACAAAAATCCAAAAATGCGAAGTTAATTTCAACTCAAATTACTCAAATGCAGCTCCTCTATCAAAAAAACGTAACATAATCCAGAAAAATCTAAGTTGGTTTCAACAAAATTTTTTAAAATTTTACAAAAATCTGTACAAAAATCCAAAAATTCGAAGTTAATTTCAACTAGTATTACTCAAATGCAGCTCCGCTACCAAAAAAACCTAACGTAATCCAGAGAAATCGAAGTTGGTTTCAACAAAATTTTTTAAAATTTGACAAAAATCTGTACAAAAATCCAAAAATTCGAAGATAATTTCAACTAAAATTACTCAAATGCAGCTCCTCTATCAAAAAAACCTAACATAATCCAGAGAAATCGAAGTTGGTTTCAACAAAATTTTTTAAAATTTGACAAAAATCTGTACAAAAATCCAAAAATTCGAAGTTAATTACAACTAAAATTACTCAAATGCAGCTCCTCTATCCAAAAAACCTACCATATCCAGAAAAATCGAAGTTGGTTTCAACAAAATTTTTTAAAATTTGACAAAAATCTGTACAAAAATCCAAAAATTCGAAGTTAATTTCAACTAAAATTACTCAAATGCAGTTCCGCTACCGAAGAATCCTAACGTAATCCAGAATAATCGAAGTTGGTTTCAACAAAATTTTTTAAAATTTGACAAACATCTGTACAAAAATCCAAAAATTCGAAGTTAATTTCAACTCAAATTACTCAAATGCAGCTCCTCTATAAAAAAAACCTAACATAATCCAGACAAATCGAAGTTGGTTTCAACAAAATTTTTTAAAATTTGACAAAAATCTGTACAAAAATCCAAAAATGCGAAGTTAATTTCAACTAAAATTACTCAAATGCAGCTCCTCTATCAAAAAAACCTAACATAATCCAGAAAAATCGAAGTTGGTTTCAACAAAATTTTTTAAAATTTGGCAAAAATCTGTAGAAAAATCCAAAAATTCGAAGTTAATTTCAACTAGAATTACTCAAATGCAGCTCGTCTATAAAAAAAACCTAACATAATCCAGAAAAATCGAAATAGGCTTCAACAAAATTTTTTAAAATTTGGGAAAAATCTGTTCAAAAATCCAAAAATTCGAATTTAATTACAACTAAAATTTATCAAATGCAGCTCCTCTATCCAAAAAACCTAACATAATCCAGAAAAATCGAAATAGGCTTCAACAAATTTTTTAAAATTTGAGAAAAATCTGTACAAAAATCCAAAAATTCGAAGTTAATTTCAACTAGAATTACTCAAATGCAGCTCCTCTATCAAAAAAACCTAACATAATCCAGAAAAATCGAAGTTGGTTTCAACAAAATTTTTTAAAATTTGACAAAAATCTGTACAAAAATCCAAAAATTCGAAATTAATTTCAACTAGAATTACTCAAATGCAGCTCCTCTATCAAAAACGCCTAACATATTCCTGAAAAATCGAAGTTGGTTTCAACAAAATTTTTTAAAATTTTACAAAAATCTGTACAAAAATCCAAAAATTCGAAGTTAATTTCAACTAGTATTACTCAAATGCAGCTCCGCTACCAAAAAAACCTAACGTAATCCAGAATAATCGAAGTTGGATTCAACAAAATTTTTTAAAATTTGACAAAAATCTGTACAAAAATCCAAAAATTCGAAGTTAATTTCAACTAAAATTACTCAAATGCAGCTCCTCTATAAAAAAAACCTAACATAATCCAGAAAAATCGAAGTTGGTTTCAACAAAATTTATTAAAATTTGACAAAAATCTGTACAAAAATCCAAAAATGCGAAGTTAATTTCAACTCAAATTACTCAAATGCAGCTCCTCTATCCAAAAAACCTAACATAATCCAGAAAAATCGAAGTTGGTTTCAACAAAATTTTTTAAAATTTGACAAGAATCTGTACAAAAATCCAAAAATGCAAAGTTAATTTCAACTAAAATTACTCAAATGCAGCTCCTCTATCAAAAAAACTTTACATAATCCAGAAAAATCTAAGATGGTTTCAACAAAATTTTTTAAAATTTGACACAAATCTGTACAAAAATCCAAAAATTCGAAGTTATTTTCAACTAGAATTACTCAAATGCAGCTCGTCTATAAAAAAAACCTAACATAATCCAGAAAAATCGAAATAGGCTTCAACAAAATTTTTTAAAATTTGAGAAAAATCTGTTCAAAAATCCAAAAATTCGAATTTAATTTCAAATAGAATTACTCAAATGCAGCTCGTCTATCAAAAAAACCTAACATAATCCAGAAAAATCGAAATAGGCTTCAACAAAATTTTTTAAAATTTGGGAAAAATCTGTTCAAAAATCCAAAAATTCGTATTTAATTACAACTAAAATTAATCAAATGCAGCTCCTCTATCCAAAAAACCTAACATAATCCAGAAAAATCGAAATAGGCTTCAACAAATTTTTTAAAATTTTACAAAAATCTGTACAAAAATCCAAAAATTCGAAGTTAATTTCAACTAGTATTACTCAAATGCAGCTCCGCTACCAAAAAAACCTAACGTAATCCAGAATAATCGAAGTTGGATTCAACAAAATTTTTTAAAATTTGACAAAAATCTGTACAAAAATCCAAAAATTCGAAGTTAATTTCAACTAAAATTACTCAAATGCAGCTCCTCTATAAAAAAAACCTAACATAATCCAGAAAAATCGAAGTTGGTTTCAACAAAATTTATTAAAATTTGACAAAAATCTGTACAAAAATCCAAAAATGCGAAGTTAATTTCAACTCAAATTACTCAAATGCAGCTCCTCTATCAAAAAAACGTAACATAATCCAGAAAAATCTAAGTTGGTTTCAACAAAATTTTTTAAAATTTTACAAAAATCTGTACAAAAATCCAAAAATTCGAAGTTAATTTCAACTAGTATTACTCAAATGCAGCTCCGCTACCAAAAAAACCTAACGTAATCCAGAGAAATCGAAGTTGGTTTCAACAAAATTTTTTAAAATTTGACAAAAATCTGTACAAAAATCCAAAAATTCGAAGATAATTTCAACTAAAATTACTCAAATGCAGCTCCTCTATCAAAAAAACCTAACATAATCCAGAGAAATCGAAGTTGGTTTCAACAAAATTTTTTAAAATTTGACAAAAATCTGTACAAAAATCCAAAAATTCGAAGTTAATTACAACTAAAATTACTCAAATGCAGCTCCTCTATCCAAAAAACCTACCATATCCAGAAAAATCGAAGTTGGTTTCAACAAAATTTTTTAAAATTTGACAAAAATCTGTACAAAAATCCAAAAATTCGAAGTTAATTTCAACTAAAATTACTCAAATGCAGTTCCGCTACCGAAGAATCCTAACGTAATCCAGAATAATCGAAGTTGGTTTCAACAAAATTTTTTAAAATTTGACAAACATCTGTACAAAAATCCAAAAATTCGAAGTTAATTTCAACTCAAATTACTCAAATGCAGCTCCTCTATAAAAAAAACCTAACATAATCCAGACAAATCGAAGTTGGTTTCAACAAAATTTTTTAAAATTTGACAAAAATCTGTACAAAAATCCAAAAATGCGAAGTTAATTTCAACTAAAATTACTCAAATGCAGCTCCTCTATCAAAAAAACCTAACATAATCCAGAAAAATCGAAGTTGGTTTCAACAAAATTTTTTAAAATTTGGCAAAAATCTGTAGAAAAATCCAAAAATTCGAAGTTAATTTCAACTAGAATTACTCAAATGCAGCTCGTCTATAAAAAAAACCTAACATAATCCAGAAAAATCGAAATAGGCTTCAACAAAATTTTTTAAAATTTGGGAAAAATCTGTTCAAAAATCCAAAAATTCGAATTTAATTACAACTAAAATTAATCAAATGCAGCTCCTCTATCCAAAAAACCTAACATAATCCAGAAAAATCGAAATAGGCTTCAACAAATTTTTTAAAATTTGAGAAAAATCTGTACAAAAATCCAAAAATTCGAAGTTAATTTCAACTAGAATTACTCAAATGCAGCTCCTCTATCAAAAAAACCTAACATAATCCAGAAAAATCGAAGTTGGTTTCAACAAAATTTTTTAAAATTTGACAAAAATCTGTACAAAAATCCAAAAATTCGAAATTAATTTCAACTAGAATTACTCAAATGCAGCTCCTCTATCAAAAACGCCTAACATATTCCTGAAAAATCGAAGTTGGTTTCAACAAAATTTTTTAAAATTTTACAAAAATCTGTACAAAAATCCAAAAATTCGAAGTTAATTTCAACTAGTATTACTCAAATGCAGCTCCGCTACCAAAAAAACCTAACGTAATCCAGAATAATCGAAGTTGGATTCAACAAAATTTTTTAAAATTTGACAAAAATCTGTACAAAAATCCAAAAATTCGAAGTTAATTTCAACTAAAATTACTCAAATGCAGCTCCTCTATAAAAAAAACCTAACATAATCCAGAAAAATCGAAGTTGGTTTCAACAAAATTTATTAAAATTTGACAAAAATCTGTACAAAAATCCAAAAATGCGAAGTTAATTTCAACTCAAATTACTCAAATGCAGCTCCTCTATCCAAAAAACCTAACATAATCCAGAAAAATCGAAGTTGGTTTCAACAAAATTTTTTAAAATTTGACAAGAATCTGTACAAAAATCCAAAAATGCAAAGTTAATTTCAACTAAAATTACTCAAATGCAGCTCCTCTATCAAAAAAACTTTACATAATCCAGAAAAATCTAAGATGGTTTCAACAAAATTTTTTAAAATTTGACACAAATCTGTACAAAAATCCAAAAATTCGAAGTTATTTTCAACTAGAATTACTCAAATGCAGCTCGTCTATAAAAAAAACCTAACATAATCCAGAAAAATCGAAATAGGCTTCAACAAAATTTTTTAAAATTTGAGAAAAATCTGTTCAAAAATCCAAAAATTCGAATTTAATTTCAACTAGAATTACTCAAATGCAGCTCGTCTATCAAAAAAACCTAACATAATCCAGAAAAATCGAAATAGGCTTCAACAAAATTTTTTAAAATTTGGGAAAAATCTGTTCAAAAATCCAAAAATTCGAATTTAATTACAACTAAAATTAATCAAATGCAGCTCCTCTATCCAAAAAACCTAACATAATCCAGAAAAATCGAAATAGGCTTCAACAAATTTTTTAAAATTTGAGAAAAATCTGTACAAAAATCCAAAAATTCGAAGTTAATTTCAACTAGAATTACTCAAATGCAGCTCCTCTATCAAAAAAACCTAACATAATCCAGAAAAATCGAAGTTGGTTTCAACAAAATTTTTTAAAATTTGACAAAAATCTGTACAAAAATCCAAAAATTCGAAATTAATTTCAACTAGAATTACTCAAATGCAGCTCCTCTATCAAAAACGCCTAACATATTCCTGAAAAATCGAAGTTGGTTTCAACAAAATTTTTTAAAATTTTACAAAAATCTGTACAAAAATCTAAAAATTCGAAGTTAATTTCAACTAGTATTACTCAAATGCAGCTCCGCTACCAAAAAAACCTAACGTAATCCAGAATAATCGAAGTTGGATTCAACAAAATTTTTTAAAATTTGACAAAAATCTGTACAAAAATTCAAAAATTCGCAGTTAATTTCAACTAAAATTACTCAAATGCAGCTCCTCTATAAAAAAAACCTAACATAATCCAGAAAAATCGAAGTTGGTTTCAACAAAATTTATTAAAATTTGACAAAAATCTGTACAAAAATCCAAAAATGCGAAGTTAATTTCAACTCAAATTACTCAAATGCAGCTCCTCTATCCAAAAAACCTAACATAATCCAGAAAAATCGAAGTTGGTTTCAACAAAATTTTTTAAAATTTGACAAGAATCTGTACAAAAATCCAAAAATTCGAAGTTAATTTCGACTAGAATTACTCAAATGCAGCTCCTCTATCAAAAAAACTTTTCATATTCCTGAAAAATCGAAGTTGGTTTCAACAAAATTTTTTAAAATTTGACAAAAATCTGTACAAAAATCCAAAAATTCGAAGTTAATTTCGACTAGAATTACTCAAATGCAGCTCCTCTATCAAAAAAACTTTACATATTCCTGAAAAATCGAAGTTGGTTTCAACAAAATTTTTTAAAATTTGACAAAAATCTGTACAAAAATCCAAAAATTCGAAGTTATTTTCAACTAGAATTACTCAAATGCAGCTCCTCTATCAAAAACGCCTAACATATTCCTGAAAAATCGAAGTTGGTTTCAACAAAATTTTTTAAAATTTTACAAAAATCTGTACAAAAATCTAAAAATTCGAAGTTAATTTCAACTAGTATTACTCAAATGCAGCTCCGCTACCAAAAAAACCTAACGTAATCCAGAATAATCGAAGTTGGATTCAACAAAATTTTTTAAAATTTGACAAAAATCTGTACAAAAATTCAAAAATTCGAAGTTAATTTCAACTAAAATTACTCAAATGCAGCTCCTCTATAAAAAAAACCTAACATAATCCAGAAAAATCGAAGTTGGATTCAACAAAATTTATTAAAATTTGACAAAAATCTGTACAAAAATCCAAAAATGCGAAGTTAATTTCAACTCAAATTACTCAAATGCAGCTCCTCTATCCAAAAAACCTAACATAATCCAGAAAAATCGAAGTTGGTTTCAACAAAATTTTTTAAAATTTGACAAGAATCTGTACAAAAATCAAAAAATTCGAAGTTAATTTCGACTAGAATTACTCAAATGCAGCTCCTCTATCAAAAAAACTTTTCATATTCCTGAAAAATCGAAGTTGGTTTCAACAAAATTTTTTAAAATTTGACAAAAATCTGTACAAAAATCCAAAAATTCGAAGTTAATTTCGACTAGAATTACTCAAATGCAGCTCCTCTATCAAAAAAACTTTACATATTCCTGAAAAATCGAAGTTGGTTTCATCAAAATTTTTTAAAATTTGACAAAAATCTGTACAAAAATCCAAAAATTCGAAGTTATTTTCAACTAAAATTACTCAAATGCAGCTCCTCTATCAAAAAAACCTAACATATTCCAGAAAATTCGAAGTTGGTTTCAACAAAATTTTTTAAAATTTGACAAAAATCTGTACAAAAATCAAAAAATTCGAAGATAATTTCAACTTGAATTACTCAAATGCAGCTCCTCTATCAAAAAAACCTAACATAATCCAGAAAAATCGAAATAGGCTTCAAAAAATTTTTTAAAATTTGAGAAAAATCTGTTCAAAAATCCAAAAATTCGAAGTTAATTTCAACAAATATTACTCAAATGCAGCTCCGCTACCAAACAAACCTAACATAATCCAGAGAAATCGAAGTTGGTTTCAACAAAATTTTTGAAAATTTGACAAAAATCTGATCAAAAATCCAAAAATTCGAAGTTAAATTCAACTAAAATTACTCAAATGCAGCTCCTCTATCAAAAAAACGTAACATAATCCAGAAAAATCTAAGTTGGTTTCAACAAAATTTTTTAAAATTTTACAAAAATCTGTACAAAAATCCAAAAATTCGAAGTTAATTTCAACTAGTATTACTCAAATGCAGCTCCGCTACCAAAAAAACCTAAGGTAATCCAGAATAATCGAAGTTGGATTCAACAAAATTTTTTAAAATTTGACAAAAATCTGTACAAAAATCCAAAAATTCGAAGTTAATTTCAACTAAAATTACTCAAATGCAGCTCCTCTATAAAAAAACCTAACATAATCCAGAAAAATCGAAGTTGGTTTCAACAAAATTTATTAAAATTTGACAAAAATCTGTACAAAAATCCAAAAATGCGAAGTTAATTTCAACTCAAATTACTCAAATGCAGCTCCTCTATCCAAAAAACCTAACATAATCCCGAAAAATCGAAGTTGGTTTCAAAAAATTTTTTAAAATTTGAGAAAAATCTGTTCAAAAATCCAAAAATTCGAAGTTAATTTCGACTAGAATTACTCAAATGCAGCTCCTCTATCAAAAAAACCTAACATAATCCAGAAAAATCGAAATAGGCTTCAAAAAATTTTTTAAAATTTGAGAAAAATCGGTTCAAAAATCCAAAAATTCGAAGTTAATTTCAACTCAAATTACTCAAATGCAGCTCCTCTACCAAAAAAACCTAACATAATGCAGAAAAATCGAAGTTGGGTTCAACAAAATTTTACAAAATTTGACAAAAATCTGTACAAAAATCTAAAAATTCGAAGTTAATTTCAACTAGAATTACTCAAATGCAGCTCGTCTATCAAAAAAACCTAACATAATCCAGAAAAATCGAAGTTGGGTTCAACAAAATTTTATAAAATTTGACAAAAATCTGTACAAAAATCCAAAAATTCGAAGTTAATTACAACTAAAATTACTCAAATGCAGCTCCTCTATCCAAAAAACCTAACATAATCCAGAAAAATCGAAGTTGGTTTCAGCAAAATTTTTTAAAATTTGACAAATATCTGTACAAAAATCCAAAAATGCGAAGTTAATTTCAACTAAAATTACTGAAATGCAGCTCCTCTATCAAAAAAACCTAACATAATCCAGAAAAATCGAAGTTGGGTTCAACAAAATTTTTTAAAATTTGACAAAAATCTGAACAAAAATCCAAAAATTCGAAGTTAATTTAAACTAAAATTACTCAAATGCAGCTCCTCTATCAAAAAAAACCTAACATAATCCAGAAAAATCGAAGTTGGTTTCAACAAAATTTTTTAAAATTTGACAAAACTCTGGACAAAAATCCAAAAATTCGAAGTTAATTTCAACTAAAATTACTCAAATGCAGCTCCTCTATCAAAAAAACCTAACATAATCCAGAAAAATCGAAGTTGGGTTCAACAAAATTTTATAAAATTTGACAAAAATCTGGACAAAAATCCAAAAATTCGAAGTTAATTTCAACTCAAATTACTCAAATGCAGCTCCTCTATCAAAAAAACCTAACATAATCCAGAAAAATCGAAGTTGGTTTCAACAAAATTTTTTATAATTTGACAGAAATCTGTACAAAAATCCAAAAATGCGAAGTTATTTTCAACTAAAATTACTTAAATGCAGCTCCTCTATCAAAAAAACCTAACATAATCCAGAAAAATCGAAGTTGGGTTCAACAAAATTTTTTAAAATTTGACAAATATCTGTACAAAAATCCAAATATTCGAAGTTAATTTCAACTAAAATTACTTAAATGCAGCTCCTCTATCCAAAAAACCTAACATAATCCAGAAAAATCGAAGTTGGGTTCAACAAAATTTTATAAAATTAGACAAATATCTGTACAAAAATCCAAATATTCGAAGTTAATTTCAACTAAAATTACTCAAATGCAGCTCCGCTACCAAAAAAACCTAACGTAATCCAGAATAATCGAAGTTGGTTTCAACAAAATTTTTTAAAATTTTACAAACATCTGTAAAAAAGTCCCAAAATTCGAAGTTAATTTCAACTAAAATTACTCAAATGCAGCCCTCTATCAAAAAAACCTAACACAATCCAGAGAAATCGAAGTTGGTTTCAACAAAATTTTTTAAAATTTTACAAAAATCTGTACAAAAAACCAAATATTCGCTGGATTATGTAAAGTTTTTTGGATAGAGGAGCTGCACTTGAGTAATTTTAGTTGTAATTAACTTCGAATTTTTGGATCTTTGTACAGATTTTTGTCAAATTTTAAAAAATTTTGTTGAAACCAACTTCGATTTTTCTGGATTATGTTAGGTTTTTTTGATAGAGGAGCTGCATTTGAGTAATTCTAGTTGAAATTATCTTTGAATTTTTGGATTTTTGTTCAGATTTTTGTCTAATTTTAAAAAATTTTGTTGAACCCAACTTCGATTTTTCTGGATTATGTTAGGTTCTTTTGATAGAGGAGCTGCATTTGAGTAATTTTAGTTGAAAATAACTTCGAATTTTTGGATTTTTGTACAGATTTTTGTCAAATTTTAAAAAATTTTGTTGAAACCAACTTCGATTACTCTGGATTATGTTAGGTTTTTTGGATAGAGGAGCTGCATTTCATTAATTTTAGTTGAAATTATCTTCGAATTTTTGGATTTTTGTACAGATTTTTGTCAAATTTTAAAAAATTTTGTTTAAACCTACTTCGATTTTTCTGGATTATGTTAGGTTTTTTTGATAGAGGAGCTGCATTTGAGTAATTTTAGTTGAAATTAACTTCGAATTTTTTGATTTTTGTACAGATATTTGTAAAATTTTAAAAAATTTTGTTGAAACCAACATCGATTTCTCTGGATTATGTAAAGTTTTTTTGATAGAGGAGCTGCATTTGAGTAATTTTAGTTGAAAATAACTTCGAATTTTTGGATTTTTGTAAAGATTTTTGTCAAATTTTAAGACATTTTGTTTAAACCTACTTCGATTTTTCTGGATTATGTTAGGTTTTTTTGATAGAGGAGCTGCATTTGAGTAATTTTAGTTGAAATTAACTTCGAATTTTTGGATTTTTGTACAGATATTTGTAAAATTTTAAAAAATTTTGTTGAAACCAACATCGATTTCTCTGGATTATGTAAAGTTTTTTTGATAGAGGAGCTGCATTGGAGTAATTTTAGTTGAAAATAACTTCGAATTTTTGGATGCTTGTACAGATTTTTGTCAAATTTTAAAAAATTTTGTTGAAACCAACTTCGATTTTTCTGGAATATGTTAGGTTTTTTTGATAAAGGAGCTGCATTTGAGTAATTTTAGTTGAAATTAACTTCGAATTTTTGGATTTTTGTACAAATTTTTGTCAAATTTTAAAAAATTCTGTTGAAACCAACTTCGATTTTTCTGGATTATTTTAGGTTTTTTTGATAGAGGAGCTGCATTTGAGTAATTTTAGTTGAAATTAACTTCGAATTTTTGGATTTTTGTACAGATTTTGTCAAATTTTAAAAAATTTTGTTGAAACCAACTTCGATTTTTCTGGATTATTTTAGGTTTTTTGGATAGAGGAGCTGCACTTGAGTAATTTTAGTTGTAATTAACTTCGAATTTTTGGATCTTTGTACAGATTTTTGTCAAATTTTAAAAAATTTTGTTGAAACCAACTTCGATTTTTCTGGATTATGTTAGGTTTTTTTGATAGAGGAGCTGCATTTGAGTAATTCTAGTTGAAATTATCTTTGAATTTTTGGATTTTTGTTCAGATTTTTGTCTAATTTTAAAGAATTTTGTTGAACCCAACTTCGATTTTTCTGGATTATGTTAGGTTCTTTTGATAGAGGAGCTGCATTTGAGTAATTTTAGTTGAAAATAACTTCGAATTTTTGGATTTTTGTACAGATTTTTGTCAAATTTTAAAAAATTTTGTTGAAACCAACTTCGATTACTCTGGATTATGTTAGGTTTTTTGGATAGAGGAGCTGCATATGAGTAATTTTAGTTGTAATTAACTTCGAATTTTTTGATTTTTGAACAGATTTTTCTCCAATTTTAAAAAATTTGTTGAAGCCTATTTCGATTTTTCTGGATTATGTTAGGTTTTTTGGATAGAGGAGCTGCATTTGAGTAATTTTAGTTGTAATTAACTTCGAATTTTTGGATTTTTGTACAGATTTTTGAAAAATTGTAAAAAATTTTGTTGAAACCAACTTCGATTTTTCTGGATTATGTTAGGTTTTTTTGATAGAGGAGCTGCATTTGAGTAATTCTAGTTGAAATTAACTTCGAATTTTTGCATTTTTGTTCAGATTTTTGTCAAATTTTAAAAAATTTTGTTGAACCCAACTTCGATTTTTTTGGATTATGGTAGGTTTTTTTGATAGACGAGCTGCATTTGAGTAATTCTAGTTGAAATTAACTTCGATTTTTTGGATTTTTGATCAGATTTTTGTCAAATTTTAAAAAATTATGCTCAAACCAACTTCGATTATTCTGGATTAAGTTAGGTTTTTTTGGTAGAGGAGCTGCATTTGAGTAATTTTAGTTGAAATTAACTTCGAATTTTTGGATTTTTGATCAGATTTTTGTCAAATTTTAAAAAATTATGTTGAAACCAACTTCGATTATTCTGGATTACGTTAAGTTTTTTGGTAGAGGAGCTGCATTTGAGTAATTTTAGTTGAAATTAACTTCGAATTTTTGGATTTTTGAACAGATTTTTCTCAAATATTAAAAAATTATGCTGAAACCAACTTCGATTATTCTGGATTAAGTTAGGTTTTTTTGATAGAGGCGCTGCATTTGAGTAATTTTAGTTGAAATTAACTTCGAATTTTTGGATTTTTGAACAGATTTTTCTCCAATTTTAAAAAATTTGTTGAAGCCTATTTCGATTTTTCTGGATTATGTTAGGTTTTTTCGATAGAGGAGCTGCATTTGAGTAATTTTAGTTGTAATTAAATTCGAATTTTTGGATTTTTGAACAGATTTTTCTCCAATTTTAAAAAATTTGTTGAAGCCTATTTCGATTTTTCTGGATTATGTTAGGTTTTTTGATAGACGAGCTGCATTTGAGTAATTCTAGTTGAAATTAACTTCGATTTTTTGGATTTTTGATCAGATTTTTGTCAAATTTTAAAAAATTATGTTGAAACCAACTTCGATTATTCTGGATTAAGTTAGGTTTTTTTGGTAGAGGAGCTGCATTTGAGTAATTTTAGTTGAAATTAACTTCGAATTGTTGGATTTTTGTACAGATTTTTGTCCAATTTTAAAAAATTATGTTGAAACCTACTTCGATTTTTCTGGATTATGTAAAGTTTTTTTGATAGAGGAGCTGCATTTGAGTAATTTTAGTTGAAATTAACTTCGAATTTTTGGATTTTTGTACAGATTTTTGTCAAATTTTAAAAAATTATGTTGCAACCAACTTCGATATTTCTGGATTATGTAAAGTTTTTTTGTTAGAGGAGCTGCATTTGAGTAATTTTAGTTGAAAATAACTTCGAATTTTTGGATTTTTGTACAGATTATTGTCAAATTTTAAAAAATTTTGTTGTAACCAACTTCGACTTTTCTGGATTATGTAAAGTTTTTTTGTTAGAGGAGCTGCATTTGAGTATTTTTAGTTGAAAATAACTTCGAATTTTCAGATTTTTGTACAGATTTTTGTCAAATTTTAAAAAAATTTGTTGAAACCTACTTCGATTTTTCTGGATTATGTAAAGTTTTTTTGTTAGAGGAGCTGCATTTGAGTAATTTTAGTTGAAAATAACTCCGAATTTTTGGATTTTCGTACAGATTTTTGTCAAATTTTAAAAAATTTTGTTGAAACCAACTTCGATTTTTCTGGAATATGTTAGGTTTTTTTGATAGAGGAGCTGCATTTGAGTAATTCTAGTTGAAATTATCTTCGAATTTTTGGATTTTTGTACAGATTTTTGTCAAATTTTAAAAAATTTTGTTGAAACCAACTTCGATATTTCTGGATTATGTTAGGTTTTTTTGATAGAGGAGCTGCATTTGAGTAATTTTAGTTGAAAATAACTTCGAATTTTTGGATTTTCGTACAGATTTTTGTCAAATTTTAAAAAATTTTGTTGAAACCAACTTCGATTTTTCTGGAATATGTTAGGTTTTTTTGATAGAAGAGCTGCATTTGAGTAATTTTAGTTGAAAATAACTTCGAATTTTTGGATTTTTGTACAGATTTTTGTCAAATTTTAAAAAATTTTGTTGAACCCAACTTCGATTTTTTTGGATTATGGTAGGTTTTTTTGATAGACGAGCTGCATTTGAGTAATTCTAGTTGAAATTAACTTCGATTTTTTGGATTTTTGATCAGATTTTTGTCAAATTTTAAAAAATTATGCTCAAACCAACTTCGATTATTCTGGATTAAGTTAGGTTTTTTTGGTAGAGGAGCTGCATTTGAGTAATTTTAGTTGAAATTAACTTCGAATTTTTGGATTTTTGATCAGATTTTTGTCAAATTTTAAAAAATTATGTTGAAACCAACTTCGATTATTCTGGATTACGTTAAGTTTTTTGGTAGAGGAGCTGCATTTGAGTAATTTTAGTTGAAATTAACTTCGAATTTTTGGATTTTTGAACAGATTTTTCTCAAATATTAAAAAATTATGCTGAAACCAACTTCGATTATTCTGGATTAAGTTAGGTTTTTTTTGATAGAGGCGCTGCATTTGAGTAATTTTAGTTGAAATTAACTTCGAATTTTTGGATTTTTGAACAGATTTTTCTCCAATTTTAAAAAATTTGTTGAAGCCTATTTCGATTTTTCTGGATTATGTTAGGTTTTTTCGATAGAGGAGCTGCATTTGAGTAATTTTAGTTGTAATTAAATTCGAATTTTTGGATTTTTGAACAGATTTTTCTCCAATTTTAAAAAATTTGTTGAAGCCTATTTCGATTTTTCTGGATTATGTTAGGTTTTTTGATAGACGAGCTGCATTTGAGTAATTCTAGTTGAAATTAACTTCGATTTTTTGGATTTTTGATCAGATTTTTGTCAAATTTTAAAAAATTATGTTGAAACCAACTTCGATTATTCTGGATTAAGTTAGGTTTTTTTGGTAGAGGAGCTGCATTTGAGTAATTTTAGTTGAAATTAACTTCGAATTGTTGGATTTTTGTACAGATTTTTGTCCAATTTTAAAAAATTATGTTGAAACCTACTTCGATTTTTCTGGATTATGTAAAGTTTTTTTGATAGAGGAGCTGCATTTGAGTAATTTTAGTTGAAATTAACTTCGAATTTTTGGATTTTTGTACAGATTTTTGTCAAATTTTAAAAAATTATGTTGCAACCAACTTCGATATTTCTGGATTATGTAAAGTTTTTTTGTTAGAGGAGCTGCATTTGAGTAATTTTAGTTGAAAATAACTTCGAATTTTTGGATTTTTGTACAGATTATTGTCAAATTTTAAAAAATTTTGTTGTAACCAACTTCGACTTTTCTGGATTATGTAAAGTTTTTTTGTTAGAGGAGCTGCATTTGAGTATTTTTAGTTGAAAATAACTTCGAATTTTCAGATTTTTGTACAGATTTTTGTCAAATTTTAAAAAAATTTGTTGAAACCTACTTCGATTTTTCTGGATTATGTAAAGTTTTTTTGTTAGAGGAGCTGCATTTGAGTAATTTTAGTTGAAAATAACTCCGAATTTTTGGATTTTCGTACAGATTTTTGTCAAATTTTAAAAAATTTTGTTGAAACCAACTTCGATTTTTCTGGAATATGTTAGGTTTTTTTGATAGAGGAGCTGCATTTGAGTAATTCTAGTTGAAATTATCTTCGAATTTTTGGATTTTTGTACAGATTTTTGTCAAATTTTAAAAAATTTTGTTGAAACCAACTTCGATATTTCTGGATTATGTTAGGTTTTTTTGATAGAGGAGCTGCATTTGAGTAATTTTAGTTGAAAATAACTTCGAATTTTTGGATTTTCGTACAGATTTTTGTCAAATTTTAAAAAATTTTGTTGAAACCAACTTCGATTTTTCTGGAATATGTTAGGTTTTTTTGATAGAAGAGCTGCATTTGAGTAATTTTAGTTGAAAATAACTTCGAATTTTTGGATTTTTGTACAGATTTTTGTCAAATTTTAAAAAATTTTGTTGAACCCAACTTCGACTTTTCTGGATTATGTTAGGTTTTTTTGATAGAGGAGCTGCATTTGAGTAATTCTAGTTGAAATTATCTTCGAATTTTTGGATTTTTGTTCAGATTTTTGTCAAGTTTTAAAAAATTTTATTGAACCCAACTTCGATTTTTCTGGATTATGTTAGGTTTTTTTGATAGAGGGGCTGCATTTGAGTAATTTTAGTTGTAATTAACTTCGAATTTTTGGATTTTTGTACAGATTTTTATCAAATTTTAAAAAAATTTGTTGAAACCAACTTCGATTTTTCTGGAATATGTTAGGTTTTTTTGATAGAGGAGCTGCATTTGAGTAATTCTAGTTGAAATTATCTTCGAATTTTTGGATTTTTGTACAGATTTTTGTCAAATTTTAAAAAATTTTGTTGAAACCAACTTCGATATTTCTGGATTATGTACAGTTTTTTTGATAGAGGAGCTGCATCTGAGTAATTTTAGATGAAGATAACTACGAATTTTTGGATTTTTGTACAGATTTTTGTCAAATTTTAAAAAATTTTGTTGAAACCAACTTCGATATTTCTGGATTATGTAAAGTTTTTTTGATAGAGGAGCTGCATTTGAGTAATTTTAGATGAAGATAACTACGAATTTTTGGATTTTTGTACAAATTTTTGTCAAATTTTAAAAAATTTTGTTTAAACCTACTTCGATTTTTCTGGATTATGTTAGGTTTTTTTGATAGAGGAGCTGCATTTGAGTAATTTTAGTTGAAAATAACTTCGAATTTTTGGATTTTCGTACAGATTTTTGTCAAATTTTAAAAAATTTTGTTGAAACCAACTTCGATTTTTCTGGAATATGTTAGGTTTTTTTGATAGAAGAGCTGCATTTGAGTAATTCTAGTTGAAATTATCTTCGAATTTTTGGATTTTTGTTCAGATTATTGTCAAATTTTAAAAAATTTTATTGAACCCAACTTCGATTTTTCTGGATTATGTTAGGTTTTTTTGATAGAGGGGCTGCATTTGAGTAATTTTAGTTGAAAATAACGTCGAGTTTTTGGATTTTTGTACAGATTTTTGTCAAATTTTAAAAAATTGTGTTGAAACCATCTTCGATTTTTCTGGATTATGTTAGGTTTTTTGATAGAGGAGCTGCATTTGAGTAATTTTAGTTGAAAATAACTTCGAATTTTTGGATTTTCGTACAGATTTTTGTCAAATTTTAAAAAATTTTGTTGAAACCAACTTCGATTTTTCTGGAATATGTTAGGTTTTTTTGATAGAAGAGCTGCATTTGAGTAATTCTAGTTGAAATTATCTTCGAATTTTTGGATTTTTGTTCAGATTTTTGTCAAATTTTAAAAAATTTTATTGAACCCAACTTCGATTTTTCTGGATTATGTTAGGTTTTTTTGATAGAGGGGCTGCATTTGAGTAATTTTAGTTGAAAATAACTTCGAGTTTTTGGATTTTTGTACAGATTTTTGTCAAATTTTAAAAAATTGTGTTGAAACCATCTTCGATTTTTCTGGATTATGTTAGGTTTTTTGATAGAGGAGCTGCATTTGAGTAATTTTAGTTGAAAATAACTTCGAATTTTTGGATTTTTGTACAGATTTTTGTCAAATTTTAAAAAATTTTGTTGAACCCAACTTCGACTTTTCTGGATTATGTTAGGTTTTTTTGATAGAGGAGCTGCATTTGAGTAATTCTAGTTGAAATTATCTTCGAATTTTTGGATTTTTGTTCAGATTTTTGTCAAATTTTAAAAAATTTTATTGAACCCAACTTCGATTTTTCTGGATTATGTTAGGTTTTTTTGATAGAGGGGCTGCATTTGAGTAATTTTAGTTGTAAATAACTTCGAATTTTTGGATTTTTGTACAGATTTTTATCAAATTTTAAAAAATTTTGTTGAAACCAACTTCTTTTTTTCTGGATTATGTAAAGATTTTTTGATAGAGGAGCTGCATTTGAGTAATTTTAGTTGAAAATATCTTCGAGTTTTTGGATTTTTGTACAGATTTTTGTCAAATTTTAAAAAATTGTGTTGAAACCATCTTCGATTTTTCTGGATTATGTTAGGTTTTTTGATAGAGGAGCTGCATTTGAGTAATTTTAGTTGAAAATAACTTCGAATTTTTGGATTTTTGTACAGATTTTTGTCAAATTTTAAAAAATTTTGTTGAACCCAACTTCGACTTTTCTGGATTATGTTAGGTTTTTTTGATAGAGGAGCTGCATTTGAGTAATTCTAGTTGAAATTAACTTCGAATTTTTGGATTTTTAAACAGATTTTTCTCAAATATTAAAAAATTTGTTGAAGCCTATTTCGATTTTTCTGATTATGTTAGGTTTTTTGGATAGAGGAGCTGCATTTGAGTAATTTTAGTTGTAATTAAATTAGAATTTTTGGATTTTTGAACAGATTTTTCTCAAATTTTAAAAAATTTTGTTGAAGCCTATTTCGATTTTTCTGGATTATGTTAGGTTTTTTTGATAGACGAGCTGCATTTGAGTAATTCTAGTTGAAATTAACTTCGAATTTTTGGATTTTTGAACAGAATTTTCTCCAATTTTAAAAAATTTGTTGAAGCCTATTTCGATTTTTCTGGATTATGTTAGGTTTTTTGGATAGAGGAGCTGCATTTGAGTAATTTTAGTTGTAATTAAATTCGAATTTTTGGATTTTTGAACAGATTTTTCTCAAATTTTAAAAAATTTTGTTGCAACCAACTTCGATATTTCTGGATTATGTAAAGTTTTTTTGTTAGAGGAGCTGCATTTGAGTAATTTTAGTTGAAAATAACTTCGAATTTTTGGATTTTTGTACAGATTATTGTCAAATTTTAAAAAATTTTGTTGTAACCAACTTCGACTTTTCTGGATTATGTAAAGTTTTTTTGTTAGAGGAGCTGCATTTGAGTATTTTTAGTTGAAAATAACTTCGAATTTTCGGATTTTTGTACAGATTTTTGTCAAATTTTAAAAAAATTTGTTGTAACCTACTTCGATTTTTCTGGATTATGTAAAGTTTTTTTGTTAGAGCAGCTGCATTTGAGTAATTTTAGTTGAAAATAACTCCGAATTTTTGGATTTTCGTACAGATTTTTGTCAAATTTTAAAAAATTTTGTTGAAACCAACTTCGATTTTTCTGGAATATGTTAGGTTTTTTTGATAGAGGAGCTGCATTTGAGTAATTCTAGTTGAAATTATCTTTGAATTTTTGGATTTTTGTTCAGATTTTTGTCTAATTTTATAAAATTTTGTTGAACCCAACTTCGATTTTTCTGGATTATGTTAGGTTCTTTTGATAGAGGAGCTGCATTTGAGTAATTTTAGTTGAAAATAACTTCGAATTTTTGGATTTTTGTACAGATTTTTGTCAAATTTTAAAAAATTTTGTTGAAACCAACTTCGATTACTCTGGATTACGTTAGGTTTTTTTGGTAGCGGAGCTGCATTTGAGTAATTTTAGTTGAAATTAACTTCGAATTTTGAGATTTTTGTACAGATGTTTGTCAAGTTTTAAAAAATTTTTGTTGAAACCAACTTCGATTTTTCTGGATTATGTTAGGTTTTTTTGATAGAGGAGCTGCATTTGAGTAATTTTAGTTGAAATTATCTTTGAATTTTTGGATTTTTGTTCAGATTTTTGTCAAATTTTAAAAAATTTTGTTTAAACCAACTTCGATTTTTCTGGATTATGTTAGGTTTTTTTTTATAGAGGAGCTGCATTTGAGTAATTTTAGTTGAAATTAACTTCGAATTTTGTGGATTTTTGTACAGATTTTTGTCAAATTTTAAAAAATTTTGTTGAAACCAACTTCGATTTTTCTGGATTATGTTAGGTTTTTTTGATAGAGGAGCTGCATTTGAGTAATTTTAGTTGAAAATAACTTCGAATTTTTGGATTTGTGTACAGATTTTTGTCAAATTTTAAAATATTTTGTTCAAACCAACTTCGATTTTTCTGGATTATGTTAGTTTTTTTTGATAGAGGAGCTGCATTTGAGTAATTTTAGTTGAAATTAACTTCGAATTTTTGGATTTTTGTACAGATTTTTGTCAAATTTTAAAAAATTTTGTTTAAACCAACTTCGATTTTTCTGGATTATGTTAGTTTTTTTTGATAGAGGAGCTGCATTTGAGTAATTTTAGTTGAAATTAACTTCGAATTTTTGGATTTTTGTACAGATTTTTGTCAAATTTTAAAAAATTTTGTTGAAACCAACTTCGATTTTTCTGGATTATGTAAAGTTTTTTTGATAGAGAAGCTGCATTTGAGTAATTTTAGTTGAAATTAGCTTCGAATTTTTGGATTCTTGTACAGATATTTGACAAATTTTAAAAAATTTTGTTGAAACCAACTTCGATTTTTCTGGAATGTGTTAGGTTTTTTTATAAAGGAGCTGCATTTGAGTAATTTTAGTTGAAATTAACTTCGAATTTTTGGATTTTTGTACAGATTTTTGTGAAATTTTAAAAAATTTTGTTGAAACCAACTTCGATTTTTCTGGATTATGTTAGGTTTTTTGGATAGAGGAGCTGCATATGAGTAATTTTAGTTGTAATTAACTTCGAATTTTTTGATTTTTGTGCAGATATTTGTAAAATTTTATAAAATTTTGTAGAACCCAACTTCGATTTTTCTGGATTATGTTAGGTTTTTTGGATAGAGGAGCTGCATTTGAGTAATTTTAGTTGAAATTAACTTCGAATTTTTGGATTTTTGTACAGATTTTTGTCAAATTTTAAAAAATTTTGTTTAAACCTACTTCGATTTTTCTGGATTATGTTAGGTTTTTTTGATAGAGGAGCTGCATTTGAGTAATTTTAGTTGAAATTAACTTCGAATTTTTGGATTTTTGTACAGATTTTTGTCAAATTTTAAAAAATTTTGTTGAAACCAACTTCGATTTTTCTGGATTATTTTAGGTTTTTTGGATAGAGGAGCTGCATTTGAGTAATTTTAGTTGTAATTAACTTCGAATTTTTGGATCTTTGTACAGATTTTTGTCAAATTTTAAAAATTTTGTTGAAACCAACTTCGATTTTTCTGGATTATGTTAGGTTCTTTTGATAGAGGAGCTGCATTTGAGTAATTTTAGTTGTAATTAACTTCGAATTTTTGGATCTTTGTACAGATTTTTGTCAAATTTTAAAAAATTTTGTTCAAACCAACTTCGATTACTCTGGATTACGTTAGGTTTCTTTGGTAGCGGAGCTGCATTTGAGTAATTTTAGTTGAAATTAACTTCGAATTTTTGGATTTTTGTACAGATTTTGTCAAATTTTAAAAAATTTTGGTGAAACCAACTTCGATTTTTCTGGATTATGTTAGGTTTTTTGGATAGAGGAGCTGCATTTGAGTAATTTTAGTTGTAATTAACTTCGAATTTTTGGATTTTTGTACAGATTTTTGTCAAATTTTAAAAAATTTTGTTTAAACCTACTTCGATTTTTCTGGATTATGTTAGGTTTTTTTGATAGAGGAGCTGCATTTGCGTAATTTTAGTTGAAATTAACTTCAAATTTTTGGATTTTTGTACAGATTTTTGTCAAATTTTAAATAATTTTGTTGAAACCAACTTCGATTACTCTGGATTACGTTAGGTTTTTTTGGTAGCGGAGCTGCATTTGAGTAATTTTAGTTGAAATTAACTTCGAATTTTGGGATTTTTCTACAGATGTTTGTCAAATTTTAAAAAATTTTGTTGAAACCAACTTCGATTTTTCTGGAATATGTTAGGTTTTTTTGATAGAGGAGCTGCATTTGAGTAATTTTAGTTGAAATTAACTACGAATTTTTGGATTTTTGTGCAGATTTTTGTCAAATTTTATAAAATTTTGTTGAATCCAACTTCGATTTTTCTGGATTATGTTAGGTTTTTTTGATAGAGGAGCTGCATTTGAGTAATTTTAGTTGAAATTAACTTCGAATTTTGGGATTCTTGTACAGATTTTTGTCAAATTTTAAAAAATTTTGTTGAATCCAACTTCGATTTTTCTGGATTATGTTAGGTTTTTTTGTAAGAGGAGCTGCATTTGAGTGATTTTAGTTGAAATTAACTTCGAATTTTTGGATTTTTGTACAGATGTTTGTCAAATTTTAAAAAATTTTTGTTGAAACCAACTTCGATTTTTCTGGATTATGTTAGGTTTTTTTGATTGAGCAGCTGCATTTGAGTAATTTTAGTTGAAATTAACTTCGAATTTTTGGATTTTTGTACACATTTTTGTCAAATTTTAAAAAATTTTGTTTAAACCTACTTCGATTTTTCTGGATTATGTTAGGTTTTTTTGATAGAGGAGCTGCATTTGAGTAATTTTAGTTGAAATTAACTTCGAATTTTTGGATTTTTGTACAGATATTTGTAAAATTTTAAAAAATTTTGTTGAAACCAACATCGATTTCTCTGGATTATGTAAAGTTTTTTTGATAGAGGAGCTGCATTTGAGTAATTTTAGTTGAAAATAACTTCGAATTTTTGGATTTTTGTACAGATGTTTGTCAAATTTTAAAAAATTTTTGTTGAAACCAACTTCGATTTTTCTGGATTATGTTAGGTTTTTTTGATTGAGCAGCTGCATTTGAGTAATT
Organism: Andrena trimmerana; assembly: GCA_951215215.1. NCBI lineage: Eukaryota > Metazoa > Arthropoda > Insecta > Hymenoptera > Andrenidae > Andrena > Andrena trimmerana. Next base: position 266,120 of record CATNUO010000083.1, read on the forward strand.
TTAGTTGAAATTAACTTCGAATTTTTGGATTTTTGTACACATTTTTGTCAAATTATAAAAAATTTTGTTTAAACCTACTTCGATTTTTCTGGATTATGTTAGGTTTTTTTGATAGAGGAGCTGCATTTGAGTAATTTTAGTTGAAATTAACTTCGAATTTTTGGATTTTTGTACAGATATTTGTAAAATTTTAAAAAATTTTGTTGAATCCAACTTCGATCTTTCTGGATTATGTTAGGTTTTTTTGTAAGAGGAGCTGCATTTGAGTGATTTTAGTTGAAATTAACTTCGAATTTTTGGATTTTTGTACAGATGTTTGTCAAATTTTAAAAAATTTTTGTTGAAACCAACTTCGATTTTTCTGGATTATGTTAGGTTTTTTTGATTGAGCAGCTGCATTTGAGTAATTTTAGTTGAAATTAACTTCGAATTTTTGGATTTTTGTACACATTTTTGTCAAATTTTAAAAAATTTTGTTTAAACCTACTTCGATTTTTCTGGATTATGTTAGGTTTTTTTGATAGAGGAGCTGCATTTGAGTAATTTTAGTTGAAATTAACTTCGAATTTTTGGATTTTTGTACAGATATTTGTAAAATTTTAAAAAATTTTGTTGAAACCAACATCGATTTCTCTGGATTATGTAAAGTTTTTTTGATAGAGGAGCTGCATTTGAGTAATTTTAGTTGAAAATAACTTCGAATTTTTGGATTTTTGTAAAGATTTTTGTCAAATTTTAAGACATTTTGTTTAAACCTACTTCGATTTTTCTGGATTATGTTAGGTTTTTTTGATAGAGGAGCTGCATTTGAGTAATTTTAGTGTAAATTAACTTCGAATTTTTGGATTTTTGTACAGATATTTGTAAAATTTTAAAAAATTTTGTTGAAACCAACATCGATTTCTCTGGATTATGTAAAGTTTTTTTGATAGAGGAGCTGCATTTGAGTATTTTTAGTTGAAAATAACTTCGAATTTTTGGATTCTTGTACAGATTTTTGTCAAATTTTAAAAAATTTTGTTGAAACCAACTTCGATTTTTCTGGATTATGTTAGTTTTTTTTGACAGACGAGCTGCATTTGAGTAATTCTAGTTGAAATTAACTTCGATTTTTGGATTTTTGTACAGATATTTGTAAAATTTTAAAAAATTTTGTTGAAACCAACATCGATTTCTCTGGATTATGTAAAGTTTTTTTGATAGAGGAGCTGCATTTGAGTATTTTTAGTTGTAATTAAGTTCGAATTTTTGGATCTTTGTACAGATTTTTGTCAAATTTTAAAAAATTTTGTTGAAACCAACTTCGATTTTTCTGGATTATGTTAGTTTTTTTTGACAGACGAGCTGCATTTGAGTAATTCTGGTTGAAATTATCTTTGAATTTTTGGATTTTTGTTCAGATTTTTGTCTAATTTTAAAAAATTTTGTTGAACCCAACTTCGATTTTTCTGGATTATGTTAGGTTCTTTTGATAGAGGAGCTGCATTTGAGTAATTTTAGTTGTAATTAACATCGAATTTTTGGATCTTTGTACAGATTTTTGTCAAATTTTAAAAAATTTTGTTGAAACCAACTTCGATTTTTCTGGATTATGTTAGGTTTTTTTGATAGAGGAGCTGCATTTGAGTAATTCTAGTTGAAATTATCTTTGAATTTTTGGATTTTTGTTCAGATTTTTGTCTAATTTTAAAAAATTTTGTTGAACCCAACTTCGATTTTTCTGGATTATGTTAGGTTCTTTTGATAGAGGAGCTGCATTTGAGTAATTTTAGTTGAAAATAACTTCGAATTTTTGGATTTTTGTACAGATTTTTGTCAAATTTTAAAAAATTTTGTTGAAACCAACTTCGATTACTCTGGATTACGTTAGGTTTTTTTGGTAGCGGAGCTGCATTTGAGTAATTTTAGTTGAAATTAACTTCGATTTTTGGATTTTTGTACAGATATTTGTAAAATTTTAAAAAATTTTGTTGAAACCAACATCGATTTCTCTGGATTATGTAAAGTTTTTTTGATAGAGAAGCTGCATTTGAGTAATTTTAGTTGAAATTAGCTTCGAATTTTTGGATTCTTGTACAGATATTTGACAAATTTTAAAAAATTTTGTTGAAACCAACTTCGATTTTTCTGGAATGTGTTAGGTTTTTTTATAAAGGAGCTGCATTTGAGTAATTTTAGTTGAAATTAACTTCGAATTTTTGGATTTTTGTACAGATTTTTGTGAAATTTTAAAAAATTTTGTTGAAACCAACTTCGATTTTTCTGGATTATGTTAGGTTTTTTGGATAGAGGAGCTGCATATGAGTAATTTTAGTTGTAATTAACTTCGAATTTTTTGATTTTTGTGCAGATATTTGTAAAATTTTATAAAATTTTGTAGAACCCAACTTCGATTTTTCTGGATTATGTTAGGTTTTTTGGATAGAGGAGCTGCATTTGAGTAATTTTAGTTGAAATTAACTTCGAATTTTTGGATTTTTGTACAGATTTTTGTCAAATTTTAAAAAATTTTGTTTAAACCTACTTCGATTTTTCTGGATTATGTTAGGTTTTTTTGATAGAGGAGCTGCATTTGAGTAATTTTAGTTGAAATTAACTTCGAATTTTTGGATTTTTGTACAGATTTTTGTCAAATTTTAAAAAATTTTGTTGAAACCAACTTCGATTTTTCTGGATTATTTTAGGTTTTTTGGATAGAGGAGCTGCATTTGAGTAATTTTAGTTGTAATTAACTTCGAATTTTTGGATCTTTGTACAGATTTTTGTCAAATTTTAAAAATTTTGTTGAAACCAACTTCGATTTTTCTGGATTATGTTAGGTTCTTTTGATAGAGGAGCTGCATTTGAGTAATTTTAGTTGTAATTAACTTCGAATTTTTGGATCTTTGTACAGATTTTTGTCAAATTTTAAAAAATTTTGTTCAAACCAACTTCGATTACTCTGGATTACGTTAGGTTTCTTTGGTAGCGGAGCTGCATTTGAGTAATTTTAGTTGAAATTAACTTCGAATTTTTGGATTTTTGTACAGATTTTGTCAAATTTTAAAAAATTTTGGTGAAACCAACTTCGATTTTTCTGGATTATGTTAGGTTTTTTGGATAGAGGAGCTGCATTTGAGTAATTTTAGTTGTAATTAACTTCGAATTTTTGGATTTTTGTACAGATTTTTGTCAAATTTTAAAAAATTTTGTTTAAACCTACTTCGATTTTTCTGGATTATGTTAGGTTTTTTTGATAGAGGAGCTGCATTTGCGTAATTTTAGTTGAAATTAACTTCAAATTTTTGGATTTTTGTACAGATTTTTGTCAAATTTTAAATAATTTTGTTGAAACCAACTTCGATTACTCTGGATTACGTTAGGTTTTTTTGGTAGCGGAGCTGCATTTGAGTAATTTTAGTTGAAATTAACTTCGAATTTTGGGATTTTTCTACAGATGTTTGTCAAATTTTAAAAAATTTTGTTGAAACCAACTTCGATTTTTCTGGAATATGTTAGGTTTTTTTGATAGAGGAGCTGCATTTGAGTAATTTTAGTTGAAATTAACTACGAATTTTTGGATTTTTGTGCAGATTTTTGTCAAATTTTATAAAATTTTGTTGAACCCAACTTCGATTTTTCTGGATTATGTTAGGTTTTTTTGATAGAGGAGCTGCATTTGAGTAATTTTAGTTGAAATTAACTTCGAATTTTGGGATTCTTGTACAGATTTTTGTCAAATTTTAAAAAATTTTGTTGAATCCAACTTCGATTTTTCTGGATTATGTTAGGTTTTTTTGTAAGAGGAGCTGCATTTGAGTGATTTTAGTTGAAATTAACTTCGAATTTTTGGATTTTTGTACAGATGTTTGTCAAATTTTAAAAAATTTTTGTTGAAACCAACTTCGATTTTTCTGGATTATGTTAGGTTTTTTTGATTGAGCAGCTGCATTTGAGTAATTTTAGTTGAAATTAACTTCGAATTTTTGGATTTTTGTACACATTTTTGTCAAATTTTAAAAAATTTTGTTTAAACCTACTTCGATTTTTCTGGATTATGTTAGGTTTTTTTGATAGAGGAGCTGCATTTGAGTAATTTTAGTTGAAATTAACTTCGAATTTTTGGATTTTTGTACAGATATTTGTAAAATTTTAAAAAATTTTGTTGAAACCAACATCGATTTCTCTGGATTATGTAAAGTTTTTTTGATAGAGGAGCTGCATTTGAGTATTTTTAGTTGAAAATAACTTCGAATTTTTGGATTCTTGTACAGATTTTTGTCAAATTTTAAAAAATTTTGTTGAAACCAACTTCGATTTTTCTGGATTATGTTAGTTTTTTTTGACAGACGAGCTGCATTTGAGTAATTCTAGTTGAAATTAACTTCGATTTTTGGATTTTTGTACAGATATTTGTAAAATTTTAAAAAATTTTGTTGAAACCAACATCGATTTCTCTGGATTATGTAAAGTTTTTTTGATAGAGGAGCTGCATTTGAGTATTTTTAGTTGTAATTAACTTCGAATTTTTGGATCTTTGTACAGATTTTTGTCAAATTTTAAAAAATTTTGTTGAAACCAACTTCGATTTTTCTGGATTATGTTAGTTTTTTTTGACAGACGAGCTGCATTTGAGTAATTCTGGTTGAAATTATCTTTGAATTTTTGGATTTTTGTTCAGATTTTTGTCTAATTTTAAAAAATTTTGTTGAACCCAACTTCGATTTTTCTGGATTATGTTAGGTTCTTTTGATAGAGGAGCTGCATTTGAGTAATTTTAGTTGTAATTAACATCGAATTTTTGGATCTTTGTACAGATTTTTGTCAAATTTTAAAAATTTTGTTGAAACCAACTTCGATTTTTCTGGATTATGTTAGGTTTTTTTGATAGAGGAGCTGCATTTGAGTAATTCTAGTTGAAATTATCTTTGAATTTTTGGATTTTTGTTCAGATTTTTGTCTAATTTTAAAAAATTTTGTTGAACCCAACTTCGATTTTTCTGGATTATGTTAGGTTCTTTTGATAGAGGAGCTGCATTTGAGTAATTTTAGTTGAAAATAACTTCGAATTTTTGGATTTTTGTACAGATTTTTGTCAAATTTTAAAAAATTTTGTTGAAACCAACTTCGATTACTCTGGATTACGTTAGGTTTTTTTGGTAGCGGAGCTGCATTTGAGTAATTTTAGTTGAAATTAACTTCGAATTTTGAGATTTTTGTACAGATGTTTGTCAAGTTTTAAAAAATTTTTGTTGAAACCAACTTCGATTTTTCTGGATTATGTTAGGTTTTTTTGATAGAGGAGCTGCATTTGAGTAATTTTAGTTGAAATTATCTTTGAATTTTTGGATTTTTGTTCAGATTTTTGTCTAATTTTAAAAAATTTTGTTGAACCCAACTTCGATTTTTCTGGATTATGTTAGGTTCTCTTGATAGAGGAGCTGCATTTGAGTAATTTTAGTTGAAATTAACTTCGAATTTTTGGATTTTTGTACAGATTTTTGTCAAATTGTAAAAAATTGTGTTGAAACCAACTTCGATTTTTCTGGATTACGTTAGGTTTTTTTGATAGAGGAGCTGCATTTGAGTAATTTTAGTTGAAATTAACTGCGAATTTTTGGATTTTTGTACAGATTTTTGTCAAATTTTAAAAAATTTTGTTTAAACCAACTTCGATTTTTCTGGATTATGTTAGGTTTTTTTTTATAGAGGAGCTGCATTTGAGTAATTTTAGTTGAAATTAACTTCGAATTTTTGGATTTTTGTACAGATTTTTGTCAAATTTTAAAAAATTTTGTTGAAACCAACTTCGATTTTTCTGGATTATGTTAGGTTTTTTTGATAGAGGAGCTGCATTTGAGTAATTTTAGTTGAAAATAACTTCGAATTTTTGGATTTGTGTACAGATTTTTGTCAAATTTTAAAATATTTTGTTCAAACCAACTTCGATTTTTCTGGATTATGTTAGTTTTTTTTTGATAGAGGAGCTGCATTTGAGTAATTTTAGTTGAAAATAACTTCGAATTTTTGGATTTTTGTACAGATTTTTGTCAAATTTTAAAAAATTTTGTTGAAACCTACTTCGATTTTTCTGGAATATGTTAGGTTTTTTGATAAAGGAGCTACATTTGAGTAATTTTAGTTGAAATTAACTTCGAATTTTTGGATTTTTGTACAGATTTTTGTCAAATTATAAAAAATTGTGTTGAAACCAACTTCGATTTTTCTGGATTACGTTAGGTTTTTTTTTATAGAGGAGCTGCATTTGAGTAATTTTAGTTGAAATTAACTTCGAATTTTTGGATTTTTGTACAGATTTTTGTCAAATTTTAAAAAATTTTGTTGAAACCAACTTCGATTTTTCTGGATTATGTTAGGTTTTTTTGATAGAGGAGCTGCATTTGAGTAATTTTAGTTGAAATTAACTTCGAATTTTTGGATTTTTGTACAAATTTTTGTCAAATTTTTAAAAATTCTGTTGAAACCAACTTCGATTTTTCTGGATTATTTTAGGTTTTTTTGATAGAGGAGCTGCATTTGAGTAATTTTAGTTGAAATTAACTTCGAATTTTTGGATTTTTGTACAGATTTTGTCAAATTTTAAAAAATTTTGTTGAAACCAACTTCGATTTTTCTGGATTACGTTAGGTTTTTTTGATAGCGGAGCTGCATTTGAGTAATTTCAGTTGAAATTAACTTCGAATTTTTGTCAAATTTTAAAAAGTTTTGTTGAAACAGACTTCGATTTTTCTGGATTATGTTAGCTTTTTTTGATAGAGGAGCTGCATTTGAGTAATTTTAGTTGAAATTAACTTCGAATTTTTGGATTTTTGTACAGATTTTTGTTAAATTTTAAAAAATTTTGTTGAAACCAACTTCGATTTTTCTGGATTATGTTAGGTTGTTTTGATAGCGGTGCTGCATTTGAGTAATTTTAGTTGAAATTAACTTCGAATTTTGGGATTTTTGTACAGATTTCTGTCAAATTTCAAAAAATTTTGTTGTAACCAAATTCGATTTTTCTGGATTATGTTAGGTTTTTTTGATAGAGGAGCTGCATTTGAGTAATTTTAGTTGAAATTAACTTCGAATTTTTGGATTTTTGTACAGACGTTTGTCAAATTTTAAAAAATTATGTTGAAACCAACTTCGATTTTTCTGGATTATGTTAGGTTTTTTTGATAGAGGAGCTGCATTTGAGTAATTTTAGTTGAAAATAACTTCGAATTTTTGGATTTTTGTACAGATTTTTGTCAAATTTTAAAAAATTTTGTTTAAACCTACTTCGATTTTTCTGGATTATGTTAGGTTTTTTTGATAGAGGAGCTGCATTTGAGTAATTTTAGTTGAAAATAACTTCGAATTTTTGGATTTTTGTACAGATTTTTGTCAAATTTTAAAAAATTTTGTTGAAACCAACTTCGATTTTTCTGGATTATGTTAGGTTTTTTTTATAGAGGAGCTGCATTTGAGTAATTTTAGTTGAAATTAACTTCGAATTTTTGGATTTTTGTACAGATTTTTGTCAAATTTTAAAAATTTTGTTGAAACCAACTTCGATTACTCTGGATTACGTTAGGTTTTTTTGGTAGCGGAGCTGCATTTGAGTAATTTTAGTTGAAATTAACTTCGAATTTTTGGATTTTTGTGCAGATTTCTGTCAAATTATAAAAAATTTTGTTGAAACCAACTTCGATTTTTCTGGATTATGTTAGGTTTTTTTGATAGAGGGCTGCATTTGAGTAATTTTAGTTGAAATTAACTTCGAATTTTTGGATTTTTGTACAGATTTTTGACAAATTTTAAAAAATTTTGTTGAAACCAACTTCGATTTTTCTGGATTATGTTAGGTTTTTTTGATAGAGGAGCTGCATTTGAGTAATTTTAGTTGAAATTAACTTCGAATTTTTGGATTTTTGTACAGATTTTTGTCAAATTTTAAATAATTTTGTTGAAACCAACTTCGATTTTTCTGGATTATGTAAAGTTTTTTTGATAGAGGAGCTGCATTTGAGTAATTTTTGGATTTTTGTACAGATTTTTGTCAAATTTTAAAAAATTTTGTTGAAACCAACTTCGATTACTCTGGATTACGTTAGGTTTTTTTGGTAGCGGAGCTGCATTTGAGTAATTTTAGTTGAAATTAGCTTCGAATTTTTGGATTTTTGTACAGATTTCTGTCAAATTTCAAAAAATTTTGTTGAAACCAACTTCGATTTTTCTGGATTATGTTAGGTTTTTTTGATAGAGGAGCTGCATTTGAGTAATTTTAGTTGAAAGTAACTTCGAATTTTTGGATGTTTGTACAGATGTTTGTCAAATTTTACAAAATTTTGTTTAAACCTACTTCGATTTTTCTGGATTATGTTAGGTTTTTTTGATAGAGGAGCTGCATTTGAGTAATTTTAGTTGAAAATAACTTCGAATTTTTGGATTTTTGTACAGATTTTTTTCAAATTATATAAAATTTTGTTGAAACCAACTTCGATTTTTCTGGATTATGTTAGGTTTTTTTGATAGAGGGCTGCAATTGAGTAATTTTAGTTGAAATTAACTTCGAATTTTTGGATTTTTGTACAGATTTTTGTCAAATTTTAAAAAATTTTGTTGAAACCAACTTCGATTTTTCTGGATTATGTTAGGTTTTTTTGATAGAGGAGCTGCATTTGAGTAATTTTAGTTGAAATTAACTTCGAATTTTTGGATTTTTGTACAGATTTTTGTCAAATTTTAAAAAATTTTGTTTAAACCTACTTCGATTTTTCTGGATTATGTTAGGTTTTTTTGATAGAGGAGCTGCATTTCAGTAATTTTAGTTGAATATAACTTCGAATTTTGGGATTTTTGTACAGAGGTTTGTCAAATTTTAAAAAATTATGTTGAAACCAACTTCGATTTTTCTGGATTATGTTAGGTTTTTTTGATAGAGGAGCTGCATTTGAGTAATTTTAGTTGAAAATAACTTCGAATTTGTGGATTTTTGTACAGATTTTTGTCAAATCTTAAAAAATTTTGTTGAAACCAACTTCGATTTTTCTGGATTATGTTAGGTTTTTTTGATAGCGGTGCTGCATTTGAGTAATTTTAGTTGAAATTAACTTCGAATTTTGGGATTTTTGTACAGATTTCTGTCAAATTTCAAAAAATTTTGTTGTAACCAAATTCGATTTTTCTGGATTATGTTAGGTTTTTTTGATAGAGGAGCTGCATTTGAGTAATTTTAGTTGAAATTAACTTCGAATTTTTGGATTTTTGTACAGACGTTTGTCAAATTTTAAAACATTTTGTTGAAACCAACTTCGATTTTTCTGGATTATGTTAGGTTTTTTTGATACAGGAGCTGCATTTGAGTAATTTTAGTTGAAAATAACTTCGAATTTTTGGATTTTTGTACAGATTTTTGTCAAATTTTAAAAAATTTTGTTTAAACCTACTTCGATTTTTCTGGATTATATTAGGTTTTTTTGATAGAGGAGCTGCATTTCAGTAATTTTAGTTGAATATAACTTCGAATTTTGGGATTTTTGTACAGACGTTTGTCAAATTTTAAAAAATTATGTTGAAACCAACTTCGATTTTTCTGGATTATGTTAGGTTTTTTTGATAGAGGAGCTGCATTTGAGTAATTTTAGTTGAAAATAACTTCGAATTTTTGGATTTTTGTACAGATTTTTGTCAAATTTTAAAAAATTTTGTTTAAACCTACTTCGATTTTTCTGGATTATGTTAGGTTTTTTTGATAGAGGAGCTGCATTTGAGTAATTTTAGTTGAAAATAACTTCGAATTTTTGGATTTTTGTACAGATTTTTGTCAAATTTTAAAAAATTTTGTTGAAACCAACTTCGATTTTTCTGGATTATGTTAGGTTTTTTTTATAGAGGAGCTGCATTTGAGTAATTTTAGTTGAAATTAACTTCGAATTTTTGGATTTTTGTACAGATTTTTGTCAAATTTTAAAAATTTTGTTGAAGCCAACTTCGATTACTCTGGATTACGTTAGGTTTTTTTGGTAGCGGAGCTGCATTTGAGTAATTTTAGTTGAAATTAACTTCGAATTTTTGGATTTTTGTGCAGATTTCTGTCAAATTATAAAAAATTTTGTTGAAACCAACTTCGATTTTTCTGGATTATGTTAGGTTTTTTTGATAGAGGAGCTGCATTTGAGTAATTTTAGTTGAAATTAACTTCGAATTTTTGGATTTTTGTACAGATTTTTGTCAAATTTTAAAAAATTTTGTTGAAACCAACTTCGATTTTTCTGGATTATGTTAGGTTTTTTTGATAGAGGAGCTGCATTTGAGTAATTTTAGTTGAAATTAACTTCGAATTTTTGGATGTTTGTACAGATTTTTGTCAAATTTTAAAAAATTTTGTTGAAACCAACTTCGATTTTTCTGGATTATGTTAGGTTTTTTTGATAGCGGTGCTGCATTTGAGTAATTTTAGTTGAAATTAACTTCGAATTTTGGGATTTTTGTACAGATTTCTGTCAAATTTCAAAAAATTTTGTTGTAACCAAATTCGATTTTTCTGGATTATGTTAGGTTTTTTTTGATAGAGGAGCTGCATTTGAGTAATTTTAGTTGAAATTAACTTCGAATTTTTGGATTTTTGTACAGACGTTTGTCAAATTTTAAAAAATTATGTTGAAACCAACTTCGATTTTTCTGGATTATGTTAGGTTTTTTTGATAGAGGAGCTGCATTTGAGTAATTTTAGTTGAAAATAACTTCGAATTTTTGGATTTTTGTACAGATTTTTGTCAAATTTTAAAATATTTTGTTTAAACCTACTTCGATTTTTCTGGATTATGTTAGGTTTTTTTGATAGAGGAGCTGCATTTCAGTAATTTTAGTTGAATATAACTTCGAATTTTGGGATTTTTGTACAGACGTTTGTCAAATTTTAAAAAATTATGTTGAAACCAACTTCGATTTTTCTGGATTATGTTAGGTTTTTTTGATAGAGGAGCTGCATTTGAGTAATTTTAGTTGAAAATAACTTCGAATTTTTGGATTTTTGTACAGATTTTTGTCAAATTTTAAAAAATTTTGTTGAAACCAACTTCGATTTTTCTGGATTATGTTAGGTTTTTTTGATAGCGGTGCTGCATTTGAGTAATTTTAGTTGAAATTAACTTCGAATTTTGGGATTTTTGTACAGATTTCTGTCAAATTTCAAAAAATTTTGTTGTAACCAAATTCGATTTTTCTGGATTATGTTAGGTTTTTTTGATAGAGGAGCTGCATTTGAGTAATTTTAGTTGAAATTAACTTCGAATTTTTGGATTTTTGTACAGACGTTTGTCAAATTTTAAAAAATTATGTTGGAACCAACTTCGATTTTTCTGGATTATGTTAGGTTTTTTTGATAGAGGAGCTGCATTTGAGTAATTTTAGTTGAAAATAACTTCGAATTTTTGGATTTTTGTACAGATTTTTGTCAAATTTTAAAATATTTTGTTTAAACCTACTTCGATTTTTCTGGATTATGTTAGGTTTTTTTGATAGAGGAGCTGCATTTCAGTAATTTTAGTTGAATATAACTTCGAATTTTGGGATTTTTGTACAGACGTTTGTCAAATTTTAAAAAATTATGTTGAAACCAACTTCGATTTTTCTGGATTATGTTAGGTTTTTTTGATAGAGGAGCTGCATTTGAGTAATTTTAGTTGAAAATAACTTCGAATTTTTGGATTTTTGTACAGATTTTTGTCAAATTTTAAAAAATTTTGTTGAAACCAACTTCGATTTTTCTGGATTATGTTAGGTTTTTTTGATAGCGGTGCTGCATTTGAGTAATTTTAGTTGAAATTAACTTCGAATTTTGGGATTTTTGTACAGATTTCTGTCAAATTTCAAAAAATTTTGTTGTAACCAAATTCGATTTTTCTGGATTATGTTAGGTTTTTTTGATAGAGGAGCTGCATTTGAGTAATTTTAGTTGAAATTAACTTCGAATTTTTGGATTTTTGTACAGACGTTTGTCAAATTTTAAAAAATTTTGTTGAAACCAACTTCGATTTTTCTGGATTATGTTAGGTTTTTTTGATAGAGGAGCTGCATTTGAGTAATTTTAGTTGAAAATAACTTCGAATTTTGGGATTTTTGTACAGACGTTTGTCAAATTTTAAAAAATTATGTTGAAACCAACTTCGATTTTTCTGGATTATGTTAGGTTTTTTTGATAGAGGAGCTGCATTTGAGAAATTTTAGTTGAAATTAACTTCGAAATTTTGGATTTTTGTACAGATTTTTGTCAAATTTAAAAAAATTTTGTCAAACCAACTTCGATTTTTCTGGATTATGTTAGGTTTTTTTGATAGAGGAGCTGCATTTGAGTAATTTTAGTTGAAATTAACTTCGAATTTTTGGATTTTCGTACAGATTTTTGTCAAATTTTAAAAAATTTTGTTGAAACCAACTTCGATTTTTCTGGATTATGTTAGGTTTTTTTGATAGCGGTGCTGCATTTGAGTAATTTTAGTTGAAATTAACTTCGAATTTTGGGATTTTTGTACAGATTTCTGTCAAATTTCAAAAAATTTTGTTGTAACCAACTTCGATTTTTCTGGATTATGTTAGGTTTTTTTGATAGAGGAGCTGCATTTGAGTAATTTTAGTTGAAAATAACTTCGAATTTTTGGATTTTTGTACAGATTTTTGTCAAATTTTAAAATATTTTGTTTAAACCTACTTCGATTTTTCTGGATTATGTTAGGTTTTTTTGATAGAGGAGCTGCATTTCAGTAATTTTAGTTGAATATAACTTCGAATTTTGGGATTTTTGTACAGACGTTTGTCAAATTTTAAAAAATTATGTTGAAACCAACTTCGATTTTTCTGGATTATGTTAGGTTTTTTTGATAGAGGAGCTGCATTTGAGTAATTTTAGTTGAAAATAACTTCGAATTTTTGGATTTTTGTACAGATTTTTGTCAAATTTTAAAAAATTTTGTTGAAACCAACTTCGATTTTTCTGGATTATGTTAGGTTTTTTTGATAGCGGTGCTGCATTTGAGTAATTTTAGTTGAAATTAACTTCGAATTTTGGGATTTTTGTACAGATTTCTGTCAAATTTCAAAAAATTTTGTTGTAACCAAATTCGATTTTTCTGGATTATGTTAGGTTTTTTTGATAGAGGAGCTGCATTTGAGTAATTTTAGTTGAAATTAACTTCGAATTTTTGGATTTTTGTACAGACGTTTGTCAAATTTTAAAAAATTTTGTTGAAACCAACTTCGATTTTTCTGGATTATGTTAGGTTTTTTTGATAGAGGAGCTGCATTTGAGTAATTTTAGTTGAAAATAACTTCGAATTTTGGGATTTTTGTACAGACGTTTGTCAAATTTTAAAAAATTATGTTGAAACCAACTTCGATTTTTCTGGATTATGTTAGGTTTTTTTGATAGAGGAGCTGCATTTGAGAAATTTTAGTTGAAATTAACTTCGAATTTTTGGATTTTTGTACAGATTTTTGTCAAATTTAAAAAAATTTTGTCAAACCAACTTCGATTACTCTGGATTACGTTAGGTTTTTTGATAGAGGAGCTGCATTTGAGTAATTTTAGGTGAAATTAACTTCGAATTTTTGGATTCTTGAACAGATTTTTGTCAAATTTTAAAAAATTTTGTTGAAACCAACTTCGATTTTTCTGGATTATGTTAGGTTTTTTTGATAGAGGAGCTGCATTTGAGTAATTTTAGTTGAAAATAACTTCGAATTTTTGGATTTTTGTTCAGATTTTTGTCAAATTTTAAAAAATTTTGTTTAAACCTACTTCGATTTTTCTGGATTATGTTAGGTTTTTTTGATAGAGGAGCTGCATTTGAGTAATTTTAGTTGAAATTAACTTCGAATTTTTGGAATTTTGTACAGATTTTTGTCAAATTTTAAAAAATTTTGTTGAAACCAACTTCGATTTTTCTGGATTATGTAAAGTTTTTTTGATAGAGGAGCTGCATTTGAGTAATTTTAGTTGAAAATAACTACGAATTTTTGGATTTTTATACAGATTTTTTTCAAATTATAAAAAATTTTGTTGAAACCAACTTCGATTTTTCTGGATTATGTTAGGTTTTTTTGATAGAGGGTTGCATTTGAGTAATTTTAGTTGACATTAACTTCGAATTTTTGGATTTTTGTACAGATTTTTGTCAAATTTTAAAAAATTTTGTTGAAACCAACTTCGATTTTTCTGGATTATGTTATGTTTTTTGCATAGAGGAGCTGCATTTGAGTAATTTTAGTTGTAATTAACTTCGAATTTTTGGATTTTTGTGCAGATTTTTGTCAAATTTTATAAAATTTTGTTGAACCCAACTTCGATTTTTCTGGATTATGTTAGGTTTTTTTGATAGAGGAGCTGCATTTGAGTAATTTTAGTTGAAATTAACTTCGAATTTTTGGATTTTCGTACAGATTTTTGTCAAATTTTAAAAAATTTTGTTGAAACCAACTTCGATTTTTCTGGATTATGTTAGGTTTTTTTGATAGCGGTGCTGCATTTGAGTAATTTTAGTTGAAATTAACTTCGAATTTTGGGATTTTTGTACAGATTTCTGTCAAATTTCAAAAAATTTTGTTGTAACCAACTTCGATTTTTCTGGATTATGTTAGGTTTTTTTGATAGAGGAGCTGCATTTGAGTAATTTTAGTTGAAAATAACTTCGAATTTTTGGATTTTTGTACAGATTTTTGTCAAATTTTAAAATATTTTGTTTAAACCTACTTCGATTTTTCTGGATTATGTTAGGTTTTTTTGATAGAGGAGCTGCATTTCAGTAATTTTAGTTGAATATAACTTCGAATTTTGGGATTTTTGTACAGACGTTTGTCAAATTTTAAAAAATTATGTTGAAACCAACTTCGATTTTTCTGGATTATGTTAGGTTTTTTTGATAGAGGAGCTGCATTTGAGTAATTTTAGTTGAAAATAACTTCGAATTTTTGGATTTTTGTACAGATTTTTGTCAAATTTTAAAAAATTTTGTTGAAACCAACTTCGATTTTTCTGGATTATGTTAGGTTTTTTTGATAGCGGTGCTGCATTTGAGTAATTTTAGTTGAAATTAACTTCGAATTTTGGGATTTTTGTACAGATTTCTGTCAAATTTCAAAAAATTTTGTTGTAACCAAATTCGATTTTTCTGGATTATGTTAGGTTTTTTTGATAGAGGAGCTGCACTTGAGTAATTTTAGTTGAAATTAACTTCGAATTTTTGGATTTTTGTACAGACGTTTGTCAAATTTTACAAAATTATGTTGAAAATAACTTCGATTTTTCTGGATTATGTTAGGTTTTTTTGATAGAGGAGCTGCATTTGAGTAATTTTAGTTGAAAATAACTTCGAATTTTTGGATTTTTGTACAGATTTTTGTCAAATTTTAAAATATTTTGTTTAAACCTACTTCGATTTTTCTGGATTATGTTAGGTTTTTTTGATAGAGGAGCTGCATTTCAGTAATTTTAGTTGAATATAACTTCGAATTTTGGGATTTTTGTACAGACGTTTGTCAAATTTTAAAAAATTATGTTGAAACCAACTTCGATTTTTCTGGATTATGTTAGGTTTTTTTGACAGAGGAGCTGCATTTGAGTAATTTTAGTTGAAAATAACTTCGAATTTTTGGATTTTTGTACAGATTTTTGTCAAATTTTAAAAAATTTTGTTGAAACCAACTTCGATTTTTCTGGATTATGTTAGGTTTTTTTGATAGCGGTGCTGCATTTGAGTAATTTTAGTTGAAATTAACTTCGAATTTTGGGATTTTTGTACAGATTTCTGTCAAATTTCAAAAAATTTTGTTGTAACCAAATTCGATTTTTCTGGATTATGTTAGGTTTTTTTGATAGAGGAGCTGCATTTGAGTAATTTTAGTTGAAATTAACTTCGAATTTTTGGATTTTTGTACAGACGTTTGTCAAATTTTAAAAAATTTTGTTGAAACCAACTTCGATTTTTCTGGATTATGTTAGGTTTTTTTGATAGAGGAGCTGCATTTGAGTAATTTTAGTTGAAAATAACTTCGAATTTTGGGATTTTTGTACAGACGTTTGTCAAATTTTAAAAAATTATGTTGAAACCAACTTCGATTTTTCTGGATTATGTTAGGTTTTTTTGATAGAGGAGCTGCATTTGAGAAATTTTAGTTGAAATTAACTTCGAATTTTTGGATTTTTGTACAGATTTTTGTCAAATTTAAAAAAATTTTGTCAAACCAACTTCGATTACTCTGGATTACGTTAGGTTTTTTGATAGAGGAGCTGCATTTGAGTAATTTTAGGTGAAATTAACTTCGAATTTTTGGATTCTTGAACAGATTTTTGTCAAATTTTAAAAAATTTTGTTGAAACCAACTTCGATTTTTCTGGATTATGTTAGGTTTTTTTGATAGAGGAGCTGCATTTGAGTAATTTTAGTTGAAAATAACTTCGAATTTTTGGTTTTTTGTTCAGATTTTTGTCAAATTTTAAAAAATTTTGTTTAAACCTACTTCGATTTTTCTGGATTATGTTAGGTTTTTTTGATAGAGGAGCTGCATTTGAGTAATTTTAGTTGAAATTAACTTCGAATTTTTGGAATTTTGTACAGATTTTTGTCAAATTTTAAAAAATTTTGTTGAAACCAACTTCGATTTTTCTGGATTATGTAAAGTTTTTTTGATAGAGGAGCTGCATTTGAGTAATTTTAGTTGAAAATAACTTCGAATTTTTGGATTTTTATACAGATTTTTTTCAAATTATAAAAAATTTTGTTGAAACCAACTTCGATTTTTCTGGATTATGTTAGGTTTTTTTGATAGAGGGTTGCATTTGAGTAATTTTAGTTGACATTAACTTCGAATTTTTGGATTTTTGTACAGATTTTTGTCAAATTTTAAAAAATTTTGTTGAAACCAACTTCGATTTTTCTGGATTATGTTATGTTTTTTGCATAGAGGAGCTGCATTTGAGTAATTTTAGTTGTAATTAACTTCGAATTTTTGGATTTTTGTGCAGATTTTTGTCAAATTTTATAAAATTTTGTTGAACCCAACTTCGATTTTTCTGGATTATGTTAGGTTTTTTTGATAGAGGAGCTGCATTTGAGTAATTTTAGTTGAAATTAACTTCGAATTTTTGGATTTTTGTACAGACGTTTGTCAAATTTTAAAAAATTTTGTTGAAACCAACTTCGATTTTTCTGGATTATGTTAGGTTTTTTTGATAGAGGAGCTGCATTTGAGTAATTTTAGTTGAAAATAACTTCGAATTTTGGGATTTTTGTACAGACGTTTGTCAAATTTTAAAAAATTATGTTGAAACCAACTTCGATTTTTCTGGATTATGTTAGGTTTTTTTGATAGAGGAGCTGCATTTGAGAAATTTTAGTTGAAATTAACTTCGAATTTTTGGATTTTTGTACAGATTTTTGTCAAATTTAAAAAAATTTTGTCAAACCAACTTCGATTACTCTGGATTACGTTAGGTTTTTTGATAGAGGAGCTGCATTTGAGTAATTTTAGGTGAAATTAACTTCGAATTTTTGGATTCTTGAACAGATTTTTGTCAAATTTTAAAAAATTTTGTTGAAACCAACTTCGATTTTTCTGGATTATGTTAGGTTTTTTTGATAGAGGAGCTGCATTTGAGTAATTTTAGTTGAAAATAACTTCGAATTTTTGGTTTTTTGTTCAGATTTTTGTCAAATTTTAAAAAATTTTGTTTAAACCTACTTCGATTTTTCTGGATTATGTTAGGTTTTTTTGATAGAGGAGCTGCATTTGAGTAATTTTAGTTGAAATTAACTTCGAATTTTTGGAATTTTGTACAGATTTTTGTCAAATTTTAAAAAATTTTGTTGAAACCAACTTCGATTTTTCTGGATTATGTAAAGTTTTTTTGATAGAGGAGCTGCATTTGAGTAATTTTAGTTGAAAATAACTTCGAATTTTTGGATTTTTATACAGATTTTTTTCAAATTATAAAAAATTTTGTTGAAACCAACTTCGATTTTTCTGGATTATGTTAGGTTTTTTTGATAGAGGGTTGCATTTGAGTAATTTTAGTTGACATTAACTTCGAATTTTTGGATTTTTGTACAGATTTTTGTCAAATTTTAAAAAATTTTGTTGAAACCAACTTCGATTTTTCTGGATTATGTTATGTTTTTTGCATAGAGGAGCTGCATTTGAGTAATTTTAGTTGTAATTAACTTCGAATTTTTGGATTTTTGTGCAGATTTTTGTCAAATTTTATAAAATTTTGTTGAACCCAACTTCGATTTTTCTGGATTATGTTAGGTTTTTTTGATAGAGGAGCTGCATTTGAGTAATTTTAGTTGAAATTAACTTCGAATTTTTGGATTTTTGTACAGACGTTTGTCAAATTTTAAAAAATTTTGTTGAAACCAACTTCGATTTTTCTGGATTATGTTAGGTTTTTTTGATAGAGGAGCTGCATTTGAGTAATTTTAGTTGAAAATAACTTCGAATTTTGGGATTTTTGTACAGACGTTTGTCAAATTTTAAAAAATTATGTTGAAACCAACTTCGATTTTTCTGGATTATGTTAGGTTTTTTTGATAGAGGAGCTGCATTTGAGAAATTTTAGTTGAAATTAACTTCGAATTTTTGGATTTTTGTACAGATTTTTGTCAAATTTAAAAAAATTTTGTCAAACCAACTTCGATTACTCTGGATTACGTTAGGTTTTTTGATAGAGGAGCTGCATTTGAGTAATTTTAGGTGAAATTAACTTCGAATTTTTGGATTCTTGAACAGATTTTTGTCAAATTTTAAAAAATTTTGTTGAAACCAACTTCGATTTTTCTGGATTATGTTAGGTTTTTTTGATAGAGGAGCTGCATTTGAGTAATTTTAGTTGAAAATAACTTCGAATTTTTGGTTTTTTGTTCAGATTTTTGTCAAATTTTAAAAAATTTTGTTTAAACCTACTTCGATTTTTCTGGATTATGTTAGGTTTTTTTGATAGAGGAGCTGCATTTGAGTAATTTTAGTTGAAATTAACTTCGAATTTTTGGAATTTTGTACAGATTTTTGTCAAATTTTAAAAAATTTTGTTGAAACCAACTTCGATTTTTCTGGATTATGTAAAGTTTTTTTGATAGAGGAGCTGCATTTGAGTAATTTTAGTTGAAAATAACTTCGAATTTTTGGATTTTTATACAGATTTTTTTCAAATTATAAAAAATTTTGTTGAAACCAACTTCGATTTTTCTGGATTATGTTAGGTTTTTTTGATAGAGGGTTGCATTTGAGTAATTTTAGTTGACATTAACTTCGAATTTTTGGATTTTTGTACAGATTTTTGTCAAATTTTAAAAAATTTTGTTGAAACCAACTTCGATTTTTCTGGATTATGTTATGTTTTTTGCATAGAGGAGCTGCATTTGAGTAATTTTAGTTGTAATTAACTTCGAATTTTTGGATTTTTGTGCAGATTTTTGTCAAATTTTATAAAATTTTGTTGAACCCAACTTCGATTTTTCTGGATTATGTTAGGTTTTTTTGATAGAGGAGCTGCATTTGAGTAATTTTAGTTGAAATTAACTTCCAATTTTTTGGATTTTCGTACAGATTTTTGTCAAATTTTAAAAAATTTTGTTGAAACCAACTTCGATTTTTCTGGATTATGTTAGGTTTTTTTGATAGCGGTGCTGCATTTGAGTAATTTTAGTTGAAATTAACTTCGAATTTTGGGATTTTTGTACAGATTTCTGTCAAATTTCAAAAAATTTTGTTGTAACCAACTTCGATTTTTCTGGATTATGTTAGGTTTTTTTGATAGAGGAGCTGCATTTGAGTAATTTTAGTTGAAATTAACTTCGAATTTTTGGATTTTTGTACAGACGTTTGTCAAATTTTAAAAAATTTTGTTGAAACCAACTTCGATTTTTCTGGATTATGTTAGGTTTTTTTGATAGAGGTGCTGCATTTGAGTAATTTTAGTTGAAAATAACTTCGAATTTTGGGATTTTTGTACAGACGTTTGTCAAATTTTAAAAAATTATGTTGAAACCAACTTCGATTTTTCTGGATTATGTTAGGTTTTTTTGATAGAGGAGCTGCATTTGAGTAATTTTAGTTGAAAATAACTTCGAATTTTTGGATTTTTGTACAGATTTTTGTCAAATTTTAAAATATTTTGTTTAAACCTACTTCGATTTTTCTGGATTATGTTAGGTTTTTTTGATAGAGGAGCTGCATTTCAGTAATTTTAGTTGAATATAACTTCGAATTTTGGGATTTTTGTACAGACGTTTGTCAAATTTTAAAAAATTATGTTGAAACCAACTTCGATTTTTCTGGATTATGTTAGGTTTTTTTGATAGAGGAGCTGCATTTGAGTAATTTTAGTTGAAAATAACTTCGAATTTTTGGATTTTTGTACAGATTTTTGTCAAATTTTAAAAAATTTTGTTGAAACCAACTTCGATTTTTCTGGATTATGTTAGGTTTTTTTGATAGCGGTGCTGCATTTGAGTAATTTTAGTTGAAATTAACTTCGAATTTTGGGATTTTTGTACAGATTTCTGTCAAATTTCAAAAAATTTTGTTGTAACCAAATTCGATTTTTCTGGATTATGTTAGGTTTTTTTGATAGAGGAGCTGCATTTGAGTAATTTTAGTTGAAATTAACTTCGAATTTTTGGATTTTTGTACAGACGTTTGTCAAATTTTAAAAAATTTTGTTGAAACCAACTTCGATTTTTCTGGATTATGTTAGGTTTTTTTGATAGAGGAGCTGCATTTGAGTAATTTTAGTTGAAAATAACTTCGAATTTTGGGATTTTTGTACAGACGTTTGTCAAATTTTAAAAAATTATGTTGAAACCAACTTCGATTTTTCTGGATTATGTTAGGTTTTTTTGATAGAGGAGCTGCATTTGAGTAATTTTAGTTGAAAATAACTTCGAATTTTTGGATTTTTGTACAGATTTTTGTCAAATTTTAAAAAATTTTGTTTAAACCTACTTCGATTTTTCTGGATTATGTTAGGTTTTTTTGATAGAGGAGCTGCATTTCAGTAATTTTAGTTGAATATAACTTCGAATTTTGGGATTTTTGTACAGACGTTTGTCAAATTTTAAAAAATTATGTTGAAACCAACTTCGATTTTTCTGGATTATGTTAGGTTTTTTTGATAGAGGAGCTGCATTTGAGTAATTTTAGTTGAAAATAACTTCGAATTTTTGGATTTTTGTACAGATTTTTGTCAAATTTTAAAAAATTTTGTTGAAACCAACTTCGATTTTTCTGGATTATGTTAGGTTTTTTTGATAGAGGAGCTGCATTTGAGTAATTTTAGTTGAAATTAACTTCGAATTTTTGGATTTTCGTACAGATTTTTGTCAAATTTTAAAAAATTTTGTTGAAACCAACTTCGATTTTTATGGATTATGTTAGGTTTTTTTGATAGCGGTGCTGCATTTGAGTAATTTTAGTTGAAATTAACTTCGAATTTTGGGATTTTTGTACAGATTTCTGTCAAATTTCAAAAAATTTTGTTGTAACCAACTTCGATTTTTCTGGATTATGTTAGGTTTTTTTGATAGAGGAGCTGCATTTGAGTAATTTTAGTTGAAATTAACTTCGAATTTTTGGATTTTTGTACAGACGTTTGTCAAATTTTAAAAAATTTTGTTGAAACCAACTTCGATTTTTCTGGATTATGTTAGGTTTTTTTGATAGAGGAGCTGCATTTGAGTAATTTTAGTTGAAATTAACTTCGAATTTTTGGATTTTTGTACAGACGTTTGTCAAATTTTAAAAAATTATGTTGAAACCAACTTCGATTTTTCTGGATTATGTTAGGTTTTTTTGATAGAGGAGCTGCATTTGAGTAATTTTAGTTGAAAATAACTTCGAATTTTTTGATTTTTGTACAGATTTTTGTCAAATTTTAAAAAATTTTGTTTAAACCTACTTCGATTTTTCTGGATTATGTTAGGTTTTTTTGATAGAGGAGCTGCATTTCAGTAATTTTAGTTGAATATAACTTCGAATTTTGGGATTTTTGTACAGACGTTTGTCAAATTTTAAAAAATTATGTTGAAACCAACTTCGATTTTTCTGGATTATGTTAGGTTTTTTTGATAGAGGAGCTGCATTTGAGTAATTTTAGTTGAAATTAACTTCGAATTTTTGGATTTTCGTACAGATTTTTGTCAAATTTTAAAAAATTTTGTTGAAACCAACTTCGATTTTTCTGGATTATGTTAGGTTTTTTTGATAGCGGTGCTGCATTTGAGTAATTTTAGTTGAAATTAACTTCGAATTTTGGGATTTTTGTACAGATTTCTGTCAAATTTCAAAAAATTTTGTTGTAACCAACTTCGATTTTTCTGGATTATGTTAGGTTTTTTTGATAGAGGAGCTGCATTTGAGTAATTTTAGTTGAAATTAACTTCGAATTTTTGGATTTTTGTACAGACGTTTGTCAAATTTTAAAAAATTTTGTTGAAACCAACTTCGATTTTTCTGGATTATGTTAGGTTTTTTTGATAGAGGAGCTGCATTTGAGTAATTTTAGTTGAAAATAACTTCGAATTTTGGGATTTTTGTACAGACGTTTGTCAAATTTTAAAAAATTATGTTGAAACCAACTTCGATTTTTCTGGATTATGTTAGGTTTTTTTGATAGAGGAGCTGCATTTGAGTAATTTTAGTTGAAAATAACTTCGAATTTTTGGATTTTTGTACAGATTTTTGTCAAATTTTAAAATATTTTGTTTAAACCTACTTCGATTTTTCTGGATTATGTTAGGTTTTTTTGATAGAGGAGCTGCATTTCAGTAATTTTAGTTGAATATAACTTCGAATTTTGGGATTTTTGTACAGACGTTTGTCAAATTTTAAAAAATTATGTTGAAACCAACTTCGATTTTTCTGGATTATGTTAGGTTTTTTTGATAGAGGAGCTGCATTTGAGTAATTTTAGTTGAAAATAACTTCGACTTTTTGGATTTTTGTACAGATTTTTGTCAAATTTTAAAAAATTTTGTTGAAACCAACTTCGATTTTTCTGGATTATGTTAGGTTTTTTTGATAGCGGTGCTGCATTTGAGTAATTTTAGTTGAAATTAACTTCGAATTTTGGGATTTTTGTACAGATTTCTGTCAAATTTCAAAAAATTTTGTTGTAACCAAATTCGATTTTTCTGGATTATGTTAGGTTTTTTTGATAGAGGAGCTGCATTTGAGTAATTTTAGTTGAAATTAACTTCGAATTTTTGGATTTTTGTACAGACGTTTGTCAAATTTTAAAAAATTTTGTTGAAACCAACTTCGATTTTTCTGGATTATGTTAGGTTTTTTTGATAGAGGAGCTGCATTTGAGTAATTTTAGTTGAAAATAACTTCGAATTTTGGGATTTTTGTACAGACGTTTGTCAAATTTTAAAAAATTATGTTGAAACCAACTTCGATTTTTCTGGATTATGTTAGGTTTTTTTGATAGAGGAGCTGCATTTGAGTAATTTTAGTTGAAAATAACTTCGAATTTTTGGATTTTTGTACAGATTTTTGTCAAATTTTAAAAAATTTTGTTTAAACCTACTTCGATTTTTCTGGATTATGTTAGGTTTTTTTGATAGAGGAGCTGCATTTCAGTAATTTTAGTTGAATATAACTTCGAATTTTGGGATTTTTGTACAGACGTTTGTCAAATTTTAAAAATTATGTTGAAACCAACTTCGATTTTTCTGGATTATGTTAGGTTTTTTTGATAGAGGAGCTGCATTTGAGTAATTTTAGTTGAAAATAACTTCGAATTTTTGGATTTTTGTACAGATTTTTGTCAAATTTTAAAAAATTTTGTTTAAACCTACTTCGATTTTTCTGGATTATGTTAGGTTTTTTTGATAGAGGAGCTGCATTTGAGTAATTTTAGTTGAAAATAACTTCGAATTTTTGGATTTTTGTACAGATTTTTGTCAAATTTTAAAAAATTTTGTTGAAACCAACTTCGATTTTTCTGGATTATGTTAGGTTTTTTTTATAGAGGAGCTGCATTTGAGTAATTTTAGTTGAAATTAACTTCGAATTTTTGGATTTTTGTACAGATTTTTGTCAAATTTTAAAAATTTTGTTGAAACCAACTTCGATTACTCTGGATTACGTTAGGTTTTTTTGGTAGCGGAGCTGCATTTGAGTAATTTTAGTTGAAATTAACTTCGAATTTTTGGATTTTTGTGCAGATTTCTGTCAAATTATAAAAAATTTTGTTGAAACCAACTTCGATTTTTCTGGATTATGTTAGGTTTTTTTGATAGAGGGCTGCATTGGAGTAATTTTAGTTGAAATTAACTTCGAATTTTTGGATTTTTGTACAGGTTTTTGACAAATTTTAAAAAATTTTGTTGAAACCAACTTCGATTTTTCTGGATTATGTTAGGTTTTTTTGATAGAGGGGCTGCATTTGAGTAATTTTAGTTGAAATTAACTTCGAATTTTTGGATTTTTGTACAGATTTTTGTCAATTTTTAAAAAATTTTGTGAAACCAACTTCGATTTTTCTGGATTATGTAAAGTTTTTTTGATAGAGGAGCTGCATTTGAGTAATTTTTGGATTTTTGTACAGATTTTTGTCAAATTTTAAAATATTTTGTATAAACCTACTTCGATTTTTCTGGATTATGTTAGGTTTTTTTGATAGAGGAGCTGCATTTCAGTAATTTTAGTTGAATATAACTTCGAATTTTGGGATTTTTGTACAGACGTTTGTCAAATTTTAAAAAATTATGTTGAAACCAACTTCGATTTTTCTGGATTATGTTAGGTTTTTTTGATAGAGGAGCTGCATTTGAGTAATTTTAGTTGAAATTAACTTCGAATTTTTGGATTTTTGTACAGACGTTTGTCAAATTTTAAAAAATTTTGTTGAAACCAACTTCGATTTTTCTGGATTATGTTCGGTTTTTTTGATAGAGGAGCTGCATTTGAGTAATTTTAGTTGAAAATAACTTCGAATTTTGGGATTTTTGTACAGACGTTTGTCAAATTTTAAAAAATTATGTTGAAACCAACTTCGATTTTTCTGGATTATGTTAGGTTTTTTTGATGGAGGAGCTGCATTTGAGTAATTTTAGTTGAAAATAACTTCGAATTTTTGGATTTTTGTACAGATTTTTGTCAAATTTTACAAAATTTTGTTTAAACCTACTTCGATTTTTCTGGATTATGTTAGGTTTTTTTGATAGAGGAGCTGCATTTGAGTAATTTTAGTTGAAAATAACTTCGAATTTTTGGATTTTTGTACAGATTTTTTTCAAATTATATAAAATTTTGTTGAAACCAACTTCGATTTTTCTGGATTATGTTAGGTTTTTTTGATAGAGGGCTGCATTTGAGTAATTTTAGTTGAAATTAACTTCGAATTTTGGATTTTTGTACAGATTTTTGTCAAATTTTAAAAAATTTTGTTGAAACCAACTTCGATTTTTCTGGATTATGTTAGGTTTTTTTGATAGAGGAGCTGCATTTGAGTAATTTTAGTTGAAATTAACTTCGAATTTTTGGATTTTTGTACAGATTTTTGTCAAATTTTAAAAAATTTTGTTTAAACCTACTTCGATTTTTCTGGATTATGTTAGGTTTTTTTGATAGAGGAGCTGCATTTGAGTAATTTTAGTTGAAATTAACTTCGAATTTTTGGAATTTTGTACAGATTTTTGTCAAATTTTAAAAAATTTTGTTGAAACCAACTTCGATTTTTCTGGATTATGTAAAGTTTTTTTGATAGAGGAGCTGCATTTGAGTAATTTTAGTTGAAAATAACTTCGAATTTTTGGATTTTTATACAGATTTTTTTCAAATTATAAAAAATTTTGTTGAAACCAACTTCGATTTTTCTGGATTATGTTAGGTTTTTTTGATAGAGGGCTGCATTTGAGTAATTTTAGTTGACATTAACTTCGAATTTTTGGATTTTTGTACAGATTTTTGTCAAATTTTAAAAAATTTTGTTGAAACCAACTTCGATTTTTCTGGATTATGTTATGTTTTTTGCATAGAGGACCTGCATTTGAGTAATTTTAGTTGTAATTAACTTCGAATTTTTGGATTTTTGTGCAGATTTTTGTCAAATTTTATAAAATTTTGTTGAACCCAACTTCGATTTTTCTGGATTATGTTAGGTTTTTTTGATAGAGGAGCTGCATTTGAGTAATTTTAGTTGAAATTAACTTCGAATTTTTGGATTTTCGTACAGATTTTTGTCAAATTTTAAAAATTTTGTTGAAACCAACTTCGATTTTTCTGGATTATGTTAGGTTTTTTTGATAGAGGAGCTGCATTTGAGTAATTTTAGTTGAAATTAACTTCGAATTTTGGGATTTTTGTACAGACGTTTGTCAAATTTTAAAAAATTTTGTTGAAACCAACTTCGATTTTTCTGGATTATGTTAGGTTTTTTTGATAGAGGAGCTGCATTTGAGTAATTTTAGTTGAAAATAACTTCGAATTTTGGGATTTTTGTACAGACGTTTGTCAAATTTTAAAAAATTATGTTGAAACCAACTTCGATTTTTCTGGATTATGTTAGGTTTTTTTGATAGAGGAGCTGCATTTGAGTAATTTTATTTGAAAATAACTTCGAATTTTTGGATTTTTGTACAGATTTTTGTCAAATTTTAAAATATTTTGTTTAAACCTACTTCGATTTTTCTGGATTATGTTAGGTTTTTTTGATAGAGGAGCTGCATTTCAGTAATTTTAGCTGAATATAACTTCGAATTTTGGGATTTTTGTACAGACGTTTGTCAAATTTTAAAAAATTGTGTTGAAACCAACTTCGATTTTTCTGGATTATGTTAGGTTTTTTTGATAGAGGAGCTGCATTTGAGTAATTTTAGTTGAAATTAACTTCGAATTTTTGGATTTTTGTACAGATTTCTGTCAAATTTCAAAAAATTTTGTTGAAACCAACTTCGATTTTTCTGGATTATGTTAGGTTTTTTTGATAGAGGAGCTGCATTTGAGTAATTTTAGTTGAAAATAACTTCGAATTTTTGGATTTTTGTACAGATTTTTGTCAAATTTTAGAAAATTTTGTTGAAAACAACTTCGATTTTTCTGCATTATGATAGGTTTTTTTGATAGAGGAGCTGCATTTGAGTAATTTTAGTTGAAATTAACTTCGAATTTTTGGATTTTTGTACAGATTTTTGTCAAATTTTAAAAAATTTTGTTGAAACCAACTTCGATTTTTCTGGATTACGTTAGGTTTTTTTGGTAGCGGAGCTGCATTTGAGTAATTTTAGTTGAAATTAACTTCGAATTTTGGGATTTTTGTACAGACGTTTGTCAAATTTTAAAAAATTTTGTTGAAACCAACTTCGATTTTTCTGGATTATGTTAGGTTTTTTTGATAGAGGAGCTGCATTTGAGTAATTTTAGTTGAAAATAACTTCGAATTTTTGGATTTTTGTACAGATTTTTCTCAAATTTTTAAAAATTTTGTTTAAACCTACTTCGATTTTTCTGGATTATGTTAGGTTTTTTTGATAGCGGTGCTGCATTTGAGTAATTTTAGTTGAAATTAACTTCTAATTTTGGGATTTTTGTACAGATTTCTGTCAAATTTCAAAAAATTTTTTTGAAACCAACTACGATTTTTCAGGATTATGTTAGGTTTTTTTGATAGCGGTGCTGCATTTGAGTAATTTTAGTTGAAATTAACTTCGAATTTTGGGATTTTTGTACAGGTGTTTGTCAAATTTTAAAAATTTTTGTTGAAACCAACTTCGATTTTTCTGGATTATGTTAGGTTTTTTTGATAGAGGAGCTGCATTAAAGTAATTTTAGTTTAAATTAACTGCGAATTTTTGGATTTTTGTACAGGTGTTTGTCAAATTTTAAAAATTTTTGTTGAAACCAACTTCGATTTTTCTGGATTATGTAAAGTTTTTTTGATAGAGGAGCTGCATTTGAGTAATTTTAGTTGAAATTAACTTCGAATTTTTGGATTTTTGTACAGATTTTTGTCAAATTTTAAAAAATTTTGTTGAAACCAACTTCGATTTTTCTGGATTATGTTAGGTTTTTTTGATAGAGGAGCTGCATTTGAGTAATTTTAGTTGAAAATAACTTCGAATTTTTGGATTTTAGTACAGATTTTTGTCAAATTTTACAAAATTTTGTTTAAACCTACTTCGATTTTTCTGGATTATGTTAGGTTTTTTTGATAGAGGAGCTGCATTTGAGTAATTTTAGTTGAAAATAACTTCGAATTTTTGGATTTTTGTACAGATTTTTTTCAAATTATATAAAATTTTGTTGAAACCAACTTCGATTTTTCTGGATTATGTTAGGTTTTTTTGATAGAGGGCTGCATTTGAGTAATTTTAGTTGAAATTAACTTCGAATTTTTGGATTTTTGTACAGATTTTTGTCAAATTTTAAAAAATTTTGTTGAAACCAACTTCGATTTTTCTGGATTATGTTAGGTTTTTTTGATAGAGGAGCTGCATTTGAGTAATTTTAGTTGAAATTAACTTCGAATTTTTGGATTTTTGTACAGATTTTTGTCAAATTTTATAAAATTTTGTTTAAACCTACTTCGATTTTTCTGGATTATGTTAGGTTTTTTTGATAGAGGAGCTGCATTTGAGTAATTTTAGTTGAAATTAACTTCGAATTTTTGGAATTTTGTACAGATTTTTGTCAAATTTTAAAAAATTTTGTTGAAACCAACTTCGATTTTTCTGGATTATGTAAAGTTTTTTTGATAGAGGAGCTGCATTTGAGTAATTTTAGTTGAAAATAACTTCGAATTTTTGGATTTTTATACAGATTTTTTTCAAATTATAAAAAATTTTGTTGAAACCAACTTCGATTTTTCTGGATTATGTTAGGTTTTTTTGATAGAGGGCTGCATTTGAGTAATTTTAGTTGACATTAACTTCGAATTTTTGGATTTTTGTACAGATTTTTGTCAAATTTTAAAAAATTTTGTTGAAACCAACTTCGATTTTTCTGGATTATGTTATGTTTTTTGCATAGAGGAGCTGCATTTGAGTAATTTTAGTTGTAATTAACTTCGAATTTTTTGATTTTTGTGCAGATTTTTGTCAAATTTTATAAAATTTTGTTGAACCCAACTTCGATTTTTCTGGATTATGTTAGGTTTTTTTGATAGAGGAGCTGCATTTGAGTAATTTTAGTTGAAATTAACTTCGAATTTTTGGATTTTCGTACAGATTTTTGTCAAATTTTAAAAAATTTTGTTGAAACCAACTTCGATTTTTCTGGATTATGTTAGGTTTTTTTGATAGCGGTGCTGCATTTGAGTAATTTTAGTTGAAATTAACTTCGAATTTTGGGATTTTTGTACAGATTTCTGTCAAATTTCAAAAAATTTTGTTGTAACCAACTTCGATTTTTCTGGATTATGTTAGGTTTTTTTGATAGAGGAGCTGCATTTGAGTAATTTTAGTTGAAATTAACTTCGAATTTTTGGATTTTTGTACAGACGTTTGTCAAATTTTAAAAAATTTTGTTGAAACCAACTTCGATTTTTCTGGATTATGTTATGTTTTTTGCATAGAGGAGCTGCATTTGAGTAATTTTAGTTGTAATTAACTTCGAATTTTTTGATTTTTGTGCAGATTTTTGTCAAATTTTATAAAATTTTGTTGAACCCAACTTCGATTTTTCTGGATTATGTTAGGTTTTTTTGATAGAGGAGCTGCATTTGAGTAATTTTAGTTGAAATTAACTTCGAATTTTTGGATTTTCGTACAGATTTTTGTCAAATTTTAAAAAATTTTGTTGAAACCAACTTCGATTTTTCTGGATTATGTTAGGTTTTTTTGATAGCGGTGCTGCATTTGAGTAATTTTAGTTGAAATTAACTTCGAATTTTGGGATTTTTGTACAGATTTCTGTCAAATTTCAAAAAATTTTGTTGTAACCAACTTCGATTTTTCTGGATTATGTTAGGTTTTTTTGATAGAGGAGCTGCATTTGAGTAATTTTAGTTGAAATTAACTTCGAATTTTTGGATTTTTGTACAGACGTTTGTCAAATTTTAAAAAATTTTGTTGAAACCAACTTCGATTTTTCTGGATTATGTTAGGTTTTTTTGATAGAGGAGCTGCATTTGAGTAATTTTAGTTGAAAATAACTTCGAATTTTGGGATTTTTGTACAGACGTTTGTCAAATTTTAAAAAATTATGTTGAAACCAACTTCGATTTTTCTGGATTATGTTAGGTTTTTTTGATAGAGGAGCTGCATTTGAGTAATTTTAGTTGAAAATAACTTCGAATTTTTGGATTTTTGTACAGATTTTTGTCAAATTTTAAAATATTTTGTTTAAACCTACTTCGATTTTTCTGGATTATGTTAGGTTTTTTTGATAGAGGAGCTGCATTTCAGTAATTTTAGCTGAATATAACTTCGAATTTTGGGATTTTTGTACAGACGTTTGTCAAATTTTAAAAAATTGTGTTGAAACCAACTTCGATTTTTCTGGATTATGTTAGGTTTTTTTGATAGAGGAGCTGCATTTGAGTAATTTTAGTTGAAATTAACTTCGAATTTTTGGATTTTTGTACAGATTTCTGTCAAATTTCAAAAAATTTTGTTGAAACCAACTTCGATTTTTCTGGATTATGTTAGGTTTTTTTGATAGAGGAGCTGCATTTGAGTAATTTTAGTTGAAAATAACTTCGAATTTTTGGATTTTTGTACAGATTTTTGTCAAATTTTAAAAAATTTTGTTGAAAACAACTTCGATTTTTCTGCATTATGATAGGTTTTTTTGATAGAGGAGCTGCATTTGAGTAATTTTAGTTGAAATTAACTTCGAATTTTTGGATTTTTGTACAGATTTTTGTCAAATTTTAAAAAATTTTGTTGAAACCAACTTCGATTTTTCTGGATTACGTTAGGTTTTTTTGGTAGCGGAGCTGCATTTGAGTAATTTTAGTTGAAATTAACTTCGAATTTTGGGATTTTTGTACAGACGTTTGTCAAATTTTAAAAAATTTTGTTGAAACCAACTTCGATTTTTCTGGATTATGTTAGGTTTTTTTGATAGAGGAGCTGCATTTGAGTAATTTTAGTTGAAAATAACTTCGAATTTTTGGATTTTTGTACAGATTTTTGTCAAATTTTTAAAAATTTTGTTTAAACCTACTTCGATTTTTCTGGATTATGTTAGGTTTTTTTGATAGCGGTGCTGCATTTGAGTAATTTTAGTTGAAATTAACTTCTAATTTTGGGATTTTTGTACAGATTTCTGTCAAATTTCAAAAAATTTTTTTGAAACCAACTACGATTTTTCAGGATTATGTTAGGTTTTTTTGATAGCGGTGCTGCATTTGAGTAATTTTAGTTGAAATTAGCTTCGAATTTTGGGATTTTTGTACAGGTGTTTGTCAAATTTTAAAAATTTTTGTTGAAACCAACTTCGATTTTTCTGGATTATGTTAGGTTTTTTTGATAGAGGAGCTGCATTAAAGTAATTTTAGTTTAAATTAACTGCGAATTTTTGGATTTTTGTACAGGTGTTTGTCAAATTTTAAAAATTTTTGTTGAAACCAACTTCGATTTTTCTGGATTATGTAAAGTTTTTTTGATAGAGGAGCTGCATTTGAGTAATTTTAGTTGAAATTAACTTCGAATTTTTGGATTTTTGTACAGATTTTTGTCAAATTTTAAAAAATTTTGTTGAAACCAACTTCGATTACTCTGGATTACGTTAGGTTTTTTTGGTAGCGGAGCTGCATTTGAGTAATTTTAGTTGAAAATAACTTCGAATTTTGGGATTTTTGTACAGACGTTTGTCAAATTATAAAAAATTTTGTTGAAACCAACTTCGATTTTTCTGGATTATGTTAGGTTTTTTTGATAGAGGAGCTGCATTTGAGTAATTTTAGTTGAAAATAACTTCGAATTTTTGGATTTTTGTACAGATTTTTGTCAAATTTTAAAATATTTTGTTTAAACCTACTTCGATTTTTCTGGATTATGTTAGGTTTTTTTGATAGAGGAGCTGCATTTCAGTAATTTTAGTTGAATATAACTTCGAATTTTGGGATTTTTGTACTGACGTTTGTCAAATTTTAAAAAATTATGTTGAAACCAACTTCGATTTTTCTGGATTATGTTAGGTTTTTTTGATAGAGGAGCTGCATTTGAGTAATTTTAGTTGAAAATAACTTCGAATTTTTGGATTTTTGTACAGACGTTTGTCAAATTTTAAAAAATTATGTTGAAACCAACTTCGATTTTTCTGGATTATGTTAGGTTTTTTTGATAGAGGAGCTGCATTTGAGTAATTTTAGTTGAAAATAACTTCGAATTTTTGGATTTTTGTACAGATTTTTGTCAAATTTTAAAATATTTTGTTTAAACCTACTTCGATTTTTCTGGATTATGTTAGGTTTTTTTGATAGAGGAGCTGCATTTCAGTAATTTTAGTTGAATATAACTTCGAATTTTGGGATTTTTGTACAGACGTTTGTCAAATTTTAAAAAATTATGTTGAAACCAACTTCGATTTTTCTGGATTATGTTAGGTTTTTTTGATAGAGGAGCTGCATTTGAGTAATTTTAGTTGAAAATAACTTCGAATTTTTGGATTTTTGTACAGATTTTTGTCAAATTTTAAAAAATTTTGTTGAAACCAACTTCGATTTTTCTGGATTATGTTAGGTTTTTTTGATAGCGGTGCTGCATTTGAGTAATTTTAGTTGAAATGAACTTCGAATTTTGGGATTTTTGTACAGATTTCTGTCAAATTTCAAAAAATTTTGTTGTAACCAAATTCGATTTTTCTGGATTATGTTAGGTTTTTTTGATAGAGGAGCTGCATTTGAGTAATTTTAGTTGAAATTAACTTCGAATTTTTGGATTTTTGTACAGACGTTTGTCAAATTTTAAAAAATTTTGTTGAAACCAACTTCGATTTTTCTGGATTATGTTAGGTTTTTTTGATAGAGGAGCTGCATTTGAGTAATTTTAGTTGAAAATAACTTCGAATTTTGGGATTTTTGTACAGACGTTTGTCAAATTTTAAAAAATTATGTTGAAACCAACTTCGATTTTTCTGGATTATGTTAGGTTTTTTTGATAGAGGAGCTGCATTTGAGAAATTTTAGTTGAAATTAACTTCGAATTTTTGGATTTTTGTACAGATTTTTGTCAAATTTAAAAAAATTTTGTCAAACCAACTTCGATTACTCTGGATTACGTTAGGTTTTTTGATAGAGGAGCTGCATTTGAGTAATTTTAGGTGAAATTAACTTCGAATTTTTGGATTCTTGAACAGATTTTTGTCAAATTTTAAAAAATTTTGTTGAAACCAACTTCGATTTTTCTGGATTATGTTAGGTTTTTTTGATAGAGGAGCTGCATTTGAGTAATTTTAGTTGAAAATAACTTCGAATTTTTGGATTTTTGTTCAGATTTTTGTCAAATTTTAAAAAATTTTGTTTAAACCTACTTCGATTTTTCTGGATTATGTTAGGTTTTTTTGATAGAGGAGCTGCATTTGAGTAATTTTAGTTGAAATTAACTTCGAATTTTTGGAATTTTGTACAGATTTTTGTCAAATTTTAAAAAATTTTGTTGAAACCAACTTCGATTTTTCTGGATTATGTAAAGTTTTTTTGATAGAGGAGCTGCATTTGAGTAATTTTAGTTGAAAATAACTTCGAATTTTTGGATTTTTATACAGATTTTTTTCAAATTATAAAAAATTTTGTTGAAACCAACTTCGATTTTTCTGGATTATGTTAGGTTTTTTTGATAGAGGGCTGCATTTGAGTAATTTTAGTTGACATTAACTTCGAATTTTTGGATTTTTGTACAGATTTTTGTCAAATTTTAAAAAATTTTGTTGAAACCAACTTCGATTTTTCTGGATTATGTTATGTTTTTTGCATAGAGGAGCTGCATTTGAGTAATTTTAGTTGTAATTAACTTCGAATTTTTGGATTTTTGTGCAGATTTTTGTCAAATTTTATAAAATTTTGTTGAACCCAACTTCGATTTTTCTGGATTATGTTAGGTTTTTTTGATAGAGGAGCTGCATTTGAGTAATTTTAGTTGAAATTAACTTCGAATTTTTGGATTTTCGTACAGATTTTTGTCAAATTTTAAAAAATTTTGTTGAAACCAACTTCGATTTTTCTGGATTATGTTAGGTTTTTTTGATAGCGGTGCTGCATTTGAGTAATTTTAGTTGAAATTAACTTCGAATTTTGGGATTTTTGTACAGATTTCTGTCAAATTTCAAAAAATTTTGTTGTAACCAACTTCGATTTTTCTGGATTATGTTAGGTTTTTTTGATAGAGGAGCTGCATTTGAGTAATTTTAGTTGAAATTAACTTCGAATTTTTGGATTTTTGTACAGACGTTTGTCAAATTTTAAAAAATTTTGTTGAAACCAACTTCGATTTTTCTGGATTATGTTAGGTTTTTTTGATAGAGGAGCTGCATTTGAGTAATTTTAGTTGAAAATAACTTCGAATTTTGGGATTTTTGTACAGACGTTTGTCAAATTTTAAAAAATTATGTTGAAACCAACTTCGATTTTTCTGGATTATGTTAGGTTTTTTTGATAGAGGAGCTGCATTTGAGTAATTTTAGTTGAAAATAACTTCGAATTTTTGGATTTTTGTACAGATTTTTGTCAAATTTTAAAATATTTTGTTTAAACCTACTTCGATTTTTCTGGATTATGTTAGGTTTTTTTGATAGAGGAGCTGCATTTCAGTAATTTTAGTTGAATATAACTTCGAATTTTGGGATTTTTGTACAGACGTTTGTCAAATTTTAAAAAATTATGTTGAAACCAACTTCGATTTTTCTGGATTATGTTAGGTTTTTTTGATAGAGGAGCTGCATTTGAGTAATTTTAGTTGAAAATAACTTCGAATTTTTGGATTTTTGTACAGATTTTTGTCAAATTTTAAAAAATTTTGTTGAAACCAACTTCGATTTTTCTGGATTATGTTAGGTTTTTTTGATAGCGGTGCTGCATTTGAGTAATTTTAGTTGAAATTAACTTCGAATTTTGGGATTTTTGTACAGATTTCTGTCAAATTTCAAAAAATTTTTTTGAAACCAACTTCGATTTTTCTGGATTATGTTAGGTTTTTTTGATAGAGGAGCTGCATTTGAGTAATTTTAGTTGAAATTAACTTCGAATTTTTGGATTTTCGTACAGATTTTTGTCAAATTTTAAAAAATTTTGTTGAAACCAACTTCGATTTTTCTGGATTATGTTAGGTTTTTTTGATAGCGGTGCTGCATTTGAGTAATTTTAGTTGAAATTAACTTCGAATTTTGGGATTTTTGTACAGATTTCTGTCAAATTTCAAAAAATTTTGTTGTAACCAAATTCGATTTTTCTGCATTATGTTAGGTTTTTTTGATAGAGGAGCTGCATTTGAGTAATTTTAGTTGAAATTAACTTCGAATTTTTGGATTTTTGTACAGACGTTTGTCAAATTTTAAAAAATTTTGTTGAAACCAACTTCGATTTTTCTGGATTATGTTAGGTTTTTTTGATAGAGGAGCTGCATTTGAGTAATTTTAGTTGAAAATAACTTCGAATTTTGGGATTTTTGTACAGACGTTTGTCAAATTTTAAAAAATTATGTTGAAACCAACTTCGATTTTTCTGGATTATGTTAGGTTTTTTTGATAGAGGAGCTGCATTTGAGTAATTTTAGTTGAAAATAACTTCGAATTTTTGGATTTTTGTACAGATTTTTGTCAAATTTTAAAATATTTTGTTTAAACCTACTTCGATTTTTCTGGATTATGTTAGGTTTTTTTGATAGAGGAGCTGCATTTCAGTAATTTTAGTTGAATATAACTTCGAATTTTGGGATTTTTGTACAGACGTTTGTCAAATTTTAAAAAATTATGTTGAAACCAACTTCGATTTTTCTGGATTATGTTAGGTTTTTTTGATAGAGGAGCTGCATTTGAGTAATTTTAGTTGAAAATAACTTCGAATTTTTGGATTTTTGTACAGATTTTTGTCAAATTTTAAAATATTTTGTTTAAACCTACTTCGATTTTTCTGGATTATGTTAGGTTTTTTTGATAGAGGAGCTGCATTTCAGTAATTTTAGTTGAATATAACTTCGAATTTTGGGATTTTTGTACAGACGTTTGTCAAATTTTAAAAAATTATGTTGAAACCAACTTCGATTTTTCTGGATTATGTTAGGTTTTTTTGATAGAGGAGCTGCATTTGAGTAATTTTAGTTGAAAATAACTTCGAATTTTTGGATTTTTGTACAGATTTTTGTCAAATTTTAAAAAATTTTGTTGAAACCAACTTCGATTTTTCTGGATTATGTTAGGTTTTTTTGATAGCGGTGCTGCATTTGAGTAATTTTAGTTGAAATTAACTTCGAATTTTGGGATTTTTGTACAGATTTCTGTCAAATTTCAAAAAATTTTTTTGAAACCAACTACGATTTTTCAGGATTATGTTAGGTTTTTTTGATAGCGGTGCTGCATTTGAGTAATTTTAGTTGTAATTAACTTCGAATTTTTGGATTTTTGTGCAGATTTTTGTCAAATTTTATAAAATTTTGTTGAACCCAACTTCGATTTTTCTGGATTATGTTAGGTTTTTTTGATAGAGGAGCTGCATTTGAGTAATTTTAGTTGAAATTAACTTCGAATTTTTGGATTTTCGTACAGATTTTTGTCAAATTTTAAAAAATTTTGTTGAAACCAACTTCGATTTTTCTGGATTATGTTAGGTTTTTTTGATAGAGGAGCTGCATTTGAGTAATTTTAGTTGAAAATAACTTCGAATTTTGGGATTTTTGTACAGACGTTTGTCAAATTTTAAAAAATTATGTTGAAACCAACTTCGATTTTTCTGGATTATGTTAGGTTTTTTTGATAGAGGAGCTGCATTTGAGTAATTTTAGTTGAAAATAACTTCGAATTTTTGGATTTTTGTACAGATTTTTGTCAAATTTTAAAATATTTTGTTTAAACCTACTTCGATTTTTCTGGATTATGTTAGGTTTTTTTGATAGAGGAGCTGCATTTCAGTAATTTTAGTTGAATATAACTTCGAATTTTGGGATTTTTGTACAGACGTTTGTCAAATTTTAAAAAATTATGTTGAAACCAACTTCGATTTTTCTGGATTATGTTAGGTTTTTTTGATAGAGGAGCTGCATTTGAGTAATTTTAGTTGAAAATAACTTCGAATTTTGGGATTTTTGTACAGATTTCTGTCAAATTTCAAAAAATTTTGTTGTAACCAAATTCGATTTTTCTGCATTATGTTAGGTTTTTTTGATAGAGGAGCTGCATTTGAGTAATTTTAGTTGAAATTAACTTCGAATTTTTGGATTTTTGTACAGACGTTTGTCAAATTTTAAAAAATTTTGTTGAAACCAACTTCGATTTTTCTGGATTATGTTAGGTTTTTTTGATAGAGGAGCTGCATTTGAGTAATTTTAGTTGAAAATAACTTCGAATTTTGGGATTTTTGTACAGACGTTTGTCAAATTTTAAAAAATTATGTTGAAACCAACTTCGATTTTTCTGGATTATGTTAGGTTTTTTTGATAGAGGAGCTGCATTTGAGTAATTTTAGTTGAAAATAACTTCGAATTTTTGGATTTTTGTACAGATTTTTGTCAAATTTTACAAAATTTTGTTTAAACCTACTTCGATTTTTCTGGATTATGTTAGGTTTTTTTGATAGAGGAGCTGCATTTGAGTAATTTTAGTTGAAAATAACTTCGAATTTTTGGATTTTTGTACAGATTTTTTTCAAATTATATAAAATTTTGTTGAAACCAACTTCGATTTTTCTGGATTATGTTAGGTTTTTTTGATAGAGGGCTGCATTTGAGTAATTTTAGTTTAAATTAACTTCGAATTTTTGGATTTTTGTACAGATTTTTGTCAAATTTTAAAAAATTTTGTTGAAACCAACTTCGATTTTTCTGGATTATGTTAGGTTTTTTTGATAGAGGAGCTGCATTTGAGTAATTTTAGTTGAAATTAACTTCGAATTTTTGGAATTTTGTACAGATTTTTGTCAAATTTTAAAAAATTTTGTTTAAACCTACTTCGATTTTTCTGGATTATGTTAGGTTTTTTTGATAGAGGAGCTACATTTCAGTAATTTTAGTTGAATATAACTTCGAATTTTGGGATTTTTGTACAGACGTTTGTCAAATTTTAAAAAATTATGTTGAAACCAACTTCGATTTTTCTGGATTATGTTAGGTTTTTTTGATAGCGGTGCTGCATTTGAGTAATTTTAGTTGAAATTAACTTCGAATTTTGGGATTTTTGTACAGATTTCTGTCAAATTTCAAAAAATTTTTTTGAAACCAACTACGATTTTTCAGGATTATGTTAGGTTTTTTTGATAGCGGTGCTGCATTTGAGTAATTTTAGTTGTAATTAACTTCGAATTTTTGGATTTTTGTGCAGATTTTTGTCAAATTTTATAAAATTTTGTTGAACCCAACTTCGATTTTTCTGGATTATGTTAGGTTTTTTTGATAGAGGAGCTGCATTTGAGTAATTTTAGTTGAAATTAACTTCGAATTTTTGGATTTTCGTACAGATTTTTGTCAAATTTTAAAAAATTTTGTTGAAACCAACTTCGATTTTTCTGGATTATGTTAGGTTTTTTTGATAGAGGAGCTGCATTTGAGTAATTTTAGTTGAAAATAACTTCGAATTTTGGGATTTTTGTACAGACGTTTGTCAAATTTTAAAAAATTATGTTGAAACCAACTTCGATTTTTCTGGATTATGTTAGGTTTTTTTGATAGAGGAGCTGCATTTGAGTAATTTTAG
Organism: Andrena trimmerana; assembly: GCA_951215215.1. Classification (NCBI taxonomy): domain Eukaryota; kingdom Metazoa; phylum Arthropoda; class Insecta; order Hymenoptera; family Andrenidae; genus Andrena; species Andrena trimmerana. Next base: position 304,922 of record CATNUO010000083.1, read on the forward strand.
TTGAAAATAACTTCGAATTTTTGGATTTTTGTACAGATTTTTGTCAAATTTTAAAAAATTTTGTTGAAACCAACTTCGATTTTTCTGGATTATGTTAGGTTTTTTTGATAGAGGAGCTGCATTTGAGTAATTTTAGTTGAAATTAACTTCGAATTTTTGGAATTTTGTACAGATTTTTGTCAAATTTTAAAAAATTTTGTTTAAACCTACTTCGATTTTTCTGGATTATGTTAGGTTTTTTTGATAGAGGAGCTGCATTTGAGTAATTTTAGTTGAAAATAACTTCGAATTTTGGGATTTTTGTACAGATTTCTGTCAAATTTCAAAAAATTTTGTTGTAACCAAATTCGATTTTTCTGCATTATGTTAGGTTTTTTTGATAGAGGAGCTGCATTTGAGTAATTTTAGTTGAAATTAACTTCGAATTTTTGGATTTTTGTACAGACGTTTGTCAAATTTTAAAAAATTTTGTTGAAACCAACTTCGATTTTTCTGGATTATGTTAGGTTTTTTTGATAGAGGAGCTGCATTTGAGTAATTTTAGTTGAAAATAACTTCGAATTTTGGGATTTTTGTACAGACGTTTGTCAAATTTTAAAAAATTATGTTGAAACCAACTTCGATTTTTCTGGATTATGTTAGGTTTTTTTGATAGAGGAGCTGCATTTGAGTAATTTTAGTTGAAAATAACTTCGAATTTTTGGATTTTTGTACAGATTTTTGTCAAATTTTACAAAATTTTGTTTAAACCTACTTCGATTTTTCTGGATTATGTTAGGTTTTTTTGATAGAGGAGCTGCATTTGAGTAATTTTAGTTGAAAATAACTTCGAATTTTTGGATTTTTGTACAGATTTTTTTCAAATTATATAAAATTTTGTTGAAACCAACTTCGATTTTTCTGGATTATGTTAGGTTTTTTTGATAGAGGGCTGCATTTGAGTAATTTTAGTTTAAATTAACTTCGAATTTTTGGATTTTTGTACAGATTTTTGTCAAATTTTAAAAAATTTTGTTGAAACCAACTTCGATTTTTCTGGATTATGTTAGGTTTTTTTGATAGAGGAGCTGCATTTGAGTAATTTTAGTTGAAATTAACTTCGAATTTTTGGAATTTTGTACAGATTTTTGTCAAATTTTAAAAAATTTTGTTTAAACCTACTTCGATTTTTCTGGATTATGTTAGGTTTTTTTGATAGAGGAGCTACATTTCAGTAATTTTAGTTGAATATAACTTCGAATTTTGGGATTTTTGTACAGACGTTTGTCAAATTTTAAAAAATTATGTTGAAACCAACTTCGATTTTTCTGGATTATGTTAGGTTTTTTTGATAGAGGAGCTGCATTTGAGTAATTTTAGTTGAAAATAACTTCGAATTTTTGGATTTTTGTACAGATTTTTGTCAAATTTTTAAAAATTTTGTTTAAACCTACTTCGATTTTTCTGGATTATGTTAGGTTTTTTTGATACAGGAGCTGCATTTGAGTAATTTTAGTTGAAATTAACTTCGAATTTTTAGATTTTTGTACAGATTTTTGTCAAATTTTAAAAAATTTTGTTGAAACCAACTTCGATTTTTCTGGATTATGTTTGGTTTTTTTAATAGAGGAGCTGCATTTGAGTAATTTTAGTTGAAATTAACTTCGAATTTTTGGATTTTTGTACAGATTTTTGTCAAATTTTAAAAAATTTTGTTGAAACCAACTTCGATTTTTCTGGATTATGTTAGGTTTTTTTGATAGAGGAGCTGCATTTGAGTAATTTTAGTTGAAATTAACTTCGAATTTTTGGATTTTTGTACAGACGTTTGTCAAATTTTAAAAAATTTTGTTGAAACCAACTTCGATTTTTCTGGATTATGTTAGGTTTTTTTGATAGAGGAGCTGCATTTGAGTAATTTTAGTTGAAATTAACTTCAAATTTTTGGATTTTTGTACAGATTTTTGTCAAATTTTAAAAAATTTTGTTGAAACCAACTTCGATTACTCTGGATTACGTTAGGTTTTTTTGGTAGCGGAGCTGCATTTGAGTAATTTTAGTTGAAATTAACTTCGAATTTTGGGATTTTTGTACAGACGTTTGTCAAATTTTAAAAAATTTTGTTTAAACCTACTTCGATTTTTCTGGATTATGTTAGGTTTTTTTGATAGAGGAGCTGTGTCTGAGCGTTTGACCGTTGGCCACGTGAGTGATTACTGGTTTGAGGTTAGGCGCAGTAATAAAGCACAGCGTGTTGAGAAATGCACAGAGTCAATGTTTATTGCACACTCGCGGAGTGAGTCTGATCGTAAAAAGTGTTACACGTGAGTGAAAAAGGGCACGTAGTGCAGGTAAGAAATTATAGTCTCGCTGAGACGAGTCGCGATTAACACGTGGCCGCGCACTTTACCACGATCCACAATCAATAGCCGAGATGAATTTTGAGGACGAGAAAAAGCGTGTGAGCGGTGAGAAAATGTGATGTGAGCACAAGAAACGAGCAGTTCCTTGAGAATTCACGAGTTACTTGAGACGAAACGTTCAGTGAAACCGACGCGTCTACTTTGGTACTCTACGTGAACGAGAATGAGAATCAATATGGCCAATCGATTTCCGTTAGTCGTCTTCTCCAAAGTCTGGAGGATCGCGCGACGTGGGGAAATGCGATTGGCTGAGCGTTCTGTCGCTGACAGCTGATTGGTGCATTGATTGTGGATCGGGCTTGTCGTTCCGCGGTCCAGGAGGTGCTGCGGTGAGTTGGGTGAGGCGGAGATCGGAACTACCGAATCTCAAACATTCTCCCGGCCCTCAACAGCTGGAAGAAGATGTTGATGATGAATCTGAAACATTCAATATAGCCAATTTTGCGATTGGCCTGGTTAAGATTGTAGTGGCGGTCTTGAGTGTCACCACCCTGGTCAGTCCGTCCTTCCCTGGGTGAAGGGTGCGAACCCGAGCAAGTGGCCACTTGCTAGGGGGAAATCGCTCATCAGTGATGAGCACCAGAGAGCCGACCTTGATGGCGTTGGATGGATGATGCCACTTCGAGATTGAGAGCTGACGTTGCAGATAATGAGTTGACCATTGAGTCCAGAATTGTTGAGTCTTCTGTTGGATGAGTTGCCACCGCGCTGATGGTGAGATGGATGTGTGTTCCACAGAAGGTTCAGGTAGAGCTGAGAGCGGGTGGCCAATGAGGAAGTGAGCAGGAGTGAGTGTTGCGACGTCATCAGGATCGTCGCTGAGGGGCTCGAGAGGTCGTGAATTTAGCAGGGCCTCAATCTGCGTGAGAAGTGTACTGAACTCTTCGTAGGTGAGTGCTGTTTCACTCACTGTTCGCCGAAGATGGTGTTTGGTGGATTTCACCACAGCCTCCCATTTGCCTCCCATGTGTGGTGCGGCTGGAGGGTTGAAACACCAGCGAGTGTTATCGTTGACAAACAGCTGAGCAAGAGTTTGTTGATCTTGAGAGCCCTGAGTGAACATCCTCTTGAGCGTGGCATCGGCTCCGATGAAGTTGGTGCCACAATCTGAGTAGAGTGAGTGAGGGATTCCTCTCCGTGAGATGAACCGTCTGTAGGCTGCTATGAAACCTTCCGTGGAGTAGTCGGTGACTAGCTCGAGATGAACCGCTGATGTGGTGAGACAGACGAACACACAGATCCATCCCTTTTGAGTCTTGGCGCCTCGCCCCTTCCATGTCCGTAAAGTGATGGGACCAGCATAGTCCAGTCCAGTGTTGGTGAACGGGCGTGTAGGTGTGACTCGTGAAAGAGGTAGTTGGCCCATCAGTTGATGGGCACGGATCCCCCTTTGCCGAGCACACACAACACACCGTAGAATGTGAGATTTCACTGGAGCCCGACCACCGATGATCCAATAGGTCTCTCTGATTTGAGCGAGTGTGAGCTGAGTCCCTCCATGGAGAGTTTGTCGGTGAGCTTGATCTATAATCAGATCGGACAGACGTGAGTGGCGAGGCAAAATTGCAGGATGCTTACTTCCATATGCAATGTGAGCGTTGTTGAGTCGGCCCCCGACTCGGATCACTCCTTCTTGATCGATAAAGGCCGTGAGACGATTGAAGAGGTGAGACGATGGCAGCGTTGCGCCAGAGCTGAGCATCCTTAGTTCGTGAGCGAAGTAAAGAGACTGCGTCGCTTTAATCCAGAAGATCCTGGCCCGCTCCAGATCCTCAGGCGACTGTGAGATGATTGGTAGGGAAATCGTTGACCTCCTTAATCTTGAGAGAATTCTAAAACAAACTGAAGTGATACGAAAGAGTTTGTTTAGAGATGAGTATTTGTAAATGAGGTCCCAGTGATATTCGACTTTTCGAATGTTGAGCAGATTTGAGACTCCAGGACGAGCTTCCTGCATGCTTGGACTGTCCTTCAAAGTAGGTTGAGAGGGCCATGAGTCACTGGGGTGAGTGAGCCAAGATGGTCCCGTCCACCATAGCTCGTGGTGTTCAAGCTGTGTTGTTGTTAAGCCTCGAGAGGCACAATCAGCTGGATTCGCTGTCCCTGGAACGTGTCTCCAATGTGCGTGTGGGATGAGTTCTTGAATTTGGGAGACACGATTCCGTACATAATCCTTCCAGCGTGAAGCATGTGATTTGATCCATGAGAGTGATATTTGAGAATCCGTCCACAGATGAGTTGTAGAGATGTTGAGTTGAAGAGTAGCTTGAACATACTTCGTGAGCTTTGCAAGCATTAAAGCTGCCGTGAGTTCGAGCCTTGGGATTGTGAGTTTCTTGAGTGGTGCTACCTTGGTTTTGGAGCACACGAGTGTCGACACTTTGTGAGCTGTGGACGGTGAGGATACGATAATGTAAATTACGCATCAGAGAATCCATGTAATTCCACTGTAGAGTAGGAGAAGGTGTTGAACCACCTTGGTATTGAGAGTCTGGCCAGACTTGTGAGATCTTCTCTGATGGTGAGCCAGTGAGCAGTGACTTGGGAAGGCAGTGGATCGTCCCAGTCGAGTCTGTGCAGCCACAATTCCTGCAAAAGTGCTTTTGCCCGAATTATGACTGGAGCTAAGAAGCCGAGTGGATCAAATATCTTGGCTACTTCTGAGAGAATGAGACGTTTCGTGAGTATTGAATTGCTGATAGGTTTTGTTGAGAATGAGAAATTGTCGTTGAGAGAGTTCCATTGTAATCCGAGGATTTTGGTATTGCAGTCGTCTAATGCAATGTACGAGTCGCTAGCTCGCACTTCTTGAGAAATTGAATCAAGCAATGGGGGGTAGGTTGTCTGCCACTTGGCAAGTGGAAAACGTCCCGCCTTGCACAGGTCATTTAATTGTTGAGCAATTGTAATGAGTGTCTCACCCTTGTCGGCGCCGCCGAATATGTCGTCGACGTATCTGGCATGAGTGATTGACGGTACTGCAAGGGGAAAACGATGCCCTTCGTCTTCGACCAACTGCAGTAGTGCTCTGACAGCGAGGAACGGCGCAGCCTTGGTTCCGTACGTGACCGTGGTGAGTTTGTAGGGCACCTCCTTTGAATCCTCGTCAATCCACAGTATCCTCTGGAGATCCTGGTCGTCTTCGTGAACCTTGATTTGTCTGTACATTTTTGTCACGTCTGTGGCGAAAATGTACTTGTGCTGGCGAATCCACAGCAGCACATCCGTGATGTTGAGTAGAAGGTTCGCACCAGTGTGCATGAGATCGTTGATCGAGTGCCCCGATGTGGTCGGGCTTGAGCCATTGAAGACGACCCTCAACTTCGTGGTCTGACTGTCGAGCTTGAGTACTCCATGATGTGGAAGATAAAAAACAGAGTGAGTATTAGGTGAGAGTGAGGGAGCTCTTACCATATGATGGAGTGCCTCATATTCCTTCATGAACCCTTGGTAGAGATTTCGATATTCAGAATCTTTGTTGAGCTTGTTGAGTGTTCGCTTCAGACAGGCATGGGCTGTCTGGTAGGAATTGCCCAATAGACTTCGAGATGACTTGAGAGGGATGCGTACGATGTACCTTCCTGTAGAATCACGAGTGTGTGTCGCCCGAAAGTGATCCTCACATTCTTGTTCTTCAGGGGTGAGCGTTGAGGGCGTATCTGTCGGGAGCTCTTCTTGAATCCAGAATTTAGTCAATAAATCTTGTATTGTTTTGTCGCTGTGCTGCATGACTGCAGCTGTGTGCGACGAACTGAATTGAGACTGAGATGTTTTAACTGGTCCAAGAATGAGCCACCCAAAGATTGAGAACTGGGCAATTGGCATTGAAGGGTCGCCCTTTTTGAGGTTAGGTTTTATAATTCTGCCATATGAGTCTGCACCAATAATTATGTCAATGGGCCTGGGTTTTAGAAAATCTGGATCAGCTAACCTTAACCCTGTGAGATGTGGCCATTCCTGACGTGGCGCTTCAACGGATGGCAGACTGGAGGTGAGTGTTCGCAGAACATGAGCTTGAGTCGAGACCGTAGAGGAGTCGTAGCTTGATCGTAGAGTGATTGACACGACGCCCCGAGTGTGAGTAGTCTTGTTGCCTCCAATGCCAATAATTGAGATGGATGAGCGGGTTCTTTGAAGGTTGAGTTGAGTGATGAGCTCCTCCTTGATGAAGGTAAGCTCAGAGCCTGAGTCGATGAGGAGCCTGACTGGCAGCGAGGCCACCGATGAGATGAGCTGTGCGTTAGCTGTTGCTAACAGGGTGAGCGTGTGAGAGGTAGCGAGGCCACCTGAGGCTGAGTGTGAGAGAGATGAGCGAGTATGACCTGTTGTGAGTGAGTTGTAAGATGTGGGTGAGTATGAGTAGACGACTGCACCGGTACTTCAGATGTGTGCATCCTCTTCGGTGCTTTTCCCTTCTGTTGGAGGGGCTCGTTGAGCTTGGCTTGCTTCGGCCGTTGACCTAGGCTGAGGTTGAGCTGAGCCTTGGCCCGATGAGGTCTGAGGAAGATGCAGCATTGAGTGGTGTTTGGCACCACAATTCTTGCACCGGTGTGCCGACTTGCACACATCTGTGTCGTGGCGACCACAGCAATTTTTGCACAAGTTGTGTGCTACGACAAACTTGCGACGATCCGTGATGGATTTCTCCCTAAATCTGGGACACACCACAATAAAGTGATCTTCAGAGCAACAGTCGCAAGGGTACCTTGTTGACTGCGCCTTCACTGAAGCTTGAGCAGCAGGTTTCCCCTGCGTCGCAGGGTGAGCTGTGGTCTTGCGCTGAGCTGAGCGTGTGTTGGAGGCGGCAGGGGCTGATGGCTTCTTCGTTGAAGACTCCATCTGCTCCAGGGCCCCACCCTTCTTTTCCACGAAGGCCAACAGATCTTGATACCGCGGGCACTCAGCGGAATTGGAAAGAGAGGTTTCCCAGGCCTCTCTCGTAACCTTGTCGAGACTGTTGGTCAGAACATGCACCATCAGACAGTTGTGCATGTCCTGATCAGCCTTCAATGCGACCAACGTCTCATTGACCTCCGTGAAGGTTGCTGCCAGGTCTTTGAGGGCAGTCGCGGACCGCGTTGTGATTTGATGAATGGTGAGCAGCTTGTCAAGCTGCTCCTTAATGAGCAGTCGCTTGTTTGAGAAGCGTTTGTTCAAATACTCCCAACACGCGTGGAATGATGAGCCCATGAGTGGAAACGCATTGACGCGTCTTGATGGCTCCCCTGCTAGACTGGCCCTCAAGTAGTATAGCCTGTCAATGTCCATGAGTTGAGCGTCTCTGATTATGAGTGATGTGAATAACTCACTGAATGCTGGCCAGTCTACATAGTTCCCCGAGAACTTGGGGATGGCGAGCTCCGGTAATTTGGTGGCTCTGCTCGTCGATGGTGTGGCCCTTCCATCGGACGTGCTGGGATGAGAAGTGTGTGAGTTGTGAGCGATGAGACGTCGAAGTGAGCGTCTGAGCAAAGCCACGAGTCTCGTCTCTTGAGCTAGTAGGCCCGACGCGAAGTACTCGTGATCCAAGCACTTCACCGGCCAAAACTCCTCTATATGAGCGTGTTCGGTTAGGAACGTTTTGTGCAGCTCCTCGACGCTGTCCAGGAGTGACTGCACTTCATCGGGAGTCGTCGACTCCATGTTCTCTGGAACCTCAGACTGCCAGTCTTGCAGGGTTTTAAACCGACAAGCTTGGGAGTGAGCCTTCATAATGAGCGGTGCCGGCGTCGTTGACGGCGACGAGGACCTCGTTTTGCCGGAGGCTTGAGCTGGCGGGTTCTGAGGAACCTGGAGCGTTCCTGTCGGATTTGGAGACGTCGATCGCGACTCATGACTCGACATGGTTGAGTCGTTCACTTCATCCTCCATGGTGAGCACTGAGAGTTGAATGAGTCTTTCACAGTGAGCACTGCACTGAACTATGCACCCAATCCGGCTCGAAGGACCAAATAAATGTCTGAGCGTTTGACCGTTGGCCACGTGAGTGATTACTGGTTTGAGGTTAGGCGCAGTAATAAAGCACAGCGTGTTGAGAAATGCACAGAGTCAATGTTTATTGCACACTCGCGGAGTGAGTCTGATCGTAAAAAGTGTTACACGTGAGTGAAAAAGGGCACGTAGTGCAGGTAAGAAATTATAGTCTCGCTGAGACGAGTCGCGATTAACACGTGGCCGCGCACTTTACCACGATCCACAATCAAAAGCCGAGATGAATTTTGAGGACGAGAAAAAGCGTGTGAGCGGTGAGAAAATGTGATGTGAGCACAAAAAACGAGCAGTTCCTTGAGAATTCACGAGTTACTTGAGACGAAACGTTCAGTGAAACCGACGCGTCTACTTTGGTACTCTACGTGAACGAGAATGAGAATCAATATGGCCAATCGATTTCCGTTAGTCGTCTTCTCCAAAGTCTGGAGGATCGCGCGACGTGGGGAAATGCGATTGGCTGAGCGTTCTGTCGCTGACAGCTGATTGGTGCATTGATTGTGGATCGGGCTTGTCGTTCCGCGGTCCAGGAGGTGCTGCGGTGAGTTGGGTGAGGCGGAGATCGGAACTACCGAATCTCAAACAAGCTGCATTTGAGTAATTTTAGTTTAAATTTACTTCGAATTTTTGGATTTTTGTACAGATTTTTGTCAAACTTTATAAAATTTTGTTGAAACCAACTTCGATTTTTCTGGATTATGTTAGGTTTTTTTGATAGAGGAGCTGCATCTGAGTAATTTTAGTTTAAATTAACTTCGAATTTTTGGATTTTTGTACAGATTTTTGTCATATTTTAAAAAATGTTGTTGAAACCAACTTCGATTTTTCTGGATTATGTTAAGTTTTTTTGATAGACGGCTGCATTTGAGTAATTTTAGTTGAAAATAACTTCGAATTTTTGGATTTTTGTACAGATATTTGTCAAATTTTAAAAAATTTTGTTTAAACCTACTTTGATTTTTCTGGATTATGTTAGGTTTTTTGATAGAGGAGCTGCATTTGAGTAATTTTAGTTTAAATTAACTTCGAATTTTTGGATTCTTGTACATATTTTTGTCAAATTTTAAAAAATTTTGTTGATACTAACTTCGATTTCTCTGGATTATGTTAGTTTTTTTTGATAGAGGAGCAGCATTCGAGTAATTTTAGTTGAAAATAACTTCGAATTTTTGGATTTTTGTACAGATTTTTGTCAAATTTTAAAAAATTTTGTTTAAACCTACTTCGATTTTTCTGGATTATGTTAGGTTTTTTTGATAGAGGAGCTGCATTTGAGTAATTTTAGTTTAAATTAACTTCGAATTTTTGGATTTTTGTACACATTTTTGTCAAATTTTAAAAAATTTTGTTGAAACCAACTTCGATTTTTCTGGATTATGTTAGGTTTTTTTGATAGTGGAGCTGCATTTGAGTAATTTTAGTTTAAATTAACTTCGAATTTTTGGATTTTTGTACAGATTTTTGTCAAATTTTAAAAAATTTTGTTGAAGCCAACTTCGATTTTTCTGGATTATGTTAGGTTTTTTTGATAGAGGAGCTGCATTTGAGTAATTTTAGTTGAAAATAACTTCGAATTTTTTGATTTTTGTACAAATTTTTGTCAAATTATAAAAAATTTTGTTTAAACCTACTTCGATTTTTCTGGATTATGTTAGGTTTTTTTGATAGAAGAGCTGCATTTGAGTAATTTTAGTTTAAATTAACTTCGAATTTTTGGATTTTTGTACAGATTTTTGTCAAATTTTAAAAAATTTTGTTGAAACCAACTTCGATTTTTCTGGATTATGTTAGGTTTTTTTGATAGAGGAGCTGCATTTGAGTAATTTTAGTTGAAAATAACTTCGAATTTTTGGATTTTTGTTCAGATGTTTGTCAAATTTTAAAAAATTTTGTTGAAACCAATGTTACGAGCCGGGGCTGCAGCAACGCGAGAGGCCGGCGAGAAGGGTATTTCCCAGGGAATATGGTTTATGAGTTTGTTAGTTAGGTGCGCGGACGGACCTGATGCGAAATCAGGGAGCCGCTAGGATTGTTGACGGCGAGGACGAACCTGATGCGAAATCAGGGAGCCTCTAGGAATGGAGTCACACGCGGACGAACCTGATGCGAAATCAGGGAGCCGCAGGAGGGTAAAACGTCGTGAACGAACCCGATGCGAAATCGGGGAGTCACTAGGATAGAGTTCACAGACGAACCTGGTGCGAAACCAGGGAGCTGTTAGGAGGTTGGATTATTCACAGACGAACCTGGTGCGAAACCAGGGAGCTGTTCGGAAGTTGGTAGATTTACAGACGAACCTGATGCGAAACCAGGGAGCTATAGGATACGGACGAACCTGATGCGAAATCAGGGAGCCGTAGGAGGGTAAGGTTTCGTGGACGAACCCGATGCGAAATCGGGGAGCCACTGGGTTGGAGAAGATGCTTTGTTTTGGTTAAAGGGTTGCGAACGAACCTGATGCTTGATCAGGGAGTCGCGGGAAATGTTAGTAATGCCTCGTAACTCTTATTTTATGTTTGATACAACACGAGCGGTAAAGTTGTATCAGTGGGTGAGTGCTACTAATATTATAAGGATCGCTGGGTAAAGATGGGTTTAACGAATCTACTCGATTTATACGTGAACACCATTCATATATTGAATAATCAATTAAGGTACAAATGTAAGTGTCGCGATGAAGTAATAAATAAAGGTGTGTAGTTACCACTAGTTTGCACGGTGTTGACGCACTGGCGATGCGGGGACGTACGAGTGGCTATTTCAAAGTGCCAAATAGAATATAAACCGAACTCGCGGATCCTATAAGATTAACTTTGATTCTGAGGGAGACTTTAGCTCGATCTTACCCAACTCTGTACGAGCGTGACACGACGTTACTCTACGCGTGACTCTATAGCTTTTAACCAACGAGGGTAGAAACCAAAGGGTTTATATAGTCCCAAAAATGAGTGGGGATGCATTAGAAATTTCCATATAAGGAAATCCTTCCGGGTCGTCGTCGTGTCACTCCCGTTCCCATGGTCGTGATCCAGATGGCCGAGATCATGACCCCCCTTAGTGTGTTTGATAAACGAAAGGATTTTAGGGCGTTTTCCCTTCGCAGACGCGAGCTCGAAAAAATGCTTGAGAGCAGCGTATGGGAAAATTCCACATACGTAACATCTCCCCCCTAAGACAAAACATCGCGATTCTCGTGATGCTTTTCAAAAGAAGGGAAAACGCCCCACAAATCCTTTCATAAGCAAAGGTGTGAAAGAAAATTGTCGGGTGTAGTGTGGTGTAGTGTAATTAGTGTACTTATCGCTAGATGTTGAGGGTGTAATAATTTATACGTCGTTGGGCACCACGTAGCCCATCTCCAGCCAGTGGTCGACGACGTCCAATGGTGGTTGTCCGGGCAGCCGGTCCAGCGCCAACGTCGCAGTGATGCCGTCTATTGTCGGCTGGATGTCTGCGAGGAGGCCCTTCCTTCTCGCCATAACCATCTCCGCGATTTGCGTCGTCCTCTGGAGTGGTCGGCAGGATCGCAGTTTGACGCCCCTCAGCCGAATCCTTGTTGTCTGCCAGGGGAGGGCATGGAACCGGGGTGGCAAGGATCGCAGTTCCGTGACAGGGCAGTCCATAGCGATGCCATAGTCGCCAAGGAAGGTGGTGCAGGTGGTTCCATTGACTTTGATGACCTCCCCACGAAGCCAACCCTTCCTGGTACACCTTACCGTCACGAGTCGTCCCGGCCTGATGCCGTCCATTGTTGGTAGACATAGCTGTTGCATAGACTCCATGTGGATGTTAAGTTCGCGTAACACGATCTTTGCTGCCTCTGCGTACTTATCCCAGGAGACCCAGAAGGTGGTGGGGTCCTCTACGTACATTACTAGACAGCGGGAGGTCTTCCCGAGGTCACGTGCCAAGATGGTCTTCATTTTCTGCGTCTTTTTGCAATGATCGGTTCTCCCGGTGTCCAATCACGAACGTTATCGTCGGTGATTTCTCGAAGCACTAGCCAATCCGGGATACGTTGACGAGTTATGTATTCCGTTGTTTGGACTCCCACTGTCTTGGTGTGGGTCTTTCGGGTCGAAGAGCTTCGTCCCTTCCGGATAGTTCCTCCGGTGCTGCAGTTATACAGCCCTGGTGTTAGGACGGTACCCACTCGGGATGAGGTTTCCCAAGATCCGTGGTGTCCTGTCTGCACTGCTATGGTCCTAGTACTCTCGTCAGATGAGGTCTGTGTAGTGATGTTCTTAGACATTCGGGAGCTAGGTTTGTACTAAGCTAAGGGGCCTGATGCCCCGCTTTTATAGGGAAGAAACCCTTATCGCGCCCCCACTCTGAAACTGTACGTGTGCCAGGGGAGGGATTCTCGTGGGAGTAGTTTCATCCCTTTAGAAAACTGTGGCGCTCGGGCTGTGGTTTTCAGATGTATTTGGTACATTTATTGTTATTTCCTGGTTCTCTTTAGAAGGCTTTGTTACATTGATGGTCTGCTGAGTTTTGCATTTCGTAACCAATATTGTGGTTACTATGATCAGTATTACTATTATGCCCCCTATAGAGGAAAAAGTCGAGATTTGTACTTGCCGAATAGACGTTTGGTGGGTTGCAAAATTCCTGGCTCGTTGTTCTATTTCAGTAAGCGATAGTGCTGTCGGAAAATCCTCCCATTTCGTAGTTTTCTGTTCATTTATTTTCAAGGCTTCGAAATGATGCTCGGTAACTTCTGGTATAATTATTGATAGATTATAGGGTTTGGAGGGGTAGTATTCAATTTTCTGTGAAGTGTCAATGGTTTCCAATGATTTCAGTTGTACCGAGTCTATTGTTGCTTGACAACCGGGTTCTAGTTTAAAGATTCCAATGGCGGAGATTTTTTGCGTTACAGGTTTCCTGTCTTTGCAATAAATTTGTGCCTTTTTATTTTCTGGCATGAAGTAGAGCCATGTAGCTGGTGCATTTAAGGTCTGCCAGTATGGTTTTGCTTGTGTGGTTAATTTAATGGCACAGGTATTCCAATTAATTGCAGTAGGGTTCAATAATAATGTAGATTCGCAGGTTGGTTGTCGATCTGCTTGATATACTGGTAGAGTTGTTGGTCCCAAAAATTGATTGTGGTGTAACCGGCAAGTCTTTAAATATTCTTCCGTTGGAGAGAAATATTGTTGTTCATCTACTGAGACTGCAATAAACTGAGTTTGTGGCTGGATATAAGAAATTACCGTTTTCGTTCCAAGTTTGTGCGTCGATGGAACGGGGTATATTTTATATAAATTGTAAGTTTTTCGTTCTAGAAGAGGTATGGTGAGTTCAAAGAGTATCCTTCCTCTGATGAACATTACGTTTAAATCTGTTATTTTTTCGATTTGTTCTGTGAGTAGTTCCTCGGGCGTTAAGGGAAATTCGTACACGAGTGTTTCCTTAATTTTTTGAGCTGATCTCAATAATTGCTCTGGAGAAAGAATAGCAGGGTGTAAAATTCCTTGTTTTGCTAACAAAATTGCGTCTATTAGCAACAGTAGGTTGGTGCTATAGTCATCTAAACCTCTTTCTATTTCAAATACTGAGTCCCTGATAGCTGCTTCGAAACGTAGTTTGTTGACATCTGACTGAGACTCTTGTAATGCTTCAGAATGTATGACCATCGTTTTTGTCAGTTGAGCTATGATTTGAGTTAAATTAACTAACCTTGCATATGTGGTCGAAAACTCTCCTTTTATGATATGTGTCTGATTTGCTATTATTTCAGCAATTTCCCGTTGGTCTTTGTATATTTTGTTTAATTCGTGGTTGTAATATTCGGCGTCCTTTTGCGATAAGGTTCCGAATAGCATTTTACTGAGAGTGCCGATAAATCCGAAAGGTACACTACGCCGTGGGGATGGTGTTTTAAGATATGAGGTGTCACCTATTGCAGTGCGTATCAGATTGCTATAATGCACGGTGTTTTCCTCTTTCTTGATTAATCGAGGTCCCAATTCCTTGCTGAGGCAGTTAATGGAATCATGACGAGTGCAGAGTTGATTCATTGTTAAGATATGATGCTTCACATGTGGAGCGTAACTGAGGTACCGATTGACATCCAGAGATGTGACTAGGCGCCATTGAGATTGGAAGGTTCTTATGTCGGGTAATTTTTCGTAGAAGAGTCCGGTGTCTTCGTCAAGCGGTGATTTGATTTGACTGTTGCTAATGGCAGCAAGAGGCAACAGGAGCAAATATGCGGAGATCATGGTTGGGTTTCAACTGTGAATGGAGAGTAAGCATGTTTTAGTTTATCCTGATGCTTTGTGATTAATTTATTGTGTGTTCGTAATACGACGTTATTCAGGTCTGTCACGTCTACTATCTGATACGGTCCAATGTAGTATGGATCAAATTTGCTGGTTCGTGGTTCCTTGAGTACGTAAACCGAGTCGCCTACGTTAAACGTTGCTGGTTTTGCTCGGATATCGTAATAATTTTTCGAACGAATTTTTGCTTTGTTTAGATTATCGGAGGCTATATTACGAATACTAGTCATGTGCGTTATTAATTCTACTAAGTAGTCTCCAAATGATTTTAATTTTTCGCCAATTGGAAAGGAGCTTGGTTCTCGAGCTGGTTTTCCAAAAATTAGTTCGTATGGGGTGAAATTTGTTGCTTCATGAACGGATGTGTTGTAAGAGAACATTGCGAACGGTATTAATAAATCCCAGTCTTCATAATTATCCATGTAATGCTTAAGGTATTCGGTGAGGACGATGTGACTTCGTTCCAGAGATCCATTGGTTTGTGGTCTATATCCCGAGGTTGTGATCTGTTTGATTTTAAATATTTCAGATAGGTTGGTCATAAGAGTTCCGATGAAGCTAGTTCCCTTGTCCGTTAGGATTGCGCGAGGTGTACCGTAGATTGCGATGAAATGTCTAGCGAAAGCATCTGCAATTGTAGCAGCTCGAATGTTAGGTATTGCTATGGCTATGCAATATTTTGTTAGATTATCTTGAATGGTGAGAATGTGTCTATTTCCACTGGGTGTGATTGGCAAAGGTCCCACTGTATCTAAGGAAATTTTATCAAAGGCTCCTATGGGTGTGTCGGTGATCAACATCGGCTGACGAGTTTTCGCTCGGACTAATTTCTGTTCTTGACAACTTTGGCATCTTCGGATGTAGTCTTGAATGTCGTTGCGCATTTGTGGCCAATGGAATTTAGATCGGATGCGTTTGTATGTCTTCGTTACTCCTTTATGTCCTCCAATTAAACTGTCGTGAGCCTCGCTGATGATGTGCTGTCTGTCCTCTTCGGATGGAGTCGTGATGGTACAGTTACATAGAATAATCTGCAGGCCTGTTCCTATGAAAACCTCTTCTAATATCTTGAA
Source organism: Andrena trimmerana (assembly GCA_951215215.1). Lineage (NCBI taxonomy): Eukaryota > Metazoa > Arthropoda > Insecta > Hymenoptera > Andrenidae > Andrena > Andrena trimmerana. Next base: position 320,672 of record CATNUO010000083.1, read on the forward strand.
AAATTCATTGGACGGTATTTTGTGAAGGTCCCCAGTGGCAGAAATTCGAAATGATTTAATCTGATTTTGATCCAAGGTGTGTTGAAGAGTTTTCAATCCGTTGAGCACATCTACTCTTTTAATTTTATCAAAGAAATTGTCTGAGATTATTATACTGAACGTTTTAAATAGTCCATTGTCTGTAATTATCACCTGTCCCATTTTTGGTTGCACTGCTAGGAGATTTGTTTTATTAATTATTTCAGTATCTAGTAGTAATTTTCCAACGGGGTTTACTAAATTGCAGTCGGCAGAAATGAAATGTACGTAATGTCCTTCTTCAGCGGTAAAGGTGTTTGAAGAAGCAACAATTGTATGCGATTGGTGTGGTGGAATCTCTTCCAGATCATCAAGGTCGTTTGAATTTTCGGCGTCTATAGTAAAGAATGGGTAAGGGTCGAGCGTGTGGTCAAAGACCCTAGGTTCAGTTGACCTGTTGTCAGGTGGTTGTCCCACACTTGCTTCGGCTGTAGTTCCTGCAGGTAGCTGGTTTATTGAGGGTTGTAAAAGTTCATCCATGACTTCTGATGATACTTGCGGTGTAAATCTGAGTAAATCTTGTTGAATATTCGTTGCATTTTCTATGACGGTATTTTCGGTCGGCTCCTCAAAGGATATTAGATCGTCGACTGAGGTCTGGTCCTTATCTGAAGGGACGATTTGTGTGGAATTTGCTGCGGGCGAAAAAGTGTTTATGGTTTCCAGGCGTTCATCTGGCATCGTTACCTCTTGAGATAAGCTGGGAAAAGATCGATTTTTGTGTAGTATTGGAGAATGTTGAACGTTCCCACGTGCGGTTTCTTCTGTTTCGTCTGAGCTGCTTGTCTCCCGGTACTTGGGTCGGTTTTCCCTGTCGCGTCGTAACTGTCGTATGCGGTGCCCAATTGTCTCGGCGTTAGCGTCTGTTTTCGGTATCTGGACTTTGAAGTCAGGATCCTGAAGTTCTCGTGGAATAAGTCAATCTGTAATCAGTCTTCGAGGTGACAGGACGTTTGTTTTGGTTGTGCGATCGTTGGCGTGTGCCTCACGGACTGTTTGAATTTTGTTCCGCTTTTCGGTGTTCTGTGGGTGCCTGCTTAAAACAGTTACTAGCCCTTAATCTATCTTTGTAGAGTCATCGTTCCCTATCACGGTATCTTTGGTCTAGTGTGGGTGCCCGAAGTGTGTTTTTATTGCCGCATTAAATCTCTGTGATCCATAATGCCTGGTGGTTCGAAGAAATGTAAGGGCTGCTCATCCGCAGTTGTCAATCCAGTCACTTGTTTGAGCTGTGGAATTAATTGTCATCCTGGGGCCTCGTGTTTGGCGCGATCGGGCCATCCCTGCTCCGACAAAAGCCTTTTGGATTGTCGCTCTGGATCCTCTTCATCGCAATCCACCGTTAGCCAGGCCGTTACATCGCCGGCACAACTGTTATCTGCCATACCTACGGCTACACTCCAGTCGCTCTCTACTTTACCCTCGGCCGATGTGATCAGAGACATAGTCAGTAAACTAATAGACTCGAAGCTCTCGGTTTTTCGGGACGAAATTCTTAGCGGTATTAGAGCTGACCTGGCAATTATGAAGTCGGACATTACTTCATTGTCCGAACGCGTCAAGGCTTTGGAAGACAGGCCCGCTATCTCGTCGGATCAGATACCCAAGTCGACAGATGACTTCATAGAAGAGCTGAAGGACAGGGAGATCAGGTCCAAGAATTTAATCATTTTTGGAGTGCCGGAGCCTCATGAATCCTCGCCTGAATTGAACAAATCGGTTGATTTGACTGCTGTTCGTGGGATCTTGACCGAGATTTGCCCCCTTAACAACCAAGATCTTGTCACTCATCGCCTGGGCATTCAGGGCAAGACACCCTGTAGGCCGATCTGTGCCCGTCTCGAATCTGCAGCTGACGTGAAGAGGATACTCCAGGCTAAGCATCGTTACAAGGGCCCGTATAAGATTTCCGATGACAAGACCAAACATCAACGCGAGACCATTTTGCAACTCCGGGAGAAGCTCCGTGATCTTCATGTGCAGGGACAAACCCAGATGACCATCCGGTACATTCGCGGTGTTCCCAAGATCGTGAAGGGCAAATCACCCAAGGACTCGTCTCAAAAAAACGTGAATTGAACCCTTTAGTGTACCTTCAAAATGTTCGTGGTCTCCGTACGAAATTAGGCTCCCTCATCAACTCCGTACTCATTTCTGCAGTGTCGTATGACGTTATTATTTTTGTCGAGACCTGGCTCACCCCTGCCATATCGTCTAAAGAACTCGGGTTGGGTGACTATACCGTGTACAGGTGTGACAGGTCCCAACGTTCCAGTTGCTTCACTAGAGGTGGAGGTGTTCTCATTGCGGTCAGAAATTCGATGTCCTCACGCCTTGTTACTATCAACTGCGCCGAGGTTGAACAATTGTTTGTTAGAGTCCACCTTCACAGTAACAAATATCTACTACTAGGGGCAGTTTATATTCCGCCTGCTTCCCAGACGTCACTTTATTCCAATCATGTCGACACAGTCTTGGAATTATATCACAAGTTTTGCGATGACACTTTCTGTCTGTATGGCGATTATAACCTCCCCCACGCGGTATGGTTTGGTGATTCGGGTCAAGATTGCTTCCTCAGCTGTGCGGGATATTGTAACCTTACCCAAGTAAATAATGTTTTCAATGATTTCGACGTTATGCTCGATCTAGTCTTTGTTAGCTCTACTAATGTCGCAGTGGATCGAGTTATTGATGTTCTTATTGAGCCAGACGTCTATCATCCACCCTTATATATAAGATTAAGTGGGTTGGCCTCGGGTCCAAACCCCATGCGCGGTAACACTGTGTACAGGGACTTTAAGCGTGGCGATTACCCTAGGGTGTTGGATTATCTTAATTTTGTTGATTGGGATAGGGAAATTGGGGACTCTGATCTTGAATCTGCCCTGGAGTGTTTGTATCGTCATATTAATATCGCAATTGAAGCCTTTATTCCTGTTAGACCTGTTGTCCGTTCCACGTTTCCTCCATGGTTTTCGCCCGGCTTAAGGTCCCTTATTCGGCAGAAGAAAAAGGCGCACAAAGTCTTTAAGCAGTCTGGAGCATTATGCGATTATATAAACTTTACAAGTCTCCGCTCGAGATGTAAGCTTTCCCTGTCACATGAGCATCGAGTTTATATTGATAGCATTGAGAGTGCGGTGTGTGATAACGTATTAAGTTTTTGGAAATTTGTTAACACCAAGCGTGGGCTGCATGGAATTCCAGGTGAGGTCCATTTAGACCGTAGATCTGCCTCGTCCCATGCGGAAGCTGCTAATCTGTTCGCGGACTTTTTTGGCTCTGTATATACCCCTCGGGTGGGATCGACGCCTGCCCAGTATCCTGGGTCGTCCTCTTATTGCGACGTGAACATTCACTCGGTTTCCATTTCCATCGGCCAAATCTTTTCTAAACTCAACTCTCTTGATGCGTCAAAGGGACCTGGAATCGATGGGGTCCCGCCTCTGTTTTTAAAGGAGTGTCGTTTCGTCCTTGCTAGGCCCCTCTGGCATATTTTTAACTCCTCATTAGCTAAGGGAATTTTCCCAGCAGCTTGGAAGACCACCTTGGTTACCCCGGTATTCAAGGCAGGCGACCGCTCGGATATTAAGAATTATAGGCCGATTTGTAAACTATCGGTCATGCCCAAGATCTTTGAAGAGATAATAACGGAGCAATTATCGCCTAGTCTTACTAATGTGATATGCGACGAACAGCACGGTTTTGTTCCTGGAAGATCGACTACAACTAACTTGGCGGTATACCACTGCTTCATTTCGGCTGCACTGGATGATTTTCTTCAAGTGGATACGGTGTACACCGACTTTCGGAAAGCCTTTGATTCGGTAGATCATTGTATCCTTCATCACAAATTAGCTTCTACAGGAATCAATGGGCCGCTCCTTGCCTGGATTGATAGCTACCTTGAAGATCGGGTACAGGTGGTGAGGGTGCTGGATCGTTTGTCCGACCCAGTCAACGTGACATCTGGTGTTCCGCAGGGATCTCACCTCGGTCCTCTCCTGTTCCTTCTCTTTATTAACGATCTTAAGGGGGCTTTAAGACACAGTAAATTTCTTATGTACGCGGACGATCTAAAGATTTTCCGAACAATTAGTAGTGCTCTCGATGTGAATCTGTTGCAGGATGATCTACTTAGATTTGAGCAGTGGTGTACCGTTAATAGGATGCGGTTGAATGCGAGTAAATGCGTATTTTTAAGGTCACACAGGACTGTTAGTGGCATTCCCTCATCATATACCTTAGATGGTACCACATTGTCAGAGGTTGTGGAAGTCCAGGACCTTGGTGTTGTGTTCATGTCTTGTCTGGATTTTCGCAATCATTATAGAAATATTACATGTAAAGCTATGAAAACCCTTGGGTTTATAGCCCGTTTTGGTAAGCACTTTAAACAAATCAGGACATTGAAGTTGCTATATGTCGCACTGGTGAGGTCACAGGTCGAATATGCGTCGGTCATTTGGAGTCCTAGGCATAAACAATATTCCAGTTTAATTGAACGGGTCCAGCACAAGTTCCTCAGGCTGGCCATGAGGGCCTCAGGTTGCCCTATGCGGTTCCATGACCACGATTACGGTCCAGCCTTGCAAAAAACTGGGCTCTTAACTCTTAGTGACCGCCGTGCTTGTTCTGACCTATTATTCCTTTATAAAACTTTCCACGGTCAGATTAACTGCCACGAACTTGTCGCTCGAATTTGTTTTAACGCCCCGCAACGCTCACTGCGTCCTAGACCCCTCTTTGCTGCGTGTGTCCCGGAATATCATTATTACTCTGTGGACCCCATTAATCGCGCTATGAGTGAGTTGAACCAGTGCCCGACCGATATTGACCTGTGCATGGACTCCCTATCTGCGTTTAGGGCACTGCTCCTAAGGTGTCTGTCATCTCCTTATTCTACGTAAATCGTTTTATTTTTGTTGATTGTTTGTAGACTGTTGTGTTTGTGTTCTTTATATCATTTGTTTACTTCATCCGTTTATTTTATCTAATTCTATATTTAATTTTATAATTTTATATTTTATATTTATATTTCCTGTACTTTATGTCAAATTCTGGAGTCTAAAGGGTTCTCCCGTTTACTGAATAATAATAATAATAATAATAATAATAATAATAAGTGGTAGGCAGGCAGACGTGGGGTTGCGTGATAATGCGTCTGCGTTCTTATTTGTCTTTCCGGATTTATGGACAACTTGATACTCGTACTCTAAAAGTCGGAGTTTCCATTTCATAAGTCTTGAAGTGGGGTCCTTAACAGAATGTAACCAAACTAGTGGTCTGTGATCTGTAACGAGGGTGAATTGAGTTCCGTAGATGTAAGGCCTGAAGTATCTTACGGCGTAAACCATGGCCAAACATTCCTTTTCCGTAGCTGAATAATTCTTCTCGGGTTTATTTAGGCTGCGGGAGGCGTAGGCAATCGGTAGGTCGTTTCCTATCTCCCCTTGGCTAAGTACAGCTCCAATAGCATAATCAGATGCATCTGTTGTTACAATGAAAGGTTTACTGAAATCTGGGTACTGCAATATGGGCTGTTGACAAAGTTCGTTACGTAATTGCTTAAAACTTTGGTCTTGTTCTTCTGTCCATTTGAATTTGATGCCTTTTCCTAATAAGTTAATTAAAGGTTTTGCCTTTGTGGTGAAATTAGGAACGAATCTTCGGTAATATCCTACGAGCCCCAAGAATTGTTGAATGTTCTTCTGCGTAGTGGGTGTGGGAAAATCTTGAACGGCTTTTAATTTCCTAGGGTCAGGTCTTACTCCTTCCTTTGAAATAATGTGTCCAAGGTATGCAACTTCCTTTCGCAGGAATTGGCATTTGTTGGTTTGTAGGGTTAATCCGTGTTCTCGAAGGCGGTCTAGTAGTTTTTTGACTTTGATATTATGTTCTTGTAACGAGGATGCGTAAATCACTATGTCATCCAAGTAGACAAAAAGGTCTGTTCCTTGAAGTCCAGTGAGTGCTTGATCCATCAGGCGTTGAAAGGTGGGTGGTGCATTCTTTAATCCGAAAGGCATTCGAGAAAATTCGTAATGTCCATTTGGAGTAGTGAATGCTGTTTTTGCTTTGTCTTTTGGATCCATCTCTATTTGATGAAATCCGCTAGCCAGATCAAAGACTGAGAAGTATTTAGCTCCTGCTAAACGATCCAAAATCTCCGTGATTTGAGGTAATGGATACTTATCAGAAATGGTTATTTCATTGAGGCCGCGAAAATCTATTACTAGACGCCAACGTTTTACTCCGTTTTCGTCTTCTTTCTTCGGCACAATCCATAAGGGTGAATTGTATGGAGATTTAGAAGGTGTAATTATACCGTTTGATAATAATGCGCTGATTTGTTTTTGAATTTCCTTTTGATGTATGAGAGGATAGCGATATTGTCTCGTGTTGATTGGAATATCGCTGGATGTATGGATCGAATGTTTAAAGTCGCAGGCCTTCCCAAGTTTATCTCCAGGAAGATAAAATCGGTCGGGAAAATCTCTAACTAGATTTGTAACGAAAACTAGTTCCTCCTTGTTCAAATGTTTTGTGTTTAAGGCTTCTAAGATTTTTTGTATTCTATCTTCGTTAGTTTTGAATTTTGACGGGTGTTCCACAGCTGGGTAGAAATCTTCATCCGATGAACCGAAGATATCAAACGGCTCCAATGTTTGTGGTTCTATCTCTACGTCTAGGGGTGCATCGCTGGTATTCGTTGCCATAACGTAGCATTTTCCATTATTATTCCTCACAACTGCTTCCCCTATGTAAAGATGTTCGCGGGTCTTGATACGTGGTAAATATCCTTCCTTAATCCTTGGGTTTGCTATTGTTATAGCAATCTGTTGCGATGTCCTAGCTTCGATACGATGTTTGGTCGGCGACAGTAGTTCTTTTGTCTGAGGTAGGTCTTGATAATTTGAAAAACGTAGAGGTCGGGTTGGTTTGTTCTTTAACACTAAAGTCCCATGGTAATAGGAAATTTCGGCCTCCTCTTGTTTTAAAAATGGGCTTCCTATAAGTCCATCTGCTTCTATTGCGAGTTCTTTTACAACGTAGAAAAGTGCGGGAGCTTCGTGAATATGGAGAATTGTTGTTCCTAAAGTATGAATTGGATTAGCAGTAATTCCGGTTAACTCGATTTCTTCCCGAGAGTTTATCGTTGCTTTTTCTCCCAGGACATTGATGACTACTAGATTGACGGATGCTCCACCATCGATTAGGAATTCTCCCGTTCCTGACTCCAGTTCTGGAACCTTGGTTTTGATGCGTGGGGCAGGTGATTCCTTGACGAGGTTTCCTCTTCGAAGCGGACTGTCCTTTGGCGAGCTTCTTTGTTTCCGCTCATCGTGTCGCCTATACGTTGAGCGCGGTCGAAGTTTAAAGACTTGTTTGATTCGACAGACGAATCTCGCGAGTCTCGTTGGTATCTCGGATTACGCGGATGTTTCCTACAGGATTTTCCGTCATGTCCGGTCGTACCGCAATGCCAGCAATATAAACTCGGCTTGCGATTTTTATCGGGATTTTTTAGAATGGAATAAAGTTTTTCTCCATCATCTGCGTACGATGAGTCGGAGCGATAAGAAGGGGATTTCGAGGGGCTCCGGTGACGCAAGGTCCAGGCCGTCGTGCGTGTTCGTCCTTCTCGTTCCTCTTCAAAACCAGATGTTCTCGTAGACCGATCCCTGTTTTGGTCGTATCTACTTGGAGAGTGAGGATACGACACTTCACGGTCGTGGTGGCGGGAATCTTCGGCGTAATGGTCTCGCCGAGACCACCTGGAGGGTGACTCATTACGGGGAGACTGTCGTCGATTCCTTAATTTTCGGTCTATCTGCAGCACGGCGTCGTAAGCTTGCTCAAGTGTTTTGATGTCTTGAATCTGGGCCGACACTTTCCAGGAAACTCGATCCGGTAAACCATCGATGAAGTTTTCTTTGACGTCTTTTTCCATTTCTTTGACGAAATCTTCAGCGTGGTCCAGGTACCTTTCCCGAATAGCTCCGCGCGCACAATAAACGAGGTGGCTGGTTCTGTCGACGTATTGTCGCAGACTTTCTCCTTCGCGAATATGTAATTTTGCGATTTCTACTTGGAAATATGACAAACTTCTTCCCGGCGCGAATCTCTTTTTTAGATGTTGGACTAACGTCTTCACAGAGTTAAATTTATGCTCTAACGTGCACCTACGTGCTGGACCGATCAGCTTCGTTAGAATTATCGCAAGATACTCGGCTTCCGTACCCTCCGGAATCAAAGTTAACCCGTCTTCCACGTTTTGTACAAAGCGCGTCAAGGGTGGACTTTCGCCGTCGAAGGTCGGAATTGACATAGTAATGTTTTGTATACATGTCCGTTGTGTCAAGAGTGACATTGAGTTTGCAATTGAAACTGTCAGGTTCATAATGTCGTTAGAAGAGATGTTCGCCTGTGTGTTTGTCATTTTGAAAATTACTAAGTGACTTGACTAGAGAAAACTAGTATATTGTCAATACTAAATTACGAGTGATTTTAACGTATTTAAAAACCCAAATTTTACGGCGATTCTAATGCAGTAGCATCCCACCGCTGTCACCAGTTCTGTTACGAGCCGGGGCTGCAGCAACGCGAGAGGCCGGCGAGAAGGGTATTTCCCAGGGAATATGGTTTATGAGTTTGTTAGTTAGGTGCGCGGACGGACCTGATGCGAAATCAGGGAGCCGCTAGGATTGTTGACGGCGAGGACGAACCTGATGCGAAATCAGGGAGCCTCTAGGAATGGAGTCACACGCGGACGAACCTGATGCGAAATCAGGGAGCCGCAGGAGGGTAAAACGTCGTGAACGAACCCGATGCGAAATCGGGGAGTCACTAGGATAGAGTTCACAGACGAACCTGGTGCGAAACCAGGGAGCTGTTAGGAGGTTGGATTATTCACAGACGAACCTGGTGCGAAACCAGGGAGCTGTTCGGAAGTTGGTAGATTTACAGACGAACCTGATGCGAAACCAGGGAGCTGTAGGATACGGACGAACCTGATGCGAAATCAGGGAGCCGTAGGAGGGTAAGGTTTCGTGGACGAACCCGATGCGAAATCGGGGAGCCACTGGGTTGGAGAAGATGCTTTGTTTTGGTTAAAGGGTTGCGAACGAACCTGATGCTTGATCAGGGAGTCGCGGGAAATGTTAGTAATGCCTCGTAACTCTTATTTTATGTTTGATACAACTCGAGCGGTAAAGCTGTATCAGTGGGTGAGTGCTACTAATATTATAAGGATCGCTGGGTAAAGATGGGTTTAACGAATCTACTCGATTTATACGTGAACACCATTCATATATTGAATAATCAATTAAGGTACAAATGTAAGTGTCGCGATGAAGTAATAAATAAAGGTGTGTAGTTACCACTAGTTTGCACGGTGTTGACGCACTGGCGATGCGGGGACGTACGAGTGGCTATTTCAAAGTGCCAAATAGAATATAAACCGAACTCGCGGATCCTATAAGATTAACTTTGATTCTGAGGGAGACTTTAGCTCGATCTTACCCAACTCTGTACGAGCGTGACACGACGTTACTCTACGCGTGACTCTATAGCTTTTAACCAACGAGGGTAGAAACCAAAGGGTTTATATAGTCCCAAAAATGAGTGGGGATGCATTAGAAATTTCCATATAAGGAAATCCTTCGGGGTCGTCGTCGTGTCACTCCCGTTCCCATGGTCGTGATCCAGATGGCCGAGATCATGACCCCCCTTAGTGTGTTTGATAAACGGAAAGGATTTTAGGGCGTTTTCCCTTCGCAGACGCGAGCTCGAAAAAAATGCTTGAGAGCAGCGTATGGGAAAATTCCACATACGTAACACCAACTTCGATTTTTCTGGATTATGTAAAGTTTTTTTGATAGAGGAGCTGCATTTGAGTAATTTTAGTTTAAATTAACTTCGAATTTTTGGATTTTTGTACAGATTTTTGTCAAATTTTAAAAAATTTTGTTGAAACCTACTTCGATTTTTCTGGATTATGTTAGGTTTTTTTGATAGAGGAGCTGCATTTGAGTAATTTTAGTTGAAAATAACTGCGAATGTTTGGATTTTTGTACAGATTTTTGTCAAATTTTAAAAAATTTTGTTGAAACCTATTTCGATTTTTCTGGATTATGTTAGGTTTTTTTGATAGAGGAGCTGCATTTGAGTAATTTTAGTTTAAATTAACTTCGAATTTTTGGATTTTTGTACAGATGTTTGTCAAATTTTAAAAAATTTTGTTGAAACCAACTTCGATTTTTCTGGATTTTGTTAGGTTTTTTTGATAGAGGAGCTGCATTTGAGTTATTTTAGTTTAAAATAACTTCGAATTTTTGGATTTTTGTACAGATTTTTGTCAAATTTTAAAAAATTTTGTTGAGACCAACTTCGATTTTTCTGGATTATATAAAGTTTTTTTGATAGAGGAGCTGCATTTGAGTAATTTTAGTTGAAAATAACTTCGAATTTTTGGATTTTTGTACAGATTTTTGTCAAATTTTATAAAATTTTGTTGAACCCAACTTCGATTTTTCTGGATTATGATAGGTTTTTTTGATAGAGGAGCTGCATTCGATTAATTTTAGTTGAAAATAACTTCGAATGTTTGGATTTTTGTACAGATTTTTGTCAAATTTTAAAAAATTTTGTTGAAACCTACTTCGATTTTTCTGGATTATGTTAGGTTTTTTTGATAGAGGAGCTGCATTTGAGTAATTTTAGTTTAAATTAACTTCGAATTTTTGGATTTTTGTACAGATGTTTGTCAAATTTTAAAAAATTTTGTTGAAACCAACTTCGATTTTTCTGGATTTTGTTAGGTTTTTTTGATAGAGGAGCTGCATTTGAGTAATTTTAGTTGTAATTAACTTCAAATTTTTGGATTTTTGTGCAGATTTTTGTTAAAATTTATAAAATTTTGTTGAACCCAACTTCGATTTTTCTGGATTATGCTAGGTTTTTTTGATAGACGAGCTGCATTTGAGTAATTCTAGTTGAAATTAACTTCGATTTTTTGGATTTTTGTACAGATTTTTGTCAAATTTTAAAAAATTTTGTTGAAACCAACTTCGATTTTTCTGGATTATGTTAGGTTTTTTGGATAGAGGAGCTGCATTTGAGTAATTCTAGTTGAAATTAACTTCGATTTTTTGGATTTTTGTACAGATTTTTGTCAAATTTTAAAAAATTTTGTTGAACCCAACTTCGATTTTTCTGGATTATGTTAGGTTTTTTTTGATAGAGGAGCTGCATTTGAGTAATTTTAGTTGAAATTAACTTCGAATTTTTTGATTTTTGTACAGATTTTTGTAAAATTTTAAAATATTTTGTTGAAACCAACTTCGATTATTCTGGATTATGTTAGGTTTTTTGGATAGAGGAGCTGCATTTGAGTAATTTTAGTTGTAATTAAATTCGAATTTTTGGATTTTTGAACAGATATTTCTCAAATTTTAAAAAATTTTGTTGAAGCCTATTTCGATTTTTCTGGATTATGTTAGGTTTTTTTGATAGCCGAGCTGCATTTGAGTAATTCTAGTTGAAATTAACTTCGATTTTTTGGATTTTTGTATAGATTTTTGTCAAATTTTAAAAAATTTTGTTGAAACCAACTTCGATTTTTCTGGATTATTTTAGGTTTTTTGGGTAGAGGAGCTGCATTTGAGTAATTTTAGTTGTAATTAACTTCGAATTTTTCGATTTTTGTACAGATTTTTGTCAAATTTTAAAAAATTTTGTTGAAACCAACTTCGATTTTTCTGGATTATGTTAGGTTTTTTTGATAGAGGAGCTGCATTTGTGTAATTCTAGTTGAAATTATCTTCGAATTTTTGGATTTTTGTTCAGATTTTTGTAAAATTTTAAAAAATTTTGTTGAAACCAACATCGATTTTTCTGGATTATGTTAGGTTTTTTTGATAGAGGAGCTGCATTTGAGTAATTTTAGTTGTAATTAAATTCGAATTTTTGGATTTTTGAACAGATTTTTCTCAAATTTTAAAAAATTTTGTTGAAGCCTATTTCGATTTTTCTGGATTATGTTAGGTTTTTTTGATAGACGAGCTGCATTTGAGTAATTTTAGTTGTAATTAACTTCGAATTTTTGGATTTTTGTACAGATTTTTGTCAAATTTTAAAAAATTTTGTTGAAACCAACTTCGATTTTTCTGGATTATGTTAGGTTTTTTTGATAGAGGAGCTGCATTTGAGTAATTCTAGTTGAAATTATCTTCGAACTTTTGGATTTTTGTTCAGATTTTTGTCAAATTTTAAAAAATTTTGTTGAAACCAACATCGATTTTTCTGGAATATGTTAGGTTTTTTTGATAAAGGAGCTGCATTTGAGTAATTTTAGTTGAAAATAACTTCAAATTTTTGGATTTTTGTACAGATTTTTGTAAAATTTTAAAAAATTTTGTGGAAACCAACTTCGATTTTTCTGGATTATGTTAGGTTTTTTGGATAGAGGAGCTGCATTTGAGTAATTTTAGTTGAAATTAACTTCGAATTTTTTGATTTTTGTACAGATTTTTGTAAAATTTTAAAATATTTTGTTGAAACCAACTTCGATTTTTCTGGATTATGTTAGGTTTTTTTGATAGAGGAGCTGCATTTGAGTAATTTTAGTTGAAATTAACTTCGAATTTTTGGATTTTTGTACAGATTTTTGTAAAATTTTAAAAAATTTTGTTGAAGCCTATTTCGATTTTTCTGGATTATGTTAGGTTTTTTTGATAGCCGAGCTGCATTTGAGTAATTCTAGTTGAAATTAACTTCGATTTTTTGGATTTTTGTACAGATTTTTGTCAAATTTTAAAAAATTTTGTTGAAACCAACTTCGATTTTTCTGGATTATTTTAGGTTTTTTGGGTAGAGGAGCTGCATTTGAGTAATTTTAGTTGTAATTAACTTCGTATTTTTGGATTTTTGTACAGATTTTTGTCAAATTTTAAAAAATTTTGTTGAAACCAACTTCGATTTTTCTGGATTATGTTAGGTTTTTTTGATAGAGGAGCTGCATTTGAGTAATTCTAGTTGAAATTATCTTCGAATTTTTGGATTTTTGTTCAGATTTTTGTCAAATTTTAAAAAATTTTGTTCAAACCAACTTCGATTTTTCTGGATTATGTTAGGTTTTTTTGATAGAGGAGCTGCATTTGAGTAATTCTAGTTGAAATTAACTTCGAATTTTTGGATTTTTGTACAGATTTTTGTGAAATTTTAAAAAATTTTGTTAAAACCAACTTCGATTTTTCTGGATTATGTTAGGTTTTTTGGATAGAGGAGCTGCATTTGAGTAATTTTAGTTGTAATTAACATCGAATTTTGGGATTTTTGTACAAATTTTTGTCAAATTTTACAAAATTTTGTTGACACCAACTTCGATTTTTCTGGATTATGTAAAGTTTTTTTGTTAGAGGAGCTGCATTTGAGTAATTTTAGTTGAAATTAACTTCGAATTTTGGGATTTTTGTACAGATGTTTGTCAAATTTTAAAAAATTTTTGTTGAAACCAACTTCGATTTTTCTGGATTATGTTAGGTTTTTTTGATAAAGGAGCTGCATTTGAGTAATTTTAGTTGAAATTAACTTCGAATTTTGGGATTTTTGTACAGATGTTTGTCAAATTTTAAAAAATTTTGTTGACACCAACTTTGATTTTTCTGGATTATGTTAGGTTTTTTTGATAGGGGAGCTGCATTTGAGTATTTTTAGTTGAAAATAACTTCGAATTTTTGGATTTTTGTGCAGATTTTTGTAAAATTTTATAACATTTTGTTGAACCCAACTTCGATTTTTCTGGATTATGTTAGGTTTTTTTGATAGACGAGCTGCATTTGAGTAATTCTAGTTGAAATTAACTTCGATTTTTTTGATTTTTGTAGAGATTTTTGTCAAATTTTAAAAAATTTTGTTGAAACCAACTTCGATTTTTCTGGATTATGTTAGGTTTTTTGGATAGAGGAGCTGCATTTGAGTAATTTTAGTTGTAATTAACTGCGAATTTTTGGATTTTTGTGCAGATTTTTGTTAAATTTTATAAAATTTTGTTGAACCCAACTTCGATTTTTCTGGATTATGTTAGGTTTTTTTGATAGAGGAGCTGCATTTGAGTAATTCTAGTTGAAATTAACTTCGAATTTTTGGATTTTTGTACAGATTTTTGTAAAAAATTTTAAAAAATTTTGTTTAAACCTACTTCGATTTTTCTGGATTATGTAAAGTTTTTTTGATAAAGGAGCTGCATTTGAGTAATTCTATTTGAAATTAACTTCGAATTTTTGGATTTTTGTACAGCTTTTTGTCAAATTTTAAAAAATTTTGTTTAAACCTACTTCGATTTTTCTGGATTATGTTAGGTTTTTTTGATAGAGGAGCTGCATTTGAGTAATTTTAGTTGAAATTATCTTCGAATTTTGGGATTTTTGTACAGATTTTTGTCAAATTTTAAAAAATTTTGTTGAAACCAACTTCGATTTCTCTGGATTATGTTAGGTTTTTTTGATAGAGGAGCAGCTTTCGAGTAATTATAGTTGAAATTAACTTCGATTTTTAGGATTTTTGTACAGATTTTTGTCAAATTTTAAAAAATTTTGTTGAAACCAACTTCGATTTTTCTGGATTATTTTAGGTTTTTTGGATAGAGGAGCTGCATTTGAGTAATTTTAGTTGTAATTAACTTCGAATTTTTGGATTTTTGTACAGATTTTTGTGAAATTTTAAAAAATTTTGTTGAAACCAACTTCGATTTCTCTGGATTATGTTAGGTTTTTTGGATAGAGGAGCTGCATTTGAGTAATTTTAGTTGAAAATAACTTCGAATTTTTGGATTTTTGTACAGTCTTTTGTCAAATTTTAAAAAAATTTGTTGAAACCTGCTTCGATTTTTCTGGATTATGTTAGTTTTTTTGATAGAGGAGCTGCATTTGAGTAATTTTTTGTTGAAATTAACTTCGAATTTTTGGATTTTTGTTCAGATTTTTGACGAATTTTAAAAAATTTTGTTGAAACCAACTTCGATTTTTCTGGATTATGTAAAGTTTTTTTGATAGAGGAGCTACATTTGAGTAATTTTAGTTGAAAATAACTTCGAATTTTTGGATTTTTGTACAGATTTTTGTCAAATTTTAAAAAATTTTGTTGAAACCAACTTCGATTTTTCTGGATTATGTTAGGTTTTTTTGATAGAGGAGCTGCATTTGAGTAATTTTAGTTGAAATTAACTTCGAATTTTTGGATTTTTGTACAGATTTTTGTGAAATTTTAAAAAATTTTGTTGAAACCAACTTCGATTTTTCTGGATTATGTTAGGTTTTTTGGATAGAGGAGCTGCATTTGAGTAATTTTAGTTGTAATTAACTTCGAATTTTTGGATTCTTGTGCAGATTTTTGTAAAATTTTATAAAATTTTGTTGAACCCAACTTCGATTTTTCTGAATTATGTTAGGTTTTTTGATAGAGGAGCTGCATTTGAGTAATTTTAGTTGAAATTAACTTCGAATTTTTGGATGTTTGTACAGATTTTTGTCAAATTATAAAAAATTTTGTTGAAACCAACTTCGATTTTTCTGGATTATGTTAGGTTTTTTTTGATAGAGGAGCTGCATTTGAGTAATTTTAGATGAAAATAACTTCGAATTTTTGGATTTTTGTACAGATTTTTGTAAAATTTTAAAAAATTTTGTTGAAACCAACTTCGATTTCTCTGGATTATGTAAAGTTTTTTTGATAGAGGAGCTGCATTTGAGTAATTTTAGTTGAAATTAACTTCGAATTTTTGGATTCTTATGCAGATTTTTGTAAAATTTTATAAAATTTTGTTGAACCCAACTTCGATTTTTCTGGATTATGTTAGGTTTTTTTGATAGAGGAGCTGCATTTGAGTAATTTTAGTTGAAATTAACTTGGAATTTTTGGATTTTTGTACAGATTTTTGTCAAAGTTTAAAAAATTTTGTTGAAACCAACTTCGATTACTCTGGATTACGTTAGGTTTTTTTGGTAGCGGAGCTGCATTTGAGTAATTTTAGTTGAAATTAACTTCGAATTTTGGGATTTTTGTACAGACGCTTGTCAAATTTTAAAAAATTTTGTTGAAACCAACTTCGATTTTTCTGGATTATGTTAGGTTTTTTTGATAGAGGAGCTGCATTTGAGTAATTTTAGTTGTAAATAACTTCGAATCTTTGGATTTTTGTACAGATTTTTGTCAAAGTTTAAAAAATTTGGTTGAAACCAACTTCGATTACTCTGGATTACGTTAGGTTTTTTTGGTAGCGGAGCTGCATTTGAGTAATTTTAGTTGAAATTAACTTCGAATTTTTGGATTTTTGTACAGATTTTTGTGAAATTTTAAAAAATTTTGTTGAAACCAACTTCGATTTTTCTGGATTACGTTAGTTTTTTGTGATAGAGGAGCTGCATTTGAGTAATTTTAGTTGAAATTAACTTCGAATTTTTCGATTTTTGTACAGATTTTTGTCAAATTTTAATAAATTTTGTTGACACCAACTTCGATTACTCTGGATTACGTTAGGTTTTTTTGGTAGCGGAGCTGCATTTGAGTAATTTTGGTTGAAATTAACTTCGAATTTTTGGATTTTTGTACAGATTTTTGTGAAATTTTAAAAAATTTTGTTGAAACCAACTTCGATTTTTCTGGATTATGTTAGGTTTTTTGGATAGAGGAGCTGCATTTGAGTAATTTTAGTTGTAATTAACTTCGAATTTTTGGATTTTTGTGCAGATTTTTGTAAAATTTTATATAATTTTGTTAAACCCAACATCGATTTTTCTGGATTATGTTAGGTTTTTTTGATAGAGGAGCTGCATTTGAGTAATTCTATGTGAAATTAACTTCGAATTTTTGGATTTTTGTACAGATTTTTGTCAAAATTTAAAAAATTTTGTTTAAACCTACTTCGATTTTTCTGGATTATGTAAAGTTTTTTTGATAGAGGAGCTGCATTTGAGTAATTTTAGTTGAAAATAACTTCGAAATTTTGGATTTTTGTAAAGATTTTTGTCAAATATTAAAAAATTTTGTTGAAACCAACTTCGATTTTTCTGGAATATGTTAGGTTTTTTTGATAAAGGAGCTGCATTTGAGTAATTTTAGTTGAAATTAACTTCGAATTTTTGGATTTTTGTACAGATTTTTGTCAATTTTTAAAAAATTTGGTTTAAACCTATTTCGATTTTTCTGGATTATGTTAGGTTTTTTTGATAGAGGAGCTGCATTTGAGTAATTTTAGTTGAAATTAACTTCGAATTTTTGGATTTTTGTACAGATTTTTGTGAAATTTTAAAAAATTTTGTTGAAACCAACTTCGATTTTTCTGGATTACGTTAGTTTTTTTTGATAGAGGAGCTGCATTTGAGTAATTGTAGTTGAAATTAACTTCGAATTTTTGGATTTTTGTACAGATTTTTGTCAAATTTTAAAAAAATTTGTTGAAACCAACTTCGATTACTCTGGATTACGTTAGGTTTTTTTGGTAGCGGAGCTGCATTTGAGTAATTTTAGTTGAAATTAACTTCGAATTTTTGGATTTTTGAACAGATTTTTGTGAAATTTTAAAAAATTTTGTTGAAACCAACTTCGATTTTTCTGGATTATGTTTGGTTTTTTTGATAGAGGAGCTGCATTGGAGTAATTTTAGTTGAAATTAACTTCGAATTTTTGGATTTTTGAACAGATTTTTGTGAAATTTTAAAAAATTTTGTTGAAACCAACTTCGATTTTTCTGGATTATGTTAGGTTTTTTGGATAGAGGAGCTGCATTTGAGTAATTTTAGTTGTAATTAACTTCGAATTTTTGGATTTTTGTGCAGATTTTTGTAAAATTTTATAAAATTTTGTTAAACCCAACTTCGATTTTTCTGGATTATGTTAGGTTTTTTTGATAGAGGAGCTGCATTGGAGTAATTTTTGTTGAAAATAATTTCGAATTTTTGGATTTTTGTACAGTTTTTTGTCAAATTTTAAAAAATTTTGTTGAAACCAACTTCGATTTTTCTGGATTATGTAAAGTTTTTTTGTTAGTGGAGCTGCATTTGAGTAATTTTTGTTGAAAATAATTTCGAATTTTTGGTTTTTTGTACAGATTTTTGTGAAAATTTAAAAAATTTTGTTGAAACCAACTTCGATTTTTCTGGATTATGTAAAGTTTTTTTGATAGAGGAGCTGCATTTGAGTAATTCTAGTTGAAATTGACTTCGAATTTTTGGATATTTGTACAGATTTTTGTAAAATTTTAAAAATTTCGTTGAAACCAACTTCGATTATTCTGGATTACGTTAGGTTTTTTTGGTAGCGGAGATGCATTTGAGTAATTCTAGTTGAAAATAATTTCGAATTTTTGGTTTTTTGTACAGATTTTTGTGAAAATTTAAAAAATTTTGTTGAAACCAACTTCGATTTTTCTGGATTATGTAAAGTTTTTTTGATGGAGGAGCTGCATTTGAGTAATTCTAGTTGAAATTAACTTCGAATTTTTGGATTTTTGTACAGATTTTTGTAAAATTTTAAAAAATTTTGTTGAAACCAACTTCGATTATTCTGGATTACGTTAGGTTTTTTTGGTAGCGGAGATGCATTTGAGTAATTCTAGTTGAAATTAACTTCGAAATTTTGGATTTTTGTCAAATTTTAAAAAATTTTGTTGAAACCAACTTCGATTTTTCTGGATTATGTAAAGTTTTTTTGATAGAGGAGCTGCATTTGAGTAATTTTAGTTGAAATTAACTTCGAATTTTTGGATTTTTGTACAGATTTTTGTCAATTTTTAAAAAATTTGGTTTAAACCTATTTCGATTTTTCTGGATTATGTTAGGTTTTTTTGATAGAGGAGCTGCATTTGAGTAATTTTAGTTGAAATTAACTTCGAATTTTTGGATTTTTGTACAGATTTTTGTGAAATTTTAAAAAATTTTGTTGAAACCAACTTCGATTTTTCTGGATTACGTTAGTTTTTTTTGATAGAGGAGCTGCATTTGAGTAATTGTAGTTGAAATTAACTTCGAATTTTTCGATTTTTGTACAGAGTTTTGTCAAATTTTAATAAATTTTGTTGAAACCAACTTCGATTACTCTGGATTACGTTAGGTTTTTCTGGTAGCGGAGCTGCATTTGAGTAATTTTAGTTGAAACCAACTTCGATTTTTCTGGATTATGTAAAGTTTTTTGTTAGGGGAGCTGCATTTGAGTATTTTTAGTTGAAAATAACTTCGAATTTTTGGATTTTTGTGCAGATTTTTGTCAAAATTTAAAAAATTTTGTTTAAACCTACTTCGATTTTTCTGGATTACGTTAGGTTTTTTTGATAGAGGATCTGCATTTGAGTAATTTTAGTTGAAATTAACTTCGAATTTTTGGATTTTTGTACAGATTTTTGTCAAATTTTAAAAAAATTTGTTGAAACCAACTTCGATTACTCTGGATTACGTTAGGTTTTTTTGGTAGCGGAGCTGCATTTGAGTAATTTTAGTTGAAATTAACTTCGAATTTTTGGATTTTTGAACAGATTTTTGTGAAATTTTAAAAAATTTTGTTGAAACCAACTTCGATTTTTCTGGATTATGTTTGGTTTTTTTGATAGAGGAGCTGCATTGGAGTAATTTTAGTTGAAATTAACTTCGAATTTTTGGATTTTTGAACAGATTTTTGTGAAATTTTAAAAAATTTTGTTGAAACCAACTTCGATTTTTCTGGATTATGTTAGGTTTTTTGGATAGAGGAGCTGCATTTGAGTAATTTTAGTTGTAATTAACTTCGAATTTTTGGATTTTTGTGCAGATTTTTGTAAAATTTTATAAAATTTTGTTAAACCCAACTTCGATTTTTCTGGATTATGTTAGGTTTTTTTGATAGAGGAGCTGCATTGGAGTAATTTTTGTTGAAAATAATTTCGAATTTTTGGATTTTTGTACAGTTTTTTGTCAAATTTTAAAAAATTTTGTTGAAACCAACTTCGATTTTTCTGGATTATGTAAAGTTTTTTTGTTAGTGGAGCTGCATTTGAGTAATTTTTGTTGAAAATAATTTCGAATTTTTGGTTTTTTGTACAGATTTTTGTGAAAATTTAAAAAATTTTGTTGAAACCAACTTCGATTTTTCTGGATTATGTAAAGTTTTTTTGATAGAGGAGCTGCATTTGAGTAATTCTAGTTGAAATTGACTTCGAATTTTTGGATATTTGTACAGATTTTTGTAAAATTTTAAAAAATTTCGTTGAAACCAACTTCGATTATTCTGGATTACGTTAGGTTTTTTTGGTAGCGGAGATGCATTTGAGTAATTCTAGTTGAAAATAATTTCGAATTTTTGGTTTTTTGTACAGATTTTTGTGAAAATTTAAAAAATTTTGTTGAAACCAACTTCGATTTTTCTGGATTATGTAAAGTTTTTTTGATAGAGGAGCTGCATTTGAGTAATTCTAGTTGAAATTAACTTCGAATTTTTGGATTTTTGTACAGATTTTTGTAAAATTTTAAAAAATTTTGTTGAAACCAACTTCGATTATTCTGGATTACGTTAGGTTTTTTTGGTAGCGGAGATGCATTTGAGTAATTCTAGTTGAAATTAACTTCGAAATTTTGGATTTTTGTCAAATTTTAAAAAATTTTGTTGAAACCAACTTCGATTTTTCTGGATTATGTAAAGTTTTTTTGATAGAGGAGCTGCATTTGAGTAATTTTAGTTGAAAATAACTTCGAATTTTTGGATTTTTGTACAGTCTCTTGTCAAATTTTAAAAAAATTTGTTGAAACCTGCTTCGATTTTTCTGGATTATGTTAGTTTTTTTGATAGAGGAGCTGCATTTGAGTAATTTTTTGTTGAAATTAACTTCGAATTTTTGGATTTTTGTACAGATTTTTGTCAAATTTTAAAAAATTTTGTTGAAACCAACTTCGATTTTTCTGGATTATGTTAGGTTTTTTGGATAGAGGAGCTGCATTTGAGTAATTTTAGTTGTAATTAACTTCGAATTTTTGGATTCTTGTGCAGATTTTTGTAAAATTTTATAAAATTTTGTTGAACCCAACTTCGATTTTTCTGGATTATGTTAGGTTTTTTTGATAGAGGAGCTGCATTTGAGTAATTTTAGTTGAAATTAACTTGGAATTTTTGGATTTTTGTACAGATTTTTGTCAAAGTTTAAAAAATTTTGTTGAAACCAACTTCGATTACTCTGGATTACGTTAGGTTTTTTTGGTAGCGGAGCTGCATTTGAGTAATTTTAGTTGAAATTAACTTCGAATTTTGGGATTTTTGTACAGACGCTTGTCAAATTTTAAAAAATTTTGTTGAAACCAACTTCGATTTTTCTGGATTATGTTAGGTTTTTTTGATAGAGGAGCTGCATTTGAGTAATTTTAGTTGTAAATAACTTCGAATCTTTGGATTTTTGTACAGATTTTTGTCAAAGTTTAAAAAATTTGGTTGAAACCAACTTCGATTACTCTGGATTACGTTAGGTTTTTTTGGTAGCGGAGCTGCATTTGAGTAATTTTAGTTGAAATTAACTTCGAATTTTTGGATTTTTGTAAAGATTTTTGTAAAATTTTAAAAAATTTTGTTGAAACCAACTTCGATTTCTCTGGATTATGTAAAGTTTTTTTGATAGAGGAGCTGCATTTGAGTAATTTTAGTTGAAATTAACTTCGAATTTTTGGATTCTTATGCAGATTTTTGTAAAATTTTATAAAATTTTGTTGAACCCAACTTCGATTTTTCTGGATTATGTTAGGTTTTTTTGATAGAGGAGCTGCATTTGAGTAATTTTAGTTGAAATTAACTTGGAATTTTTGGATTTTTGTACAGATTTTTGTCAAAGTTTAAAAAATTTGGTTGAAACCAACTTCGATTACTCTGGATTACGTTAGGTTTTTTTGGTAGCGGAGCTGCATTTGAGTAATTTTAGTTGAAATTAACTTCGAATTTTTGGATTTTTGTACAGATTTTTGTCAAATTTTAAAAAATTTTGTTGAAACCAACTTCGATTTCTCTGGATTATGTAAAGTTTTTTTGATAGAGGAGCTGCATTTGAGTAATTTTAGTTGAAATTAACTTCGAATTTTTGGATTCTTGTGCAGATTTTTGTAAAATTTTATAAAATTTTGTTGAACCCAACTTCGATTTTTCTGGATTATGTTAGGTATTTTTGATAGAGGAGCTGCATTTGAGTAGTTTTAGTTGAAATTAACTTGGAATTTTTGGATTTTTGTACAGATTTTTGTCAAAGTTTAAAAAATTTTGTTGAAACCAACTTCGATTACTCTGGATTACGTTAGGTTTTTTTGGTAGCGGAGCTGCATTTGAGTAATTTTAGTTGAAATTAACTTCGAATTTTGGGATTTTTGTACAGACGCTTGTCAAATTTTAAAAAATTTTGTTGAAACCAACTTCGATTTTTCTGGATTATGTTAGGTTTTTTTGATAGAGGAGCTGCATTTGAGTTATTTTAGTTGTAAATAACTTCGAATCTTTGGATTTTTGTACAGATTTTTGTCAAAGTTTAAAAAATTTGGTTGAAACCAACTTCGATTACTCTGGATTACGTTAGGTTTTTTTGGTAGCGGAGCTGCATTTGAGTAATTTTAGTTGAAATTAACTTCGAATTTTGGGATTTTTGTACAGACGCTTGTCAAATTTTAAAAAATTTTGTTTAAACCTACTTCGATTTTTCTGGATTACGTTAGGTTTTTTTGATAGAGGATCTGCATTTGAGTAATTTTAGTTGAAATTAACTTCGAATCTTTGGATTTTTGTACAGATTTTTGTCAAATTTTAAAAAAATTTGTTGAAACCAACTTCGATTACTCTGGATTACGTTAGGTTTTTTTGGTAGCGGAGCTGTATTTGAGTAATTTTAGTTGAAATTAACTTCGAATTTTTGGATTTTTGAACAGATTTTTGTGAAATTTTAAAAAATTTTGTTGAAACCAACTTCGATTTTTCTGGATTATGTTTGGTTTTTTTGATAGAGGAGCTGCATTGGAGTAATTTTAGTTGAAATTAACTTCGAATTTTTGGATTTTTGAACAGATTTTTGTGAAATTTTAAAAAATTTTGTTGAAACCAACTTCGATTTTTCTGGATTATGTTAGGTTTTTTGGATAGAGGAGCTGCATTTGAGTAATTTTAGTTGTAATTAACTTCGAATTTTTGGATTTTTGTGCAGATTTTTGTAAAATTTTATAAAATTTTGTTAAACCCAACTTCGATTTTTCTGGATTATGTTAGGTTTTTTTGATAGAGGAGCTGCATTGGAGTAATTTTTGTTGAAAATAATTTCGAATTTTTGGATTTTTGTACAGTTTTTTGTCAAATTTTAAAAAATTTTGTTGAAACCAACTTCGATTTTTCTGGATTATGTAAAGTTTTTTTGTTAGTGGAGCTGCATTTGAGTAATTTTTGTTGAAAATAATTTCGAATTTTTGGTTTTTTGTACAGATTTTTGTGAAAATTTAAAAAATTTTGTTGAAACCAACTTCGATTTTTCTGGATTATGTAAAGTTTTTTTGATAGAGGAGCTGCATTTGAGTAATTCTAGTTGAAATTGACTTCGAATTTTTGGATATTTGTACAGATTTTTGTAAAATTTTAAAAAATTTCGTTGAAACCAACTTCGATTATTCTGGATTACGTTAGGTTTTTTTGGTAGCGGAGATGCATTTGAGTAATTCTAGTTGAAAATAATTTCGAATTTTTGGTTTTTTGTACAGATTTTTGTGAAAATTTAAAAAATTTTGTTGAAACCAACTTCGATTTTTCTGGATTATGTAAAGTTTTTTTGATAGAGGAGCTGCATTTGAGTAATTCTAGTTGAAATTAACTTCGAATTTTTGGATTTTTGTACAGATTTTTGTAAAATTTTAAAAAATTTTGTTGAAACCAACTTCGATTATTCTGGATTACGTTAGGTTTTTTTGGTAGCGGAGATGCATTTGAGTAATTCTAGTTGAAATTAACTTCGAAATTTTGGATTTTTGTCAAATTTTAAAAAATTTTGTTGAAACCAACTTCGATTTTTCTGGATTATGTAAAGTTTTTTTGTTAGTGGAGCTGCATTTGAGTAATTTTTGTTGAAAATAATTTCGAATTTTTGGTTTTTTGTACAGATTTTTGTGAAAATTTAAAAAATTTTGTTGAAACCAACTTCGATTTTTCTGGATTATGTAAAGTTTTTTTGATAGAGGAGCTGCATTTGAGTAATTCTAGTTGAAATTGACTTCGAATTTTTGGATATTTGTACAGATTTTTGTAAAATTTTAAAAAATTTCGTTGAAACCAACTTCGATTATTCTGGATTACGTTAGGTTTTTTTGGTAGCGGAGATGCATTTGAGTAATTCTAGTTGAAAATAATTTCGAATTTTTGGTTTTTTGTACAGATTTTTGTGAAAATTTAAAAAATTTTGTTGAAACCAACTTCGATTTTTCTGGATTATGTAAAGTTTTTTTGATAGAGGAGCTGCATTTGAGTAATTCTAGTTGAAATTAACTTCGAATTTTTGGATTTTTGTACAGATTTTTGTAAAATTTTAAAAAATTTTGTTGAAACCAACTTCGATTATTCTGGATTACGTTAGGTTTTTTTGGTAGCGGAGATGCATTTGAGTAATTCTAGTTGAAATTAACTTCGAAATTTTGGATTTTTGTCAAATTTTAAAAAATTTTGTTGAAACCAACTTCGATTTTTCTGGATTATGTTTGGTTTTTTTGATAGAGGAGCTGCATTGGAGTAATTTTAGTTGAAATTAACTTCGAATTTTTGGATTTTTGAACAGATTTTTGTGAAATTTTAAAAAATTTTGTTGAAACCAACTTCGATTTTTCTGGATTATGTTAGGTTTTTTGGATAGAGGAGCTGCATTTGAGTAATTTTAGTTGTAATTAACTTCGAATTTTTGGATTTTTGTGCAGATTTTTGTAAAATTTTATAAAATTTTGTTAAACCCAACTTCGATTTTTCTGGATTATGTTAGGTTTTTTTGATAGAGGAGCTGCATTGGAGTAATTTTTGTTGAAAATAATTTCGAATTTTTGGATTTTTGTACAGTTTTTTGTCAAATTTTAAAAAATTTTGTTGAAACCAACTTCGATTTTTCTGGATTATGTAAAGTTTTTTTGTTAGTGGAGCTGCATTTGAGTAATTTTTGTTGAAAATAATTTCGAATTTTTGGTTTTTTGTACAGATTTTTGTGAAAATTTAAAAAATTTTGTTGAAACCAACTTCGATTTTTCTGGATTATGTAAAGTTTTTTTGATAGAGGAGCTGCATTTGAGTAATTCTAGTTGAAATTGACTTCGAATTTTTGGATATTTGTACAGATTTTTGTAAAATTTTAAAAAATTTCGTTGAAACCAACTTCGATTATTCTGGATTACGTTAGGTTTTTTTGGTAGCGGAGATGCATTTGAGTAATTCTAGTTGAAAATAATTTCGAATTTTTGGTTTTTTGTACAGATTTTTGTGAAAATTTAAAAAATTTTGTTGAAACCAACTTCGATTTTTCTGGATTATGTAAAGTTTTTTTGATAGAGGAGCTGCATTTGAGTAATTCTAGTTGAAATTAACTTCGAATTTTTGGATTTTTGTACAGATTTTTGTAAAATTTTAAAAAATTTTGTTGAAACCAACTTCGATTATTCTGGATTACGTTAGGTTTTTTTGGTAGCGGAGATGCATTTGAGTAATTCTAGTTGAAATTAACTTCGAAATTTTGGATTTTTGTCAAATTTTAAAAAATTTTGTTGAAACCAACTTCGATTTTTCTGGATTATGTAAAGTTTTTTTGATAGAGGAGCTGCATTTGAGTAATTTTAGTTGAAAATAACTTCGAATTTTTGGATTTTTGTACAGTCTCTTGTCAAATTTTAAAAAAATTTGTTGAAACCTGCTTCGATTTTTCTGGATTATGTTAGTTTTTTTGATAGAGGAGCTGCATTTGAGTAATTTTTTGTTGAAATTAACTTCGAATTTTTGGATTTTTGTACAGATTTTTGTCAAATTTTAAAAAATTTTGTTGAAACCAACTTCGATTTTTCTGGATTATGTTAGGTTTTTTGGATAGAGGAGCTGCATTTGAGTAATTTTAGTTGTAATTAACTTCGAATTTTTGGATTCTTGTGCAGATTTTTGTAAAATTTTATAAAATTTTGTTGAACCCAACTTCGATTTTTCTGGATTATGTTAGGTTTTTTTGATAGAGGAGCTGCATTTGAGTAATTTTAGTTGAAATTAACTTGGAATTTTTGGATTTTTGTACAGATTTTTGTCAAAGTTTAAAAAATTTTGTTGAAACCAACTTCGATTACTCTGGATTACGTTAGGTTTTTTTGGTAGCGGAGCTGCATTTGAGTAATTTTAGTTGAAATTAACTTCGAATTTTGGGATTTTTGTACAGACGCTTGTCAAATTTTAAAAAATTTTGTTGAAACCAACTTCGATTTTTCTGGATTATGTTAGGTTTTTTTGATAGAGGAGCTGCATTTGAGTAATTTTAGTTGTAAATAACTTCGAATCTTTGGATTTTTGTACAGATTTTTGTCAAAGTTTAAAAAATTTGGTTGAAACCAACTTCGATTACTCTGGATTACGTTAGGTTTTTTTGGTAGCGGAGCTGCATTTGAGTAATTTTAGTTGAAATTAACTTCGAATTTTTGGATTTTTGTAAAGATTTTTGTAAAATTTTAAAAAATTTTGTTGAAACCAACTTCGATTTCTCTGGATTATGTAAAGTTTTTTTGATAGAGGAGCTGCATTTGAGTAATTTTAGTTGAAATTAACTTCGAATTTTTGGATTCTTATGCAGATTTTTGTAAAATTTTATAAAATTTTGTTGAACCCAACTTCGATTTTTCTGGATTATGTTAGGTTTTTTTGATAGAGGAGCTGCATTTGAGTAATTTTAGTTGAAATTAACTTGGAATTTTTGGATTTTTGTACAGATTTTTGTCAAAGTTTAAAAAATTTGGTTGAAACCAACTTCGATTACTCTGGATTACGTTAGGTTTTTTTGGTAGCGGAGCTGCATTTGAGTAATTTTAGTTGAAATTAACTTCGAATTTTTGGATTTTTGTACAGATTTTTGTCAAATTTTAAAAAATTTTGTTGAAACCAACTTCGATTTCTCTGGATTATGTAAAGTTTTTTTGATAGAGGAGCTGCATTTGAGTAATTTTAGTTGAAATTAACTTCGAATTTTTGGATTCTTGTGCAGATTTTTGTAAAATTTTATAAAATTTTGTTGAACCCAACTTCGATTTTTCTGGATTATGTTAGGTATTTTTGATAGAGGAGCTGCATTTGAGTAGTTTTAGTTGAAATTAACTTGGAATTTTTGGATTTTTGTACAGATTTTTGTCAAAGTTTAAAAAATTTTGTTGAAACCAACTTCGATTACTCTGGATTACGTTAGGTTTTTTTGGTAGCGGAGCTGCATTTGAGTAATTTTAGTTGAAATTAACTTCGAATTTTGGGATTTTTGTACAGACGCTTGTCAAATTTTAAAAAATTTTGTTGAAACCAACTTCGATTTTTCTGGATTATGTTAGGTTTTTTTGATAGAGGAGCTGCATTTGAGTTATTTTAGTTGTAAATAACTTCGAATCTTTGGATTTTTGTACAGATTTTTGTCAAAGTTTAAAAAATTTGGTTGAAACCAACTTCGATTACTCTGGATTACGTTAGGTTTTTTTGGTAGCGGAGCTGCATTTGAGTAATTTTAGTTGAAATTAACTTCGAATTTTTGGATTTTTGTACAGATTTTTGTCAAATTTTAAAAAATTTTGTTGAAACCAACTTCGATTTCTCTGGATTATGTAAAGTTTTTTTGATAGAGGAGCTGCATTTGAGTAATTTTAGTTGAAATTAACTTCGAATTTTTGGATTCTTGTGCAGATTTTTGTAAAATTTTATAAAATTTTGTTGAACCCAACTTCGATTTTTCTGAATTATGTTAGGTTTTTTTTGATAGAGGAGCTGCATTTGAGTAATTTTAGATGAAAATAACTTCGAATTTTTGGATTTTTGTACAGATTTTTGTAAAATTTTAAAAAATTTTGTTGAAACCAACTTCGATTTCTCTGGATTATGTAAAGTTTTTTTGATAGAGGAGCTGCATTTGAGTAATTTTAGTTGAAATTAACTTCGAATTTTTGGATTCTTATGCAGATTTTTGTAAAATTTTATAAAATTTTGTTGAACCCAACTTCGATTTTTCTGGATTATGTTAGGTTTTTTTGATAGAGGAGCTGCATTTGAGTAATTTTAGTTGAAATTAACTTGGAATTTTTGGATTTTTGTACAGATTTTTGTCAAAGTTTAAAAAATTTTGTTGAAACCAACTTCGATTACTCTGGATTACGTTAGGTTTTTTTGGTAGCGGAGCTGCATTTGAGTAATTTTAGTTGAAATTAACTTCGAATTTTGGGATTTTTGTACAGACGCTTGTCAAATTTTAAAAAATTTTGTTTTGAAACCAACTTCGATTTTTCTGGATTATGTTAGGTTTTTTTGATAGAGGAGCTGCATTTGAGTAATTTTAGTTGTAAATAACTTCGAATCTTTGGATTTTTGTACAGATTTTTGTCAAAGTTTAAAAAATTTGGTTGAAACCAACTTCGATTACTCTGGATTACGTTAGGTTTTTTTGGTAGCGGAGCTGCATTTGAGTAATTTTAGTTGAAATTAACTTCGAATTTTTGGATTTTTGTACAGATTTTTGTCAAATTTTAAAAAATTTTGTTGAAACCAACTTCGATTTCTCTGGATTATGTAAAGTTTTTTTGATAGAGGAGCTGCATTTGAGTAATTTTAGTTGAAATTAACTTCGAATTTTTGGATTCTTGTGCAGATTTTTGTAAAATTTTATAAAATTTTGTTGAACCCAACTTCGATTTTTCTGGATTATGTTAGGTTTTTTTGATAGAGGAGCTGCATTTGAGTAATTTTAGTTGAAATTAACTTCGAATTTTTGGATGTTTGTACAGATTTTTGTCAAATTATAAAAAATTTTGTTGAAACCAACTTCGATTTTTCTGGATTATGTTAGGTTTTTTTGATAGAGGAGCTGCATTTGAGTAATTTTAGATGAAAATAACTTCGAATTTTTGGATTTTTGTACAGATTTTTGTAAAATTTTAAAAAATTTTGTTGAAACCAACTTCGATTTCTCTGGATTATGTAAAGTTTTTTTGATAGAGGAGCTGCATTTGAGTAATTTTAGTTGAAATTAACTTCGAATTTTTGGATTCTTATGCAGATTTTTGTAAAATTTTATAAAATTTTGTTGAACCCAACTTCGATTTTTCTGGATTATGTTAGGTATTTTTGATAGAGGAGCTGCATTTGAGTAATTTTAGTTGAAATTAACTTGGAATTTTTGGATTTTTGTACAGATTTTTGTCAATGTTTAAAAAATTTTGTTGAAACCAACTTCGATTACTCTGGATTACGTTAGGTTTTTTTGGTAGCGGAGCTGCATTTGAGTAATTTTAGTTGAAATTAACTTCGAATTTTGGGATTTTTGTACAGATTTTTGTCAAATTTTAAAAAATTTTGTTGAAACCAACTTCGATTTCTCTGGATTATGTAAAGTTTTTTTGATAGAGGAGCTGCATTTGAGTAATTTTAGTTGAAATTAACTTCGAATTTTTGGATTCTTGTGCAGATTTTTGTAAAATTTTATAAAATTTTGTTGAACCCAACTTCGATTTTTCTGGATTATGTTAGGTTTTTTTGATAGAGGAGCTGCATTTGAGTAATTTTAGTTGAAATTAACTTCGAATTTTTGGATGTTTGTACAGATTTTTGTCAAATTATAAAAAATTTTGTTGAAACCAACTTCGATTTTTCTGGATTATGTTAGGTTTTTTTGATAGAGGAGCTGCATTTGAGTAATTTTAGATGAAAATAACTTCGAATTTTTGGATTTTTGTACAGATTTTTGTAAAATTTTAAAAAATTTTGTTGAAACCAACTTCGATTTCTCTGGATTATGTAAAGTTTTTTTGATAGAGGAGCTGCATTTGAGTAATTTTAGTTGAAATTAACTTCGAATTTTTGGATTCTTATGCAGATTTTTGTAAAATTTTATAAAATTTTGTTGAACCCAACTTCGATTTTTCTGGATTATGTTAGGTTTTTTTGATAGAGGAGCTGCATTTGAGTAATTTTAGTTGAAATTAACTTGGAATTTTTGGATTTTTGTACAGATTTTTGTCAAAGTTTAAAAAATTTTGTTGAAACCAACTTCGATTACTCTGGATTACGTTAGGTTTTTTTGGTAGCGGAGCTGCATTTGAGTAATTTTAGTTGAAATTAACTTCGAATTTTGGGATTTTTGTACAGACGCTTGTCAAATTTTAAAAAATTTTGATGAAACCAACTTCGATTTTTCTGGATTATGTTAGGTTTTTTTGATAGAGGAGCTACATTTGAGTAATTTTAGTTGTAAATAACTTCGAATCTTTGGATTTTTGTACAGATATTTGTCAAAGTTTAAAAAATTTGGTTGAAACCAACTTCGATTACTCTGGATTACGTTAGGTTTTTTTGGTAGCGGAGCTGCATTTGAGTAATTTTAGTTGAAAATAACTTCGAATTTTTGGATTTTTGTACAGATTTTTGTCAAATTTTAAAAAATTTTGTTGAAACCAACTTCGATTTTTCTGGAATATGTTAGGTTGTTTTGATAAAGGAGCTGCATTTGAGTAATTACAGTTGAAATTAGCTTCGAATTTTTGGATTTTTGTACAGAGTTTTGTCAAATTATAAAAAATTGTGTTGAAACCAACTTCGATTTTTCTGGATTACGTTAGGTTTTTTTGATGGAGGAGCTGCATTTGTGTAATTTTAGTTGAAATTAACTTCGAATTTTGGGATTTTTGAACAGATGTTTGTCAAATTTTAAAAAATTTTGTTGAAACCAACTTCGATTTTTCTGGATTATGTTAGGTTTTTTTGATAGAGGAGCTGCATTTGAGTATTTTTAGTTGAAAATAACTTCGAATTTTTGGATTTTTGTCAAATTTTAAAAAATTTTGTTTAAACCTACTTCGATTTTTCTGGATTATGTTAGGTTTTTTTGATAGAGGTGCTGCATTTGAGTAATTCTAGTTGAAATTAACTTCGAATTTTTGGATTTTTGTACAGATATTTGTCAAATTTTAAAAAATTGTGTTGAAACCAACTTCGATTTTTCTGGATTATGTTAGCTTTTTTTGATAGAGGAGCTGCATTTGAGTAATTCTAGTTGAAATTATCTTCGAATTCTTGGATTTTTGTACAGATTTTTGTCAAATTTTAAAAAATTTTGTTGAACCCAACTTCGATTTTTCTGGATTATGTGAGGTTTTTTTGATAGAGGAGCTGCATTTGAGTAATTTTAGTTGAAAATAACTTCGAATTTTTGGATTTTTGTACAGATTTTTGTAAAATTTTATAAAATTTTGTTGAACCCAACTTCGATTTTTCTGGATTATGTTAGGTTTTTTTGATAGAGGAGCTGCATTTGAGTAATTTTAGTTGAAATTAACTTGGAATTTTTGGATTTTTGTACAGATTTTTGTCAAAGTTTAAAAAATTTTGTTGAAACCAACTTCGATTACTCTGGATTACGTTAGGTTTTTTTGGTAGCGGAGCTGCATTTGAGTAATTTTAGTTGAAATTAACTTCGAATTTTGGGATTTTTGTACAGACGCTTGTCAAATTTTAAAAAATTTTGTTGAAACCAACTTCGATTTTTCTGGATTATGTTAGGTTTTTTTGATAGAGGAGCTGCATTTGAGTAATTTTAGTTGTAAATAACTTCGAATCTTTGGATTTTTGTACAGATTTTTGTCAAAGTTTAAAAAATTTGGTTGAAACCAACTTCGATTACTCTGGATTACGTTAGGTTTTTTTGGTAGCGGAGCTGCATTTGAGTAATTTTAGTTGAAATTAACTTCGAATTTTTGGATTTTTGTACAGATTTTTGTCAAATTTTAAAAAATTTTGTTGAAACCAACTTCGATTTCTCTGGATTATGTAAAGTTTTTTTGATAGAGGAGCTGCATTTGAGTAATTTTAGTTGAAATTAACTTCGAATTTTTGGATTCTTGTGCAGATTTTTGTAAAATTTTATAAAATTTTGTTGAACCCAACTTCGATTTTTCTGGATTATGTTAGGTTTTTTTGATAGAGGAGCTGCATTTGAGTAATTTTAGTTGAAATTAACTTCGAATTTTTGGATGTTTGTACAGATTTTTGTCAAATTATAAAAAATTTTGTTGAAACCAACTTCGATTTTTCTGGATTATGTTAGGTTTTTTTGATAGAGGAGCTGCATTTGAGTAATTTTAGATGAAAATAACTTCGAATTTTTGGATTTTTGTACAGATTTTTGTAAAATTTTAAAAAATTTTGTTGAAACCAACTTCGATTTCTCTGGATTATGTAAAGTTTTTTTGATAGAGGAGCTGCATTTGAGTAATTTTAGTTGAAATTAACTTCGAATTTTTGGATTCTTATGCAGATTTTTGTAAAATTTTATAAAATTTTGTTGAACCCAACTTCGATTTTTCTGGATTATGTTAGGTTTTTTTGATAGAGGAGCTGCATTTGAGTAATTTTAGTTGAAATTAACTTGGAATTTTTGGATTTTTGTACAGATTTTTGTCAAAGTTTAAAAAATTTTGTTGAAACCAACTTCGATTACTCTGGATTACGTTAGGTTTTTTTGGTAGCGGAGCTGCATTTGAGTAATTTTAGTTGAAATTAACTTCGAATTTTGGGATTTTTGTACAGACGCTTGTCAAATTTTAAAAAATTTTGATGAAACCAACTTCGATTTTTCTGGATTATGTTAGGTTTTTTTGATAGAGGAGCTACATTTGAGTAATTTTAGTTGTAAATAACTTCGAATCTTTGGATTTTTGTACAGATATTTGTCAAAGTTTAAAAAATTTGGTTGAAACCAACTTCGATTACTCTGGATTACGTTAGGTTTTTTTGGTAGCGGAGCTGCATTTGAGTAATTTTAGTTGAAAATAACTTCGAATTTTTGGATTTTTGTACAGATTTTTGTCAAATTTTAAAAAATTTTGTTGAAACCAACTTCGATTTTTCTGGAATATGTTAGGTTGTTTTGATAAAGGAGCTGCATTTGAGTAATTACAGTTGAAATTAGCTTCGAATTTTTGGATTTTTGTACAGAGTTTTGTCAAATTATAAAACATTGTGTTGAAACCAACTTCGATTTTTCTGGATTACGTTAGGTTTTTTTGATGGAGGAGCTGCATTTGTGTAATTTTAGTTGAAATTAACTTCGAATTTTGGGATTTTTGAACAGATGTTTGTCAAATTTTAAAAAATTTTGTTGAAACCAACTTCGATTTTTCTGGATTATGTTAGGTTTTTTTGATAGAGGAGCTGCATTTGAGTATTTTTAGTTGAAAATAACTTCGAATTTTTGGATTTTTGTCAAATTTTAAAAAATTTTGTTTAAACCTACTTCGATTTTTCTGGATTATGTTAGGTTTTTTTGATAGAGGTGCTGCATTTGAGTAATTCTAGTTGAAATTAACTTCGAATTTTTGGATTTTTGTACAGATATTTGTCAAATTTTAAAAAATTGTGTTGAAACCAACTTCGATTTTTCTGGATTATGTTAGCTTTTTTTGATAGAGGAGCTGCATTTGAGTAATTCTAGTTGAAATTATCTTCGAATTTTTGGATTTTTGTACAGATTTTTGTCAAATTTTAAAAAATTTTGTTGAACCCAACTTCGATTTTTCTGGATTATGTGAGGTTTTTTTGATAGAGGAGCTGCATTTGAGTAATTTTAGTTGAAAATAACTTCGAATTTTTGGATTTTTGTACAGATTTTTGTAAAATTTTATAAAATTTTGTTGAACCCAACTTCGATTTTTCTGGATTATGTTAGGTTTTTTTGATAGAGGAGCTGCATTTGAGTAATTTTAGTTGAAATTAACTTGGAATTTTTGGATTTTTGTACAGATTTTTGTCAAAGTTTAAAAAATTTTGTTGAAACCAACTTCGATTACTCTGGATTACGTTAGGTTTTTTTGGTAGCGGAGCTGCATTTGAGTAATTTTAGTTGAAATTAACTTCGAATTTTGGGATTTTTGTACAGACGCTTGTCAAATTTTAAAAAATTTTGATGAAACCAACTTCGATTTTTCTGGATTATGTTAGGTTTTTTTGATAGAGGAGCTACATTTGAGTAATTTTAGTTGTAAATAACTTCGAATTTTTGGATTTTTGTACAGATATTTGTCAAAGTTTAAAAAATTTGGTTGAAACCAACTTCGATTACTCTGGATTACGTTAGGTTTTTTTGGTAGCGGAGCTGCATTTGAGTAATTTTAGTTGAAAATAACTTCGAATTTTTGGATTTTTGTACAGATTTTTGTCAAATTTTAAAAAATTTTGTTGAAACCAACTTCGATTTTTCTGGAATATGTTAGGTTGTTTTGATAAAGGAGCTGCATTTGAGTAATTACAGTTGAAATTAGCTTCGAATTTTTGGATTTTTGTACAGATTTTTCTCAAATTTTAAAAAATTTTGTTGAAACCAACTACGATTTTTCTGGATTATGTTAGGTTTTTTTGATAGAGGAGCTGCATTTGAGTAATTCTAGTTGAAATTATCTTCGAATTTTGATTTTTGTTCAGATTTTTGTCAAATTTTAAAAAATTTTGTTGAACCCAACTTCGATTTTTCTGGATTATGTTTTTATGTTAGAGGAGCTGCATTTGAGTAATTCTAGTTGAAATTAACTTCGAATTTTTGGATTTTTGTACAGATTTTTGTCAATATTTAAAAAATTTTGTTAAAACCAACTTCGATTTTTCTGGATTATGTTAGGTTTTTTTGATAGAGGAGCTGCATTTGAGTAATTTTAGTTGAAATTAACTTCGAATTTTTGGATGTTTGTACAGATTTTTGTCAAATTATAAAAAATTGTGTTGAAACCAACTTCGATTTTTCTGGATTACGTTAGGTTTTTTTGATGGAGGAGCTGCATTTGTGTAATTTTAGTTGAAATTAACTTCGAATTTTGGGATTTTTGAACAGATGTTTGTCAAATTTTAAAAAATTTTGTTGAAACCAACTTCGATTTTTCTGGATTATGTTAGGTTTTTTTGATAGAGGAGCTGCATTTGAGTATTTTTAGTTGAAAATAACTTCGAATTTTTGGATTTTTGTCAAATTTTAAAAAATTTTGTTTAAACCTACTTCGATTTTTCTGGATTATGTTAGGTTTTTTTGATAGAGGTGCTGCATTTGAGTAATTCTAGTTGAAATTAACTTCGAATTTTTGGATTTTTGCACAGATATTTGTCAAATTTTAAAAAATTGTGTTGAAACCAACTTCGATTTTTCTGGATTATGTTAGCTTTTTTTGATAGAGGAGCTGCATTTGAGTAATTCTAGTTGAAAATAACTTCGAATTTTTGGATTTTTGTCAAATTTTAAAAAATTTTGTTTAAACCTACTTCGATTTTTCTGGATTATGTTAGGTTTTTTTGATAGAGGTGCTGCATTTGAGTAATTCTAGTTGAAATTAACTTCGAATTTTTGGATTTTTGTACAGATTTTTGTCAAATTTTAAAAAATTTTGTTGAAACCAACTTCGATTTTTCTGGAATATGTTAGGTTGTTTTGATAAAGGAGCTGCATTTGAGTAATTACAGTTGAAATTAGCTTCGAATTTTTGGATTTTTGTACACATTTTTCTCAAATTTTAAAAAATTTTGTTGAAACCAACTACGATTTTTCTGGATTATGTTAGGTTTTTTTGATAGAGGAGCTGCATTTGAGTAATTCTAGTTGAAATTATCTTCGAATTTTGATTTTTGTTCAGATTTTTGTCAAATTTTAAAAAATTTTGTTGAACCCAACTTCGATTTTTCTGGATTATGTTTTTATGATAGAGGAGCTGCATTTGAGTAATTCTAGTTGAAATTAACTTCGAATTTTTGGATTTTTGTACAGATTTTTGTCAATATTTAAAAAATTTTGTTAAAACCAACTTCGATTTTTCTGGATTATGTTAGGTTTTTTTGATAGAGGAGCTGCATTTGAGTAATTTTAGTTGAAATTAACTTCGAATTTTTGGATGTTTGTACAGATTTTTGTCAAATTATAAAAAATTGTGTTGAAACCAACTTCGATTTTTCTGGATTACGTTAGGTTTTTTTGATGGAGGAGCTGCATTTGTGTAATTTTAGTTGAAATTAACTTCGAATTTTGGGATTTTTGAACAGATGTTTGTCAAATTTTAAAAAATTTTGTTGAAACCAACTTCGATTTTTCTGGATTATGTTAGGTTTTTTTGATAGAGGAGCTGCATTTGAGTATTTTTAGTTGAAAATAACTTCGAATTTTTGGATTTTTGTCAAATTTTAAAAAATTTTGTTTAAACCTACTTCGATTTTTCTGGATTATGTTAGGTTTTTTTGATAGAGGTGCTGCATTTGAGTAATTCTAGTTGAAATTAACTTCGAATTTTTGGATTTTTGTAGAGATATTTGTCAAATTTTAAAAAATTTTGTTGAAACCAACTTCGATTTTTCTGGATTATGTTAGCTTTTTTTGATAGAGGAGCTGCATTTGAGTAATTTTAGTTGAAAATAACTTCGAATTTTTGGATTTTTGTACAGATTTTTGTCAAATTTTAAAAAATTTTGTTTAAACCTACTTCGATTTTTCTGGATTATGTTAGGTTGTTTTGATAAAGGAGCTGCATTTGAGTAATTACAGTTGAAATTAGCTTCGAATTTTTGGATTTTTGTACAGATTTTTCTCAAATTTTAAAAAATTTTGTTGAAACCAACTACGATTTTTCTGGATTATGTTAGGTTTTTTTGATAGAGGAGCTGCATTTGAGTAATTCTAGTTGAAATTATCTTCGAATTTTGATTTTTGTTCAGATTTTTCTCAAATTTTAAAAAATTTTGTTGAAACCAACTACGATTTTTCTGGATTATGTTAGGTTTTTTTGATAGAGGAGCTGCATTTGAGTAATTCTAGTTGAAATTATCTTCGAATTTTGATTTTTGTTCAGATTTTTGTCAAATTTTAAAAAATTTTGTTGAACCCAACTTCGATTTTTCTGGAATATGTTTTTATGATAGAGGAGCTGCATTTGAGTAATTCTAGTTGAAATTAACTTCGAATTTTTGGATTTTTGTACAGATTTTTGTCAAATTTTAAAAAATTTTGTTGAAACCAACTTCGATTTTTCTGCATTATGATAGGTTTTTTTGATAGAGGAGCTGCATTTGAGTAATTTTAGTTGTAATTAACTTCGAATTTTTGGATTTTTGTGCAGATTTTTGTCAAATTATATATAATTTTGTTGAAACCTACTTCGATTTTTCTGGATTATGTTAGGTTTTTTGATAGAGGAGCTGCATTTGAGTAATTCTAGTTGAAATTAACTTCGAATTTTTGGATTTTTGTACAGATTTTTGTCAAATTTTATAAAATTTTGTTGAATCCAACTTCGATTTTTCTGGATTATGTTAGGTTTTTTGGATAGAGGAGCTGCATTTGAGTAATTTTAGTTGAAATTATCTTCGAATTTTTGGATTTTTGTACAGATTTTTGTCAAATTTTATAAAATTTTGTTGAACCCAACTTCGATTTTTCTGGATTATGTTAGGTTTTTTTGATAGAGGAGCTGCATTTGAGTAATTCTAGTTGAAATTAACTTCGAATTTTTGGATTTTTGTACAGATTTTTGTCAAATTTTAAAAAATTTTGTTGAAACCAACTTCGATTTTTCTGGATTATGTTGGGTTTTTTTGATAGAGGAGCTGCATTTGAGTAATTCTAGTTGAAATTAACTTCGAATTTTTGGATTTTTGTACAGATTTTTGTCAAATTTTAAAAAATTTTGTTGAAACCAACTTCGATTACTCTGGATTACGTTAGGTTTTCTTGATAGAGGAGCTGCATTTGAGTAATTTTAGTTGAAATTAACTTCGAATTTTTGGATTTTTGTACAGATTTTTGTCAAATTTTAAAAAATTTTGTTGAAACCAACTTCGATTACTCTGGATTACGTTAGGTTTTCTTGATAGAGGAGCTG
Organism: Andrena trimmerana; assembly: GCA_951215215.1. NCBI lineage: Eukaryota > Metazoa > Arthropoda > Insecta > Hymenoptera > Andrenidae > Andrena > Andrena trimmerana. Next base: position 358,867 of record CATNUO010000083.1, read on the forward strand.
CATTTGAGTAATTTTAGTTGAAATTAACTTCGAATTTTTGGATTTTTGTACAGATTTTTGTCAAATTATAAAAAATTTTGTTGAAACCGACTTCGATTTTTCTGGATTATGTTAGGTTTTTTTGATAGAGGGCTGCATTTGAGTAATTTTAGTTGAAATTAACTTCGAATTTTTGGATTTTTGTACAGACGTTTGTCAAATTTTAAAAAATTTTGTTGAAACCAACTTCGATTTTTCTGGATTATGTTAGGTTTTTTTGATAGAGGAGCTGCATTTGAGTAATTTTAGTTGAAATTAACTTCGAATTTTTGGATGTTTGTACAGATTTTTTTCAAATTATAAAAAATTTTGTTGAAACCAACTTCGATTTTTCTGGATTATGTTAGGTTTTTTTGATAGAGGGCTGCATTTGAGTAATTTTAGTTGTAATTAACTTCGAATTTTTGGATTTTTGTACAGATTTTTGTCAAATTTTAAAAAATTTTGTTGAAATCAACTTCGATTTTGCTGGAATATGTTAGGTTTTTTTGATAGAGGAGCTGCATTTGAGTAATTTTAGTTGAAAATTACTTCGAATTTTTGGATTTTTGTACAGATTTTTGTCAAATTTTAAAAAATTTTGTTGAAACCAACTTCGATTACTCTGGATTACGTTAGGTTTTTTTGATAGAGGAGCTGCATTTGAGTAATTTTAGTTGAAATTAACTTCGAATTTTTGGATTTTTGTACAGATTTTTGTCAAATTTTAAAAAATTTTGTTGAAACCAACTTCGATTTCTCTGGATTATGTAAAGTTTTTTTGATAGAGGAGCTGCATTTGAGTAATTTTAGTTGAAATTAACTTCGAATTTTTGGATTCTTGTGCAGATTTTTGTAAAATTTTATAAAATTTTGTTGAACCCAACTTCGATTTTTCTGGATTATGTTAGGTTTTTTTGATAGAGGAGCTGCATTTGAGTAATTTTAGATGAAAATAACTTCGAATTTTTGGATTTTTGTACAGATTTTTGTAAAATTTTAAAAAATTTTGTTGAAACCAACTTCGATTTCTCTGGATTATGTAAAGTTTTTTTGATAGAGGAGCTGCATTTGAGTAATTTTAGTTGAAATTAACTTCGAATTTTTGGATTCTTATGCAGATTTTTGTAAAATTTTATAAAATTTTGTTGAACCCAACTTCGATTTTTCTGGATTATGTTAGGTTTTTTTGATAGAGGAGCTGCATTTGAGTAATTTTAGTTGAAATTAACTTGGAATTTTTGGATTTTTGTACAGATTTTTGTCAAAGTTTAAAAAATTTTGTTGAAACCAACTTCGATTACTCTGGATTACGTTAGGTTTTTTTGGTAGCGGAGCTGCATTTGAGTAATTTTAGTTGAAATTAACTTCGAATTTTGGGATTTTTGTACAGACGCTTGTCAAATTTTAAAAAATTTTGATGAAACCAACTTCGATTTTTCTGGATTATGTTAGGTTTTTTTGATAGAGGAGCTACATTTGAGTAATTTTAGTTGTAAATAACTTCGAATTTTTGGATTTTTGTACAGATATTTGTCAAATTTTAAAAAATTGTGTTGAAACCAACTTCGATTTTTCTGGATTATGTTAGCTTTTTTTGATAGAGGAGCTGCATTTGAGTAATTCTAGTTGAAATTATCTTCGAATTTTTGGATTTTTGTACAGATTTTTGTCAAATTTTAAAAAATTTTGTTGAACCCAACTTCGATTTTTCTGGATTATGTGAGGTTTTTTTGATAGAGGAGCTGCATTTGAGTAATTTTAGTTGAAAATAACTTCGAATTTTTGGATTTTTGTACAGATTTTTGTAAAATTTTATAAAATTTTGTTGAACCCAACTTCGATTTTTCTGGATTATGTTAGGTTTTTTTGATAGAGGAGCTGCATTTGAGTAATTTTAGTTGAAATTAACTTGGAATTTTTGGATTTTTGTACAGATTTTTGTCAAAGTTTAAAAAATTTTGTTGAAACCAACTTCGATTACTCTGGATTACGTTAGGTTTTTTTGGTAGCGGAGCTGCATTTGAGTAATTTTAGTTGAAATTAACTTCGAATTTTGGGATTTTTGTACAGACGCTTGTCAAATTTTAAAAAATTTTGTTGAAACCAACTTCGATTTTTCTGGATTATGTTAGGTTTTTTTGATAGAGGAGCTGCATTTGAGTAATTTTAGTTGTAAATAACTTCGAATCTTTGGATTTTTGTACAGATTTTTGTCAAAGTTTAAAAAATTTGGTTGAAACCAACTTCGATTACTCTGGATTACGTTAGGTTTTTTTGGTAGCGGAGCTGCATTTGAGTAATTTTAGTTGAAATTAACTTCGAATTTTTGGATTTTTGTACAGATTTTTGTCAAATTTTAAAAAATTTTGTTGAAACCAACTTCGATTTCTCTGGATTATGTAAAGTTTTTTTGATAGAGGAGCTGCATTTGAGTAATTTTAGTTGAAATTAACTTCGAATTTTTGGATTCTTGTGCAGATTTTTGTAAAATTTTATAAAATTTTGTTGAACCCAACTTCGATTTTTCTGGATTATGTTAGGTTTTTTTGATAGAGGAGCTGCATTTGAGTAATTTTAGTTGAAATTAACTTCGAATTTTTGGATGTTTGTACAGATTTTTGTCAAATTATAAAAAATTTTGTTGAAACCAACTTCGATTTTTCTGGATTATGTTAGGTTTTTTTGATAGAGGAGCTGCATTTGAGTAATTTTAGATGAAAATAACTTCGAATTTTTGGATTTTTGTACAGATTTTTGTAAAATTTTAAAAAATTTTGTTGAAACCAACTTCGATTTCTCTGGATTATGTAAAGTTTTTTTGATAGAGGAGCTGCATTTGAGTAATTTTAGTTGAAATTAACTTCGAATTTTTGGATTTTTGTGCAGATTTTTGTCAAATTATATATAATTTTGTTGAAACCTACTTCGATTTTTCTGGATTATGTTAGGTTTTTTGATAGAGGAGCTGCATTTGAGTAATTCTAGTTGAAATTAACTTCGAATTTTTGGATTTTTGTACAGATTTTTGTCAAATTTTATAAAATTTTGTTGAATCCAACTTCGATTTTTCTGGATTATGTTAGGTTTTTTGGATAGAGGAGCTGCATTTGAGTAATTTTAGTTGAAATTATCTTCGAATTTTTGGATTTTTGTACAGATTTTTGTCAAATTTTATAAAATTTTGTTGAACCCAACTTCGATTTTTCTGGATTATGTTAGGTTTTTTTGATAGAGGAGCTGCATTTGAGTAATTCTAGTTGAAATTAACTTCGAATTTTTGGATTTTTGTACAGATTTTTGTCAAATTTTAAAAAATTTTGTTGAAACCAACTTCGATTTTTCTGGATTATGTTGGGTTTTTTTGATAGAGGAGCTGCATTTGAGTAATTCTAGTTGAAATTAACTTCGAATTTTTGGATTTTTGTACAGATTTTTGTCAAATTTTAAAAAATTTTGTTGAAACCAACTTCGATTACTCTGGATTACGTTAGGTTTTCTTGATAGAGGAGCTGCATTTGAGTAATTTTAGTTGAAATTAACTTCGAATTTTTGGATTTTTGTACAGATTTTTGTCAAATTTTAAAAAATTTTGTTGAAACCAACTTCGATTACTCTGGATTACGTTAGGTTTTCTTGATAGAGGAGCTGCATTTGAGTAATTTTAGTTGAAATTAACTTCGAATTTTTGGATTTTTGTACAGATTTTTGTCAAATTATAAAAAATTTTGTTGAAACCGACTTCGATTTTTCTGGATTATGTTAGGTTTTTTTGATAGAGGGCTGCATTTGAGTAATTTTAGTTGAAATTAACTTCGAATTTTTGGATTTTTGTACAGACGTTTGTCAAATTTTAAAAAATTTTGTTGAAACCAACTTCGATTTTTCTGGATTATGTTAGGTTTTTTTGATAGAGGAGCTGCATTTGAGTAATTTTAGTTGAAATTAACTTCGAATTTTTGGATGTTTGTACAGATTTTTTTCAAATTATAAAAAATTTTGTTGAAACCAACTTCGATTTTTCTGGATTATGTTAGGTTTTTTTGATAGAGGGCTGCATTTGAGTAATTTTAGTTGTAATTAACTTCGAATTTTTGGATTTTTGTACAGATTTTTGTCAAATTTTAAAAAATTTTGTTGAAATCAACTTCGATTTTGCTGGAATATGTTAGGTTTTTTTGATAGAGGAGCTGCATTTGAGTAATTTTAGTTGAAAATTACTTCGAATTTTTGGATTTTTGTACAGATTTTTGTCAAATTTTAAAAAATTTTGTTGAAACCAACTTCGATTACTCTGGATTACGTTAGGTTTTTTTGATAGAGGAGCTGCATTTGAGTAATTTTAGTTGAAATTAACTTCGAATTTTTGGATTTTTGTACAGATTTTTGTCAAATTTTAAAAAATTTTGTTGAAACCAACTTCGATTTCTCTGGATTATGTAAAGTTTTTTTGATAGAGGAGCTGCATTTGAGTAATTTTAGTTGAAATTAACTTCGAATTTTTGGATTCTTGTGCAGATTTTTGTAAAATTTTATAAAATTTTGTTGAACCCAACTTCGATTTTTCTGGATTATGTTAGGTTTTTTTGATAGAGGAGCTGCATTTGAGTAATTTTAGATGAAAATAACTTCGAATTTTTGGATTTTTGTACAGATTTTTGTAAAATTTTAAAAAATTTTGTTGAAACCAACTTCGATTTCTCTGGATTATGTAAAGTTTTTTTGATAGAGGAGCTGCATTTGAGTAATTTTAGTTGAAATTAACTTCGAATTTTTGGATTCTTATGCAGATTTTTGTAAAATTTTATAAAATTTTGTTGAACCCAACTTCGATTTTTCTGGATTATGTTAGGTTTTTTTGATAGAGGAGCTGCATTTGAGTAATTTTAGTTGAAATTAACTTGGAATTTTTGGATTTTTGTACAGATTTTTGTCAAAGTTTAAAAAATTTTGTTGAAACCAACTTCGATTACTCTGGATTACGTTAGGTTTTTTTGGTAGCGGAGCTGCATTTGAGTAATTTTAGTTGAAATTAACTTCGAATTTTGGGATTTTTGTACAGACGCTTGTCAAATTTTAAAAAATTTTGATGAAACCAACTTCGATTTTTCTGGATTATGTTAGGTTTTTTTGATAGAGGAGCTACATTTGAGTAATTTTAGTTGTAAATAACTTCGAATTTTTGGATTTTTGTACAGATATTTGTCAAATTTTAAAAAATTGTGTTGAAACCAACTTCGATTTTTCTGGATTATGTTAGCTTTTTTTGATAGAGGAGCTGCATTTGAGTAATTCTAGTTGAAATTATCTTCGAATTTTTGGATTTTTGTACAGATTTTTGTCAAATTTTAAAAAATTTTGTTGAACCCAACTTCGATTTTTCTGGATTATGTGAGGTTTTTTTGATAGAGGAGCTGCATTTGAGTAATTTTAGTTGAAAATAACTTCGAATTTTTGGATTTTTGTACAGATTTTTGTAAAATTTTATAAAATTTTGTTGAACCCAACTTCGATTTTTCTGGATTATGTTAGGTTTTTTTGATAGAGGAGCTGCATTTGAGTAATTTTAGTTGAAATTAACTTGGAATTTTTGGATTTTTGTACAGATTTTTGTCAAAGTTTAAAAAATTTTGTTGAAACCAACTTCGATTACTCTGGATTACGTTAGGTTTTTTTGGTAGCGGAGCTGCATTTGAGTAATTTTAGTTGAAATTAACTTCGAATTTTTGGATTTTTGTACAGATTTTTGTCAAATTTTAAAAAATTTTGTTGAAACCAACTTCGATTTCTCTGGATTATGTAAAGTTTTTTTGATAGAGGAGCTGCATTTGAGTAATTTTAGTTGAAATTAACTTCGAATTTTTGGATTCTTGTGCAGATTTTTGTAAAATTTTATAAAATTTTGTTGAACCCAACTTCGATTTTTCTGGATTATGTTAGGTTTTTTTGATAGAGGAGCTGCATTTGAGTAATTTTAGTTGAAATTAACTTCGAATTTTTGGATGTTTGTACAGATTTTTGTCAAATTATAAAAAATTTTGTTGAAACCAACTTCGATTTTTCTGGATTATGTTAGGTTTTTTTGATAGAGGAGCTGCATTTGAGTAATTTTAGATGAAAATAACTTCGAATTTTTGGATTTTTGTACAGATTTTTGTAAAATTTTAAAAAATTTTGTTGAAACCAACTTCGATTTCTCTGGATTATGTAAAGTTTTTTTGATAGAGGAGCTGCATTTGAGTAATTTTAGTTGAAATTAACTTCGAATTTTTGGATTCTTATGCAGATTTTTGTAAAATTTTATAAAATTTTGTTGAACCCAACTTCGATTTTTCTGGATTATGTTAGGTTTTTTTGATAGAGGAGCTGCATTTGAGTAATTTTAGTTGAAATTAACTTGGAATTTTTGGATTTTTGTACAGATTTTTGTCAAAGTTTAAAAAATTTTGTTGAAACCAACTTCGATTACTCTGGATTACGTTAGGTTTTTTTGGTAGCGGAGCTGCATTTGAGTAATTTTAGTTGAAATTAACTTCGAATTTTGGGATTTTTGTACAGACGCTTGTCAAATTTTAAAAAATTTTGATGAAACCAACTTCGATTTTTCTGGATTATGTTAGGTTTTTTTGATAGAGGAGCTACATTTGAGTAATTTTAGTTGTAAATAACTTCGAATCTTTGGATTTTTGTACAGATATTTGTCAAAGTTTAAAAAATTTGGTTGAAACCAACTTCGATTACTCTGGATTACGTTAGGTTTTTTTGGTAGCGGAGCTGCATTTGAGTAATTTTAGTTGAAAATGACTTCGAATTTTTGGATTTTTGTACAGATTTTTGTCAAATTTTAAAAAATTTTGTTGAAACCAACTTCGATTTTTCTGGAATATGTTAGGTTGTTTTGATAAAGGAGCTGCATTTGAGTAATTACAGTTGAAATTAGCTTCGAATTTTTGGATTTTTGTACAGAGTTTTGTCAAATTATAAAAAATTGTGTTGAAACCAACTTCGATTTTTCTGGATTACGTTAGGTTTTTTTGATGGAGGAGCTGCATTTGTGTAATTTTAGTTGAAATTAACTTCGAATTTTGGGATTTTTGAACAGATGTTTGTCAAATTTTAAAAAATTTTGTTGAAACCAACTTCGATTTTTCTGGATTATGTTAGGTTTTTTTGATAGAGGAGCTGCATTTGAGTATTTTTAGTTGAAAATAACTTCGAATTTTTGGATTTTTGTCAAATTTTAAAAAATTTTGTTTAAACCTACTTCGATTTTTCTGGATTATGTTAGGTTTTTTTGATAGAGGTGCTGCATTTGAGTAATTCTAGTTGAAATTAACTTCGAATTTTTGGATTTTTGTACAGATATTTGTCAAATTTTAAAAAATTGTGTTGAAACCAACTTCGATTTTTCTGGATTATGTTAGCTTTTTTTGATAGAGGAGCTGCATTTGAGTAATTCTAGTTGAAATTATCTTCGAATTTTTGGATTTTTGTACAGATTTTTGTCAAATTTTAAAAAATTTTGTTGAACCCAACTTCGATTTTTCTGGATTATGTGAGGTTTTTTTGATAGAGGAGCTGCATTTGAGTAATTTTAGTTGAAAATAACTTCGAATTTTTGGATTTTTGTACAGATTTTTGTAAAATTTTATAAAATTTTGTTGAACCCAACTTCGATTTTTCTGGATTATGTTAGGTTTTTTTGATAGAGGAGCTGCATTTGAGTAATTTTAGTTGAAATTAACTTGGAATTTTTGGATTTTTGTACAGATTTTTGTCAAAGTTTAAAAAATTTTGTTGAAACCAACTTCGATTACTCTGGATTACGTTAGGTTTTTTTGGTAGCGGAGCTGCATTTGAGTAATTTTAGTTGAAATTAACTTCGAATTTTGGGATTTTTGTACAGACGCTTGTCAAATTTTAAAAAATTTTGATGAAACCAACTTCGATTTTTCTGGATTATGTTAGGTTTTTTTGATAGAGGAGCTACATTTGAGTAATTTTAGTTGTAAATAACTTCGAATCTTTGGATTTTTGTACAGATATTTGTCAAAGTTTAAAAAATTTGGTTGAAACCAACTTCGATTACTCTGGATTACGTTAGGTTTTTTTGGTAGCGGAGCTGCATTTGAGTAATTTTAGTTGAAAATAACTTCGAATTTTTGGATTTTTGTACAGATTTTTGTCAAATTTTAAAAAATTTTGTTGAAACCAACTTCGATTTTTCTGGAATATGTTAGGTTGTTTTGATAAAGGAGCTGCATTTGAGTAATTACAGTTGAAATTAGCTTCGAATTTTTGGATTTTTGTACAGATTTTTCTCAAATTTTAAAAAATTTTGTTGAAACCAACTACGATTTTTCTGGATTATGTTAGGTTTTTTTGATAGAGGAGCTGCATTTGAGTAATTCTAGTTGAAATTATCTTCGAATTTTGATTTTTGTTCAGATTTTTGTCAAATTTTAAAAAATTTTGTTGAACCCAACTTCGATTTTTCTGGATTATGTTTTTATGTTAGAGGAGCTGCATTTGAGTAATTCTAGTTGAAATTAACTTCGAATTTTTGGATTTTTGTACAGATTTTTGTCAATATTTAAAAAATTTTGTTAAAACCAACTTCGATTTTTTTGGATTATGTTAGGTTTTTTGATAGAGGAGCTGCATTTGAGTAATTTTAGTTGAAATTAACTTCGAATTTTTGGATGTTTGTACAGATTTTTGTCAAATTATAAAAAATTGTGTTGAAACCAACTTCGATTTTTCTGGATTACGTTAGGTTTTTTTGATGGAGGAGCTGCATTTGTGTAATTTTAGTTGAAATTAACTTCGAATTTTGGGATTTTTGAACAGATGTTTGTCAAATTTTAAAAAATTTTGTTGAAACCAACTTCGATTTTTCTGGATTATGTTAGGTTTTTTTGATAGAGGAGCTGCATTTGAGTATTTTTAGTTGAAAATAACTTCGAATTTTTGGATTTTTGTCAAATTTTAAAAAATTTTGTTTAAACCTACTTCGATTTTTCTGGATTATGTTAGGTTTTTTTGATAGAGGTGCTGCATTTGAGTAATTCTAGTTGAAATTAACTTCGAATTTTTGGATTTTTGCACAGATATTTGTCAAATTTTAAAAAATAGTGTTGAAACCAACTTCGATTTTTCTGGATTATGTTAGCTTTTTTTGATAGAGGAGCTGCATTTGAGTAATTCTAGTTGAAAATAACTTCGAATTTTTGGATTTTTGTCAAATTTTAAAAAATTTTGTTTAAACCTACTTCGATTTTTCTGGATTATGTTAGGTTTTTTTGATAGAGGTGCTGCATTTGAGTAATTCTAGTTGAAATTAACTTCGAATTTTTGGATTTTTGTACAGATTTTTGTCAAATTTTAAAAAATTTTGTTGAAACCAACTTCGATTTTTCTGGAATATGTTAGGTTGTTTTGATAAAGGAGCTGCATTTGAGTAATTACAGTTGAAATTAGCTTCGAATTTTTGGATTTTTGTACACATTTTTCTCAAATTTTAAAAAATTTTGTTGAAACCAACTACGATTTTTCTGGATTATGTTAGGTTTTTTTGATAGAGGAGCTGCATTTGAGTAATTCTAGTTGAAATTATCTTCGAATTTTGATTTTTGTTCAGATTTTTGTCAAATTTTAAAAAATTTTGTTGAACCCAACTTCGATTTTTCTGGATTATGTTTTTATGATAGAGGAGCTGCATTTGAGTAATTCTAGTTGAAATTAACTTCGAATTTTTGGATTTTTGTACAGATTTTTGTCAATATTTAAAAAATTTTGTTAAAACCAACTTCGATTTTTCTGGATTATGTTAGGTTTTTTTGATAGAGGAGCTGCATTTGAGTAATTTTAGTTGAAATTAACTTCGAATTTTTGGATGTTTGTACAGATTTTTGTCAAATTATAAAAAATTGTGTTGAAACCAACTTCGATTTTTCTGGATTACGTTAGGTTTTTTTGATGGAGGAGCTGCATTTGTGTAATTTTAGTTGAAATTAACTTCGAATTTTGGGATTTTTGAACAGATGTTTGTCAAATTTTAAAAAATTTTGTTGAAACCAACTTCGATTTTTCTGGATTATGTTAGGTTTTTTTGATAGAGGAGCTGCATTTGAGTATTTTTAGTTGAAAATAACTTCGAATTTTTGGATTTTTGTCAAATTTTAAAAAATTTTGTTTAAACCTACTTCGATTTTTCTGGATTATGTTAGGTTTTTTTGATAGAGGTGCTGCATTTGAGTAATTCTAGTTGAAATTAACTTCGAATTTTTGGATTTTTGTAGAGATATTTGTCAAATTTTAAAAAATTTTGTTGAAACCAACTTCAATTTTTCTGGATTATGTTAGCTTTTTTTGATAGAGGAGCTGCATTTGAGTAATTTTAGTTGAAAATAACTTCGAATTTTTGGATTTTTGTACAGATTTTTGTCAAATTTTAAAAAATTTTGTTTAAACCTACTTCGATTTTTCTGGATTATGTTAGGTTGTTTTGATAAAGGAGCTGCATTTGAGTAATTACAGTTGAAATTAGCTTCGAATTTTTGGATTTTTGTACAGATTTTTCTCAAATTTTAAAAAATTTTGTTGAAACCAACTACGATTTTTCTGGATTATGTTAGGTTTTTTTGATAGAGGAGCTGCATTTGAGTAATTCTAGTTGAAATTATCTTCGAATTTTGATTTTTGTTCAGATTTTTGTCAAATTTTAAAAAATTTTGTTGAACCCAACTTCGATTTTTCTGGATTATGTTTTTATGATAGAGGAGCTGCATTTGAGTAATTCTAGTTGAAATTAACTTCGAATTTTTGGATTTTTGTACAGATTTTTGTCAAATTTTAAAAAATTTTGTTGAAACCAACTTCGATTTTTCTGCATTATGATAGGTTTTTTTGATAGAGGAGCTGCATTTGAGTAATTTTAGTTGTAATTAACTTCGAATTTTTGGATTTTTGTGCAGATTTTTGTCAAATTATATATAATTTTGTTGAAACCTACTTCGATTTTTCTGGATTATGTTAGGTTTTTTGATAGAGGAGCTGCATTTGAGTAATTCTAGTTGAAATTAACTTCGAATTTTTGGATTTTTGTACAGATTTTTGTCAAATTTTATAAAATTTTGTTGAATCCAACTTCGATTTTTCTGGATTATGTTAGGTTTTTTGGATAGAGGAGCTGCATTTGAGTAATTTTAGTTGAAATTATCTTCGAATTTTTGGATTTTTGTACAGATTTTTGTCAAATTTTATAAAATTTTGTTGAACCCAACTTCGATTTTTCTGGATTATGTTAGGTTTTTTTGATAGAGGAGCTGCATTTGAGTAATTCTAGTTGAAATTAACTTCGAATTTTTGGATTTTTGTACAGATTTTTGTCAAATTTTAAAAAATTTTGTTGAAACCAACTTCGATTTTTCTGGATTATGTTGGGTTTTTTTGATAGAGGAGCTGCATTTGAGTAATTCTAGTTGAAATTAACTTCGAATTTTTGGATTTTTGTACAGATTTTTGTCAAATTTTAAAAAATTTTGTTGAAACCAACTTCGATTACTCTGGATTACGTTAGGTTTTCTTGATAGAGGAGCTGCATTTGAGTAATTTTAGTTGAAATTAACTTCGAATTTTTGGATTTTTGTACAGATTTTTGTCAAATTTTAAAAAATTTTGTTGAAACCAACTTCGATTACTCTGGATTACGTTAGGTTTTCTTGATAGAGGAGCTGCATTTGAGTAATTTTAGTTGAAATTAACTTCGAATTTTTGGATTTTTGTACAGATTTTTGTCAAATTATAAAAAATTTTGTTGAAACCGACTTCGATTTTTCTGGATTATGTTAGGTTTTTTTGATAGAGGGCTGCATTTGAGTAATTTTAGTTGAAATTAACTTCGAATTTTTGGATTTTTGTACAGACGTTTGTCAAATTTTAAAAAATTTTGTTGAAACCAACTTCGATTTTTCTGGATTATGTTAGGTTTTTTTGATAGAGGAGCTGCATTTGAGTAATTTTAGTTGAAATTAACTTCGAATTTTTGGATGTTTGTACAGATTTTTTTCAAATTATAAAAAATTTTGTTGAAACCAACTTCGATTTTTCTGGATTATGTTAGGTTTTTTTGATAGAGGGCTGCATTTGAGTAATTTTAGTTGTAATTAACTTCGAATTTTTGGATTTTTGTACAGATTTTTGTCAAATTTTAAAAAATTTTGTTGAAATCAACTTCGATTTTGCTGGAATATGTTAGGTTTTTTTGATAGAGGAGCTGCATTTGAGTAATTTTAGTTGAAAATTACTTCGAATTTTTGGATTTTTGTACAGATTTTTGTCAAATTTTAAAAAATTTTGTTGAAACCAACTTCGATTACTCTGGATTACGTTAGGTTTTTTTGATAGAGGAGCTGCATTTGAGTAATTTTAGTTGAAATTAACTTCGAATTTTTGGATTTTTGTACAGATTTTTGTCAAATTTTAAAAAATTTTGTTGAAACCAACTTCGATTTTTCTGGAATATGTTAGGTTTTTTTGATAGAGGAGCTGCATTTGAGTAATTTTAGTTGAAATTATCTTCGAATTTTTGGATTTTTGTACAGATTTTTTTCAAATTATATAAAATTTTGTTGAAACCAACTTCGATTTTTCTGGATTATGTTAGGTTTTTTTGGTAGCGTCGCTACATTTGAGTAATTTTAGTTGAAAATAACTTCGAATTTTTTGATTTTTGTACAGATTTTTGTCAAATTTTAAAAAATTTTGTTGAAATCAACTTCGATTTTGCTGGAATATGTTAGGTTTTTTTGATAGAGGAGCTGCATTTGAGTAATTTTAGTTGAAATTAACTTCGAATTTTTGGATTTTTGTACAGATTTTTGTCAAATTTTAAAAAATTTTGTTGAAACCAACTTCGATTACTCTGGATTACGTTAGGTTTTTTGATAGAGGAGCTGCATTTGAGTAATTTTAGTTGAAATTAACTTCGAATTTTTGGATTTTTGTACAGATTTTTGTCAAATTTTAAAAAATTTTGTTGAAACCAACTTCGATTTTTCTGGATTATGTTAGGTTTTTTTGATAGAGGGCTGCATTTGAGTAATTTTAGTTGAAAATAACTTCGAATTTTTGGATTTTTGTACAGATTTTTGTCAAATTTTAAAAAATTTTGTTGAACCCAACTGCGATTTTTCTGGATTATGTTAGGTTTTTTTGATAGAGGAGCTGCATTTGAGTAATTCTAGATGTAATTAAGGGGGTAGACACGGGTAATGCAGCGCGCTGTATACCGACACAATCTGGCCCGAAACATGGGTTTAGTAGAATACATTGTTTGTCCTTATATGAGCGAATTTTGGGCTGGGCGTGGTCTCATTCGAAAGAGAAAGGTTCAATGCAGCGCGCTCTGGTCATGGTTCGACGAGCTTGTGTTGATATCTAATAATATGAGTGTTCAAAGTAGAGCAAAATTCGACAAAATACACCCGCATGAATCCACGTATTTTTAGGTCACTAAAAGAGTTTTGTGACTCAAACGAGGACCAGAGCGCGCTGCACTGAACCTTCCTCTTTCGAACGAGACCTCGCCCAGCTCAAAATCTGCTCATATAAGGACAAACAATGTATTCTCGTGATTGCATACCCAAATACGAGTTCCGCCATATTGGCGATAATACAGAGCAAGTCACGTGACAAATTTAGTTGAGCTAGTGGACATGAGATGGCGCCTACTCGGGAGGACTGCCAACGTGGAATCATAGTAAAACTGAAGCGTTAGCTGGATACACAAGCCACAGTAAAAGCGTGATGCAGTCATTGCATGCATTTTCGGGCGACTTTAGGTTAGGTTATATGCATTTTAGGCATACATTGACTAGGAACTGCTGGGAATTGTCTGCATTTACTAAATTAACGGTTTTACCGTAACACATACATCACCGGTGCCGAATATATTTTATAATTATATGGCCACATTATTTCAAATAAAAAAAGAGATTGGAATTTTTTAATATCACTGGAAGTAGTGATTTACTGATATCATATTTTCAGAATGTGGAAGTTACAGCAATTATTTGCAATTATTGCTTTTATTATTATTATTCTTCTGACTATTGTATATAACATATAACAAGGAAAAGTCTCCAAATCGGTCAACAGTTGACTCTTTGATTTTTTTGGTAATTCTTTATGCTCCTATGCAGAGATGGGCATTATTTAATTAAAAGAAGATACTTCCGAATGGCCCCAGTGGCAGATCTACACGAGGTTTGGGGGGAGGGTGTGTGTACCCTAAATCTAAAATTCTGTTTAGCTTCGGGTATTTATTAGTTTCCTTTGTTTATTCGAAGGCCTTTCATCTTTGGCTTCGAATAATTTTTCATCTTTCATTATATCTTTATCCTAAGGTCGTATTCAAATATATTGGCCGATCGATTCGTTTTCGTGAACAGCGATCGAGTAGAAATCAGCCATCACCATCTGACGATCGTGGATTTGTCAGTTGGAGTTCCCTAGCCACCGCAGGGTATGGTGGGGTAACGGGAATGCTGCTCGGGCCTGTCTGAACGTAGCCGTGTGGCTGTTATTTATTCTTATTGTCAGCGTAGTACATATGTAGTTGTGTGCGTCACGAAGTTATACGTAGACCAATACGAGATGAAGCTATCGAGAAAGAATCAATGTTCTGACCAATAAAGCTCCCTGATTTTTTTCGGAGCTAAGGCCTCAGGTACACCTATTCTGATGCGTGTATTTCTACGCTGCAGCTCGGTATGGCCTATACATGACAGAAGCTTGGCGCTATCCCCACCACTTCTGGCTCACTCGTGTTCTGCGATGACGAGAGAACACGCGTTACGAATAGGAGTGTACGGATCGTCCCGCGGCTCGGATTCTCGGCCCTCGGAACGGGTCGGAAAATTTCGGGCGGGATCGGGCGGGGTCCCGATACTTTCGTATTGCTCGAGATCCAGACGGTTTCAGGATCCCGAGACTCGATTCGGGCTACAAGCATGGCCGCCATGAGCGGGCAATTTGATTTCAGGTCGGCTTGGCAAAACTCGGACACGATCGGCTCGAAAGCCAGCTATTACGAGGGGAGCGAGACGGAAAGAATTATGTATATCATTTATATCGATACCAGAGTGATAAGTTTTTACTTTCTGTCTCCTGTTGAATCATAATTTGTATCTTATTATTTATTTACATATATATGTATTTTCATTGCTACCAAATAGTCTGTGAATACTGAATACGTGCATATACGTACTTAAATAAATACCATGTTCAGAACTTGGGAAGAAGACTATTTTTATATCGACAATATTTTAAAATTTGAATAAAATATACTTCATACTTAGTACTTTATGTAAAGGGAATGTATAGGGTATTATCTTTTTCCGGATAGGTTCAGATTTAAAATAGAAAACGTACGAACTATAAGCATACAAAAAGAAATATTTCCTAGATGTTTCATAATAACAACAATATACAGGAGGCGAATATTTTATTATTTTAAATTAACGTGTAAGAAACATAATTTTTCTATGTTCTCAGGTAATAATTTTAATCTATTACTGGTAACGATATCGTCCGATCGCGTCCGAATTTTGCCGAGCCGACATGAAATCAAATTGGCCGCTCATGGCGGCTATGCTTGTAGCCTGAATCGAGTCTCGGGGTCCTGAAACTGTCGGGATCTCGAGCAATACGAAAGTATCGGGATCCCGCCCGATCCCGCCCGAAAGTTGCCGGCCCGACCCGAGCCCGAAAAATCGGGTACCCGCACACCCCTAGTTACAAAACTCACCGGCCAATAAATCTGAATACGATCTTAGAAGTTCGAATAACAGACGAGAACCTTTGTGTCCCGAGCCGCGCGAGATCGCCGTGCTCGGCGATGTGTCATCGATTCTAAAGAAACAGAATTTGTTTATTTTTCATCGTATCAATATGAAAGTGCCACAAATGGATTCCTGGCATTCTCCCGATTAAATTGACCGAAAATAATTTAAATCGGACTATTATTAAGAAAACGGGCTTTCAATTCTGCAAACAATTTTTCACGTAATTTCCTTAATTTTGGGCCGAATTATATCATTTTTGGGGCCAATTTGATCGAGAAAACATGAGGAATCGACTGACGCCACTTTCGCAAAGATCTGATTAGAAATGCAGACCTGCAGATTTGTCACTGCTTAGCGCGCAACATTGTATGGCCCCGCTGGTTTCGAGCGCTGAAGCCCACGAAACTCAGCGAGTCGCATGATTGCCAGCGAGAAGGACAAGAGGGGACTTTCCATGGCGAAGGAAAATCAGCCTTCTACAGAACTCAAATCGAGAAAGACTTTGCTAACAAACTTTATATTCACGTCAAATAAATACTTTAATTGTAAAATGTAGACGACGAACTATTGTTGAATTTCGCCAGTTCTTACATATGCCCCACTGGGTTCGGAATTCCTGATCCCAGAGTTTCAAGCATTTACCAATTGAAATGTTGCTTCAAGTCATCGGGCAATTGCATTGTTTCTTCTCGTACATATGTATATCTGTTCGCGAGTAGGTGTCATGAATGACGCGACTTTTGTTTCCCAAATAAATTCACCCCTATCAGGGCCCTCGCTCGAACCGCTTGACACGGACACCGAACGATGTGAACCGAGTGCGAGTGAAATAGCGCAGCAGCGGTACACCCTCGGTCGACGGCGACTTCAGTCATCCAGTACAGAATTCGAAATGTTCAAAATTTCTCATTACACCTTGATGAGAGTGTTACCATTCATGGATTGTTGGTGAGTCAAGACACGAACCAATTTAGTCTATTTTTTCTTATGAATACATGATTAGAACACACTCTACGTTCAATAAAAATTCATTTTCATCGGGAAATCCTAAAAAATTCATCAGTAATACTTTCATCAATACTTATGAAAAACACGAACATTTTATTTTTCTGTACTGGCTATTTTATCTAGTTCGTCGGTTTTATTGTTCTCGGCTGTCAACGGGCGGTCTACTAGGACCCGAAGGTCCACGCTCGCAACGAGAAAGCAAAGCAGTGGGGTGGGTAGGTCTTTCCCGATAAACTGAGCCCAAAGGCTTCTCAACAATTGAAACATTGGAAGGCTGTACATATTCTTTCTGATGCTTTCGGCGATATGCGCAACCATTTGTATGCCCGGTTTCATGTCTAACAAGTCAGGCGATTTTGTTTGCGATAGCCATGTATAAAGACAGTCCTGTAACGTTCACTACATCTTCAATTATAAAACTGCAAATATGTTATTTTACACATGTGTCTCGCTGAGTTTCGTCGGCTTCGACGCTTGAAACCAGCGGGGCCATACAATGTTGCGCACTAAGCACTGATGAATCTGAAGTTTTGCAATTTCTAATCAGATCTTTGCGATCGTGGCGTCAATCGATTCCTTATACTTTCTCAATCAAATTGGCCCCAAAAATGATACAACTCAAACCATAATTAAGGAAATTACGTGAAAAATTTGTTTGCAGAATTGAAAGCCCGTTTCGTTAAAAATAGTCCGATTTAAATAATTTTTTCATAAAAAAAATGCGCAGGCTGGATGCGCGTGATTATTACGTGGCTCTCTCCATAGACATATATAGACGGATCAGAAGATGGGACTATCGGCGTGGGGAAGGAAGGCTTGGAGGGGTAAAGGCATAGGTTCAGATACAGGCACGTCGGTTAGCTTCGGATGCATTCGACATGCATAACCACAGCGTTATCCGATTTACTCGTATCGCTCCTCTTACCGCGAACCTTGCCACCCCCCTCACCTTACGCTCCGCCGTCTATATATGTCTATGGTCCCCTCCTCGAAGTGACAGAAAATATAACCTATGTATACGCTATATGACAATAAATGTTGAGCGGCCATTTCGTTCTTTTGCGCTACATTTTTGAACTTTTTATCATCCTTCCGAAACAGTATTATTACGTCGCAACAGTATCTTTAGGAAATCGGGTCTAGCATATAGGTTATATTTTCTGTCACTTCGAGGACAGAAAATCCGGTCCTCCAAGTGACAGAAAATATAACCTGTATGTTATACCCGATTTCCTAAAGACACTGTTGCGGCGTAATAATAATGTTTGGGAAGGATGTTCACAAATGTAGCGCAATAGAACGAAATAACCGCTAAACATTTATTGTCATATAGCATATACATAGGTTATATTTTCTGTCACTTCGAGGAGGCACTACATAATCATCACGCGTTGGATTCAACGTCAAACACAATTTTATATATGTTTGTTCATTACTGCTTTCTGCATAGGATGTGTATTTCATGTTCTGTTTCATTGTTTTGCTAATTAAAAAATGTCTATCCTAACAAACTTCATTTTCTGGGGACATGCTGTCGTGTATTTTTCCTTTTCACTTATAATTCCTTACTACCAACGTAGAATATTCTAGCATAAGCACATTTCAAGTAAATGTACAATGAATTTTCTACGTTTCCAGTACCAGCAGACTTTCTGTTTAAATTTTTACAACTTCAACGCAACAGCTGACAATTTCTTTCCACATTCAAAATAAAATATGGAAATACCAAACAGCTCCCTCTCGCGTGCACAGGCAGCCGCGTATCTATGGGTATTACCATTTCTGTGCAGAAAAAATCTGCTGTAATATCGACCGACCAAATCGGCCAGGTCACGTGCCGTGTCTACCCCCTTAACTTCGAATTTTTGGATTTTTGTACAGATTTTGTCAAATTTTAAAAAATTTTGTTCAAACCAACTTCGATTTTTATGGATTATGTTAGGTTTTTTGGATAGAGGAGCTGCATTTGAGTAATTTTAGTTGAAAATAACTTCGAATTTTTGGATTTTTGTACAGATTTTTGTCAAATTTTAAAAAATTTTGTTGAAATCAACTTCGATTTTTCTGGAATATGTTAGGTTTTTTTGATAGAGGAGCTGCATTTGAGTAATTTTATTTGAAATTATCTTCGAATTTTTGGATGTTTGTACAGATTTTTTCCAAATTATAAAAAATTTTGTTGAAACCAACTTCGATTTTTCTGGATTATGTTAGGTTTTTTTGATAGAGGGCTGCATTTGAGTAATTTTAGTTGAAATTAACTTCGAATTTTTTGATTTTTGTGCAGATTTTTGCCAAATTTATAAAAAATTTTGTTGAAACCAACTTCGATTTTTCTGGATTATATTAGGTTTTTTGGATAGAGGAGCTGCATTTGAGTAATTTTAGTTGAAAATAACTTCGAATTTTTGGATTTTTGTACAGATTTTTGTCAAATTTTAAAAAATTTTGTTGAAACCAACTTCGATTACTCTGGATTACGTTAGGTTTCTTTGGTAGCGGAGCTGCATTTGAGTAATTTTAGTTGAAATTATCTTCGAATTTTTGGATTTTTGTACAGATTTTTGTCAAATTTTATAAAGTTTTGTTGAACCCAACTTCGATTTTTCTGGATTATGTTAGGTTTTTTTGATAGAGGAGCTGCATTTGAGTAATTTTAGTTGAAAATAATTTGGAATTTTTGGATTTTTGTACAGATTTTGTCAAATTATAAAAAATTGTGTTGAAACCAACTTCGATTTTTCTGGATTACGTTAGGTTTTTTTGATAGAGGAGCTGCATTTGAGTAATTTTAGTTGAAATTAACTTCGAATTTTGGGATTTTTGAACTGTTTGTCAAATTTTAAAAAATTTTGTTGAAACCAACTTCGATTTTTTTGGATTATGTTAGGTTTTTTTTATAGAGGAGCTGCATTTGAGTAATTCTAGTTGCAATTAATTTCGAAATTTTGGATTTTTGTACAGATGTTGGTCAAATTTTAAAAAATTTTGTTGAAACCAACTTCGATTTTTCTGGATTACGTTAGGTTTTTTTGATAGAGGAGCTGCATTTGAGTAATTTTAGTTGTAATTAACTTCGAATTTTTGGATTTATGTTCAGATTTTTGTCAAATTTTAAAAAATTTTGTTGAACCCAACTTCGATTTTTCTGGATTATGTTAGGTTTTTTTTATAGAGGAGCTGCATTTGAGTAATTTTAGTTGAAAATAACTTCGAATTTTTGGATTTTTGTACAGATTTTTGTCAAATTTTAAAAAATTTTGTTTAAACCTACTTCGATTTTTCTGGATTATGTAAAGATTTTTTGATAGAGGAGCTGCATTTGAGTAATTTTAGTTGAAAATAACTTCGAATTTTTGGATTTTTGTAAAGATTTTTGTCAAATTTTATAAAATTTTGTTGAACCCAACTTCGATTTTTCTGGATTATGTTAGGTTTTTTTATAGAGGAGCTGCATTTGAGTAATTCTAGTTGCAATTAACTTCGAAATTTTGGATTTTTGTACAGATGTTGGTCAAATTTTAAAAAATTTTGTTGAAACCAACTTCGATTTTTCTGGATTACGTTAGGTTTTTTTGATAGAGGAGCTGCATTTGAGTAATTTTTGTTGTAATTAACTTCGAATTTTTGGATTTTTGTGCAGATTTTTGTCAAATTTTAAAAAATTTTGTTGAAACCAACTTCGATTTTTCCGGAATATTTTAGGTTTTTTGGATAGAGGAGCTGCATTTGAGTAATTTTAGTTGCAATTAACTTCGAATTTTTGGATTTTTGTACAGATGTTGGTCAAATTTTAAAAAATTTTGTTGAAACCAACTTCGATTTTTCTGGATTATGTTAGGTTTTTTTGATAGAGGAGCTGCATTTGAGTAATTTTAGTTGTAATTAACTTCGAATTTTGTGATTTTTGTACAGATTTTTGTCAAATTTTAAAAAATTTTGTTTAAACCTACTTCGATTTTTCTGGATTATGTAAAGTTTTTTTGATAGAGGAGCTGCATTTGAGTAATTTTAGTTGAAAATAACTTCGAATTTTTGGATTTTTGTGCAGATTTTTGTCAAATTTTATAAAATTTTGTTGAACCCAACTTCGATTTTTCTGGACTATGTTAGGTTTTTATGATAGAGGAGCTGCATTTGAGTAATTCTAGTTGAAAATAACTTCGAATTTTTGGATCTTTGTACAGATTTTTGTCAAATTTTAAAAAATTTTGATGAAACCAACTTCGATTTTTCTGGATTAGGTTAGGTTTTTTTTGATAGAGGAGCTGCATTTGAGTAATTCTAGTTGAAATTATCTTCGAATTTCTGGATTTATGTTCAGATATTTGTCAAATTTTAAAAAATTTTGTTGAACCCAACTTCGATTTTTCTGGATTATGTTAGGTTTTTTTTATAGAGCAGCTGCATTTGAGTAATTTTAGTTGAAAATAACTTCGAATTTTTGGATTTTTGTACAGATTTTTGTCAAATTTTAAAAAATTTTGTTTAAACCTACTTCGATTTTTCTGGATTATGTAAAGTTTTTTTGATAGAGGAGCTGCATTTGAGTAATTTTAGTTGAAAATAACTTCGAATTTTTGGATTTTTGTAAAGATTTTTGTCAAATTTTATAAAATTTTGTTGAACCCAACTTCGATTTTCCTGGATTATGTTAGGTTTTTTTTATAGAGGAGCTGCATTTGAGTAATTCTAGTTGCAATTAACTTCGAATTTTTGGATTTTTGTACAGATGTTGGTCAAATTTTAAAAAATTTTGTTGAAACCAACTTCGATTTTTCTGGATTATGTTAGGTTTTTTTGATAGAGGAGCTGCATTTGAGTAATTCTAGTTGAAATTATCTTCGAATTTTTGGATTTTTGTACAGATTTTTGTCAAATTTTAAAAAATTTTGTTTAAACCTACTTCGATTTTTCTGGATTATGTAAAGTTTTTTTGATAGAGGAGCTGCATTTGAGTAATTTTAGTTGAAAATAACTTCGAATTTTTGGATTTTTGTGCAGTTTTTTGTCAAATTTTATAAAATTTTGTTGAACCCAACTTCGATTTTTCTGGACTATGTTAGGTTTTTATGATAGAGGAGCTGCATTTGAGTAATTTTAGTTGAAATTAACTTCGAATTTTGGGATTTTTGAACTGATGTTTGTCAAATTTTAAAAAATTTTGTTGAAATCAACTTCGATTTTTCTGGATTATGTTAGGTTTTTTTGATAGAGGAGCTGCATTTGAGTAATTTTAGTTGAAATTAACTTCGAATTTTGGGATTTTTGAACTGTTTGTCAAATTTTAAAAAATTTTGTTGAAACCAACTTCGATTTTTCTGGATTATGTTAGGTTTTTTTGATAGAGGAGCTGCATTTGAGTAATTCTAGTTGAAAATAACATCGAATTTTTGGATTTTTGTACAGATTTTTGTCGAATTTTAAAAAATTTTGTTGAAACCAATTTCGATTTTTCTGGATTATGTAAAGTTTTTTTGTTAGAGGAGCTGCATTTGAGTAATTTTAGTTGAAAATAATTTCGAATTTTTGGATTTTTGTACAGATTTTGTCAAATTATAAAAAATTGTGTTGAAACCAACTTCGATTTTTCTGGATTACGTTAGGTTTTTTTGATAGAGGAGCTGCATTTGAGTAATTTTAGTTGAAAATAACATCGAATTTTTGGATTTTTGTACAGATTTTTGTCGAATTTTAAAAAATTTTGTTGAAACCAACTTCGATTTTTCTGGATTATGTAAAGTTTTTTTGTTAGAGGAGCTGCATTTGAGTAATTTTAGTTGAAAATAATTTCGAATTTTTGGATTTTTGTACAGATTTTGTCAAATTATAAAAAATTGTGTTGAAACCAACTTCGATTTTTCTGGATTACGTTAGGTTTTTTTGATAGAGGAGCTGCATTTGAGTAATTTTAGTTGAAATTAACTTGGAATTTTGGGATTTTTGAACTGTTTGTCAAATTTTAAAAAATTTTGTTGAAACCAACTTCGATTTTTCTGGATTATGTTAGGTTTTTTTGATAGAGGAGCTGCATTTGAGTAATTTTAGTTGAAAATAATTTCGAATTTTTGGATTTTTGTACAGATTTTGTCAAATTATAAAAAATTGTGTTGAAACCAACTTCGATTTTTCTGGATTACGTTAGGTTTTTTTGATAGAGGAGCTGCATTTGAGTAATTTTAGTTGAAATTAACTTGGAATTTTGGGATTTTTGAACTGTTTGTCAAATTTTAAAAAATTTTGTTGAAACCAACTTCGATTTTTCTGGATTATGTTAGGTTTTTTTGATAGAGGAGCTGCATTTGAGTAATTCTAGTTGAAATTAACTTCGATTTTTTGGATTTTTGTACAGATTTTTGTCAAATTTTAAAAAATTTTGTTGAAACCAACTTCGATTTTTCTGGATTATGTAAAGTTTTTTTGGTAGAGGAGCTGCATTTGAGTAATTTTAGTTGAAATTAACTTCGAATTTTAGGATTTTTGTACAGATTTTTGTCAAATTTTAAAAAATTTTGTTGAAACCAACTTCGATTTTTCTGGATTATGTAAAGTTTTTTTGTTAGAGGAGCTGCATTTGAGTAATTTTAGTTGAAAACAACTTCGAATTTTAGGATTTTTGTACAGATTTTTGTCAAATTTTAAAAAATTTTGTTGAAACCAACTTCGATTTTTCTGGAATGTGTTAGGTTTTTATGATAGAGGAGCTGCATTTGAGTAATTTTAGTTGAAATTAACTTCGAATTTTGGGATTTTTGAACTGATGTTTGTCAAATTTTAAAAAATTTTGTTGAAATCAACTTCGATTTTTCTGGATTATGTTAGGTTTTTTTGATAGAGGAGCTGCATTTGAGTAATTTTAGTTGAAATTAACTTCGAATTTTGGGATTTTTGAACTGTTTGTCAAATTTTAAAAAATTTTGTTGAAACCAACTTCGATTTTTCTGGATTATGTTAGGTTTTTTTGATAGAGGAGCTGCATTTGAGTAATTCTAGTTGAAAATAACATCGAATTTTTGGATTTTTGTACAGATTTTTGTCGAATTTTAAAAAATTTTGTTGAAACCAACTTCGATTTTTCTGGATTATGTAAAGTTTTTTTGTTAGAGGAGCTGCATTTGAGTAATTTTAGTTGAAAATAATTTCGAATTTTTGGATTTTTGTACAGATTTTGTCAAATTATAAAAAATTGTGTTGAAACCAACTTCGATTTTTCTGGATTACGTTAGGTTTTTTTGATAGAGGAGCTGCATTTGAGTAATTTTAGTTGAAATTAACTTGGAATTTTGGGATTTTTGAACTGTTTGTCAAATTTTAAAAAATTTTGTTGAAACCAACTTCGATTTTTCTGGATTATGTTAGGTTTTTTTGATAGAGGAGCTGCATTTGAGTAATTTTAGTTGAAAATAATTTCGAATTTTTGGATTTTTGTACAGATTTTGTCAAATTATAAAAAATTGTGTTGAAACCAACTTCGATTTTTCTGGATTACGTTAGGTTTTTTTGATAGAGGAGCTGCATTTGAGTAATTTTAGTTGAAATTAACTTGGAATTTTGGGATTTTTGAACTGTTTGTCAAATTTTAAAAAATTTTGTTGAAACCAACTTCGATTTTTCTGGATTATGTTAGGTTTTTTTGATAGAGGAGCTGCATTTGAGTAATTCTAGTTGAAATTAACTTCGATTTTTTGGATTTTTGTACAGATTTTTGTCAAATTTTAAAAAATTTTGTTGAAACCAACTTCGATTTTTCTGGATTATGTAAAGTTTTTTTGGTAGAGGAGCTGCATTTGAGTAATTTTAGTTGAAATTAACTTCGAATTTTAGGATTTTTGTACAGATTTTTGTCAAATTTTAAAAAATTTTGTTGAAACCAACTTCGATTTTTCTGGATTATGTAAAGTTTTTTTGTTAGAGGAGCTGCATTTGAGTAATTTTAGTTGAAAACAACTTCGAATTTTAGGATTTTTGTACAGATTTTTGTCAAATTTTAAAAAATTTTGTTGAAACCAACTTCGATTTTTCTGGAATGTGTTAGGTTTTTTTGATAGAGGAGCTGCATTTGAATAATTTTAGTTGAAATTAACTTCGAATTTTTGGATTTTTGTACACATTTTTGTGAAATTTTAAAAAATTTTATTGAAACCAACTTCGATTTTTCTGGATTATGTTAGGTTTTTTGGATAGAGGAGCTGCATTTGAGTAATACTAGTTGAAATTATCTTCGAATTTTTGGATTTTTGTACAGATTTTTGTCAAATTTTAAAAAATTTAGTTTAAACCTACTTCGATTTTTCTGGATTATGTAAAGTTTTTTTGTTAGAGGAGCTGCATTTGAGTAATTTTAGTTGAAATTATCTTCGAATTTTTGGATTTTTGTACAGATTTTTGTCAAATTTTAAAAAATTTTGTTGAAACCAACTTCGATTACTCTGGATTACGTTAGGTTTTTTTGGTAGCGGAGCTGCATTTGAGTAATTTTAGTTGAAATTAACTTCGAATTTTGGGATTTTTGTACAGATGTTTGTCAAATTTTAAAAAATTTTTGTTGAAACCAACTTCGATTTTTCTGGATTATGTAAAGTTTTTTTGATAGAGGACCTGCATTTGAGTAATTTTAGTTGAAAATAACTTCGAATTTGTGGATTTTTGTACAGATTTTTGTGAAATTTTAAAAAATTTTGTTGAAACCAACTTCGATTTTTCTGGATTATGTTAGGTTTTTTGGATAGAGGAGCTGCATTTGAGTAATTTTAGTTGTAATTAACTTCGAATTTTTGGATTTTTGTGCAGATTTTTGTCAAATTTTAAAAAATTTTGTTGAACCCAACTTCGACTTTTCTGGATTATTTTAGGTTTTTTGGATAGAGGAGCTGCATTTGAGTAATTTTAATTGTAATTAACTTCGAATTTTTGGATGTTTTTACAGATTTTTGCCAAATTATAAAAAATTGTGTTGAAACCAACTTCGATTTTTCTGGATTACGTTAGGTTTTTTTGATAGAGGAGCTGCATTTGAGTAATTTTAGTTGAAATTAACTTCGAATTTTTGGATTTTTGTACAGATATTTGTGAAATTTTATAAAATTTTGTTGAAACCAACTTCGATTTTTCTGGATTATGTTAGGTTTTTTGGATAGAGGAGCTGCATTTGAGTAATTTTAGTTGTAATTAACTTCGAATTTTTGGATTTTTGTGCAGATTTTTGTAAAATTTTATAAAATTTTGTTGAAACCAACTTCGATTTTTCAGGATTATGTTAGGTTTTTTTAATAGAGGAGCTGCATTTGAGTAATTTTAGTTGAAATTAACTTCGAATTTTTGGATTTTTGTGCAGATTTTTGTCAAATTTTAAAAAATTTTGTTGAAACCAACTTCGATTTTTCCGGAATATTTTAGGTTTTTTGGATAGAGGAGCTGCATTTGAGTAATTTTAGTTGCAATTAACTTCGAATTTTTGGATTTTTGTACAGATGTTGGTCAAATTTTAAAAAATTTTGTTGAAACCAACTTCGATTTTTCTGGATTATGTTAGGCTTTTTTGATAGAGGAGCTGCATTTGAGTAATTTTAGTTGTCATTAACTTCGAATTTTTGGATTTTTGTACAGATTTTTGTCAAATTTTAAAAAATTTTGTTTAAACCTACTTCGATTTTTCTGGATTATGTAAAGTTTTTTTGATAGAGGAGCTGCATTTGAGTAATTTTAGTTGAAAATAACTTCGAATTTTTGGATTTTTGTGCAGATTTTTGTCAAATTATATAAAATTTTGTTGAACCCAACTTCGATTTTTCTGGATTAGGTTAGGTTTTTTTTGATAGAGGAGCTGCATTTGAGTAATTCTAGTTGAAATTATCTTCGAATTTCTGGATTTATGTTCAGATATTTGTCAAATTTTAAAAAATTTTGTTGAACCCAACTTCGATTTTTCTGGATTATGTTAGGTTTTTTTTATAGAGCAGCTGCATTTGAGTAATTTTAGTTGAAAATAACTTCGAATTTTTGGATTTTTGTACAGATTTTTGTCAAATTTTAAAAAATTTTGTTTAAACCTACTTCGATTTTTCTGGATTATGTAAAGTTTTTTTGATAGAGGAGCTGCATTTGAGTAATTTTAGTTGAAAATAACTTCGAATTTTTGGATTTTTGTAAAGATTTTTGTCAAATTTTATAAAATTTTGTTGAACCCAACTTCGATTTTCCTGGATTATGTTAGGTTTTTTTTATAGAGGAGCTGCATTTGAGTAATTCTAGTTGCAATTAACTTCGAATTTTTGGATTTTTGTACAGATGTTGGTCAAATTTTAAAAAATTTTGTTGAAACCAACTTCGATTTTTCTGGATTATGTTAGGTTTTTTTGATAGAGGAGCTGCATTTGAGTAATTTTAGTTGAAATTATCTTCGAATTTTGGGATTTTTGAACTGATGTTTGTCAAATTTTAAAAAATTTTGTTGAAATCAACTTCGATTTTTCTGGATTATGTTAGGTTTTTTTGATAGAGGAGCTGCATTTGAGTAATTTTAGTTGAAATTAACTTCGAATTTTGGGATTTTTTAACTGTTTGTCAAATTTTAAAAAATTTTGTTGAAACCAACTTCGATTTTTCTGGATTATGTTAGGTTTTTTTGATAGAGGAGCTGCATTTGAGTAATTCTAGTTGAAAATAACATCGAATTTTTGGATTTTTGTACAGATTTTTGTCGAATTTTAAAAAATTTTGTTGAAACCAACTTCGATTTTTCTGGATTATGTAAAGTTTTTTTGTTAGAGGAGCTGCATTTGAGTAATTTTAGTTGAAAATAATTTCGAATTTTTGGATTTTTGTACAGATTTTGTCAAATTATAAAAAATTGTGTTGAAACCAACTTCGATTTTTCTGGATTACGTTAGGTTTTTTTGATAGAGGAGCTGCATTTGAGTAATTTTAGTTGAAATTAACTTGGAATTTTGGGATTTTTGAACTGTTTGTCAAATTTTAAAAAATTTTGTTGAAACCAACTTCGATTTTTCTGGATTATGTTAGGTTTTTTTGATAGAGGAGCTGCATTTGAGTAATTTTAGTTGAAAATAATTTCGAATTTTTGGATTTTTGTACAGATTTTGTCAAATTATAAAAAATTGTGTTGAAACCAACTTCGATTTTTCTGGATTACGTTAGGTTTTTTTGATAGAGGAGCTGCATTTGAGTAATTTTAGTTGAAATTAACTTGGAATTTTGGGATTTTTGAACTGTTTGTCAAATTTTAAAAAATTTTGTTGAAACCAACTTCGATTTTTCTGGATTATGTTAGGTTTTTTTGATAGAGGAGCTGCATTTGAGTAATTCTAGTTGAAATTAACTTCGATTTTTTGGATTTTTGTACAGATTTTTGTCAAATTTTAAAAAATTTTGTTGAAACCAACTTCGATTTTTCTGGATTATGTAAAGTTTTTTTGGTAGAGGAGCTGCATTTGAGTAATTTTAGTTGAAATTAACTTCGAATTTTAGGATTTTTGTACAGATTTTTGTCAAATTTTAAAAAATTTTGTTGAAACCAACTTCGATTTTTCTGGATTATGTAAAGTTTTTTTGTTAGAGGAGCTGCATTTGAGTAATTTTAGTTGAAAACAACTTCGAATTTTAGGATTTTTGTACAGATTTTTGTCAAATTTTAAAAAATTTTGTTGAAACCAACTTCGATTTTTCTGGAATGTGTTAGGTTTTTTTGATAGAGGAGCTGCATTTGAATAATTTTAGTTGAAATTAACTTCGAATTTTTGGATTTTTGTACACATTTTTGTGAAATTTTAAAAAATTTTATTGAAACCAACTTCGATTTTTCTGGATTATGTTAGGTTTTTTGGATAGAGGAGCTGCATTTGAGTAATTTTAGTTGTAATTAACTTCGAATTTTTGGATTTTTGTGCAGATTTTTGTCAAATTTTAAAAAATTTTGTTGAACCCAACTTCGACTTTTCTGGATTATTTTAGGTTTTTTGGATAGAGGAGCTGCATTTGAGTAATTTTAATTGTAATTAACTTCGAATTTTTGGATGTTTTTACAGATTTTTGCCAAATTATAAAAAATTGTGTTGAAACCAACTTCGATTTTTCTGGATTACGTTAGGTTTTTTTGATAGAGGAGCTGCATTTGAGTAATTTTAGTTGAAATTAACTTCGAATTTTTGGATTTTTGTACAGATATTTGTGAAATTTTATAAAATTTTGTTGAAACCAACTTCGATTTTTCTGGATTATGTTAGGTTTTTTGGATAGAGGAGCTGCATTTGAGTAATTTTAGTTGTAATTAACTTCGAATTTTTGGATTTTTGTGCAGATTTTTGTAAAATTTTATAAAATTTTGTTGAAACCAACTTCGATTTTTCCGGAATATTTTAGGTTTTTTGGATAGAGGAGCTGCATTTGAGTAATTTTAGTTGCAATTAACTTCGAATTTTTGGATTTTTGTACAGATGTTGGTCAAATTTTAAAAAATTTTGTTGAAACCAACTTCGATTTTTCTGGATTATGTTAGGCTTTTTTGATAGAGGAGCTGCATTTGAGTAATTTTAGTTGTAATTAACTTCGAATTTTTGGATTTTTGTACAGATTTTTGTCAAATTTTAAAAAATTTTGTTTAAACCTACTTCGATTTTTCTGGATTATGTAAAGTTTTTTTGATAGAGGAGCTGCATTTGAGTAATTTTAGTTGAAAATAACTTCGAATTTTTGGATTTTTGTGCAGATTTTTGTCAAATTTTATAAAATTTTGTTGAACCCAACTTCGATTTTTCTGGATTAGGTTAGGTTTTTTTTGATAGAGGAGCTGCATTTGAGTAATTCTAGTTGAAATTATCTTCGAATTTCTGGATTTATGTTCAGATTTTTGTCGAATTTTAAAAAATTTTGTTGAAACCAACTTCGATTTTTCTGGATTATGTAAAGTTTTTTTGTTAGAGGAGCTGCATTTGAGTAATTTTAGTTGAAAATAATTTCGAATTTTTGGATTTTTGTACAGATTTTGTCAAATTATAAAAAATTGTGTTGAAACCAACTTCGATTTTTCTGGATTACGTTAGGTTTTTTTGATAGAGGAGCTGCATTTGAGTAATTTTAGTTGAAATTAACTTGGAATTTTGGGATTTTTGAACTGTTTGTCAAATTTTAAAAAATTTTGTTGAAACCAACTTCGATTTTTCTGGATTATGTTAGGTTTTTTTGATAGAGGAGCTGCATTTGAGTAATTTTAGTTGAAAATAATTTCGAATTTTTGGATTTTTGTACAGATTTTGTCAAATTATAAAAAATTGTGTTGAAACCAACTTCGATTTTTCTGGATTACGTTAGGTTTTTTTGATAGAGGAGCTGCATTTGAGTAATTTTAGTTGAAATTAACTTGGAATTTTGGGATTTTTGAACTGTTTGTCAAATTTTAAAAAATTTTGTTGAAACCAACTTCGATTTTTCTGGATTATGTTAGGTTTTTTTGATAGAGGAGCTGCATTTGAGTAATTCTAGTTGAAATTAACTTCGATTTTTTGGATTTTTGTACAGATTTTTGTCAAATTTTAAAAAATTTTGTTGAAACCAACTTCGATTTTTCTGGATTATGTAAAGTTTTTTTGGTAGAGGAGCTGCATTTGAGTAATTTTAGTTGAAATTAACTTCGAATTTTAGGATTTTTGTACAGATTTTTGTCAAATTTTAAAAAATTTTGTTGAAACCAACTTCGATTTTTCTGGATTATGTAAAGTTTTTTTGTTAGAGGAGCTGCATTTGAGTAATTTTAGTTGAAAACAACTTCGAATTTTAGGATTTTTGTACAGATTTTTGTCAAATTTTAAAAAATTTTGTTGAAACCAACTTCGATTTTTCTGGAATGTGTTAGGTTTTTTTGATAGAGGAGCTGCATTTGAATAATTTTAGTTGAAATTAACTTCGAATTTTTGGATTTTTGTACACATTTTTGTGAAATTTTAAAAAATTTTATTGAAACCAACTTCGATTTTTCTGGATTATGTTAGGTTTTTTGGATAGAGGAGCTGCATTTGAGTAATTTTAGTTGTAATTAACTTCGAATTTTTGGATTTTTGTGCAGATTTTTGTCAAATTTTAAAAAATTTTGTTGAACCCAACTTCGACTTTTCTGGATTATTTTAGGTTTTTTGGATAGAGGAGCTGCATTTGAGTAATTTTAATTGTAATTAACTTCGAATTTTTGGATGTTTTTACAGATTTTTGCCAAATTATAAAAAATTGTGTTGAAACCAACTTCGATTTTTCTGGATTACGTTAGGTTTTTTTGATAGAGGAGCTGCATTTGAGTAATTTTAGTTGAAATTAACTTCGAATTTTTGGATTTTTGTACAGATATTTGTGAAATTTTATAAAATTTTGTTGAAACCAACTTCGATTTTTCTGGATTATGTTAGGTTTTTTGGATAGAGGAGCTGCATTTGAGTAATTTTAGTTGTAATTAACTTCGAATTTTTGGATTTTTGTGCAGATTTTTGTAAAATTTTATAAAATTTTGTTGAAACCAACTTCGATTTTTCCGGAATATTTTAGGTTTTTTGGATAGAGGAGCTGCATTTGAGTAATTTTAGTTGCAATTAACTTCGAATTTTTGGATTTTTGTACAGATGTTGGTCAAATTTTAAAAAATTTTGTTGAAACCAACTTCGATTTTTCTGGATTATGTTAGGCTTTTTTGATAGAGGAGCTGCATTTGAGTAATTTTAGTTGTAATTAACTTCGAATTTTTGGATTTTTGTACAGATTTTTGTCAAATTTTAAAAAATTTTGTTTAAACCTACTTCGATTTTTCTGGATTATGTAAAGTTTTTTTGATAGAGGAGCTGCATTTGAGTAATTTTAGTTGAAAATAACTTCGAATTTTTGGATTTTTGTGCAGATTTTTGTCAAATTTTATAAAATTTTGTTGAACCCAACTTCGATTTTTCTGGATTAGGTTAGGTTTTTTTTGATAGAGGAGCTGCATTTGAGTAATTCTAGTTGAAATTATCTTCGAATTTCTGGATTTATGTTCAGATATTTGTCAAATTTTAAAAAATTTTGTTGAACCCAACTTCGATTTTTCTGGATTATGTTAGGTTTTTTTTATAGAGCAGCTGCATTTGAGTAATTTTAGTTGAAAATAACTTCGAATTTTTGGATTTTTGTACAGATTTTTGTCAAATTTTAAAAAATTTTGTTTAAACCTACTTCGATTTTTCTGGATTATGTAAAGTTTTTTTGATAGAGGAGCTGCATTTGAGTAATTTTAGTTGAAAATAACTTCGAATTTTTGGATTTTTGTAAAGATTTTTGTCAAATTTTATAAAATTTTGTTGAACCCAACTTCGATTTTCCTGGATTATGTTAGGTTTTTTTTATAGAGGAGCTGCATTTGAGTAATTCTAGTTGCAATTAACTTCGAATTTTTGGATTTTTGTACAGATGTTGGTCAAATTTTAAAAAATTTTGTTGAAACCAACTTCGATTTTTCTGGATTATGTTAGGTTTTTTTGATAGAGGAGCTGCATTTGAGTAATTCTAGTTGAAATTATCTTCGAATTTTTGGATTTTTGTACAGATTTTTGTCAAATTTTAAAAAATTTTGTTTAAACCTACTTCGATTTTTCTGGATTATGTAAAGTTTTTTTGATAGAGGAGCTGCATTTGAGTAATTTTAGTTGAAAATAACTTCGAATTTTTGGATTTTTGTGCAGATTTTTGTCAAAGTTTATAAAATTTTGTTGAACCCAACTTCGATTTTTCTGGACTATGTTAGGTTTTTATGATAGAGGAGCTGCATTTGAGTAATTTTAGTTGAAATTAACTTCGAATTTTGGGATTTTTGAACTGATGTTTGTCAAATTTTAAAAAATTTTGTTGAAATCAACTTCGATTTTTCTGGATTATGTTAGGTTTTTTTGATAGAGGAGCTGCATTTGAGTAATTTTAGTTGAAATTAACTTCGAATTTTGGGATTTTTGAACTGTTTGTCAAATTTTAAAAAATTTTGTTGAAACCAACTTCGATTTTTCTGGATTATGTTAGGTTTTTTTGATAGAGGAGCTGCATTTGAGTAATTCTAGTTGAAAATAACATCGAATTTTTGGATTTTTGTACAGATTTTTGTCGAATTTTAAAAAATTTTGTTGAAACCAACTTCGATTTTTCTGGATTATGTAAAGTTTTTTTGTTAGAGGAGCTGCATTTGAGTAATTTTAGTTGAAAATAATTTCGAATTTTTGGATTTTTGTACAGATTTTGTCAAATTATAAAAAATTGTGTTGAAACCAACTTCGATTTTTCTGGATTACGTTAGGTTTTTTTGATAGAGGAGCTGCATTTGAGTAATTTTAGTTGAAATTAACTTGGAATTTTGGGATTTTTGAACTGTTTGTCAAATTTTAAAAAATTTTGTTGAAACCAACTTCGATTTTTCTGGATTATGTTAGGTTTTTTTGATAGAGGAGCTGCATTTGAGTAATTTTAGTTGAAAATAATTTCGAATTTTTGGATTTTTGTACAGATTTTGTCAAATTATAAAAAATTGTGTTGAAACCAACTTCGATTTTTCTGGATTACGTTAGGTTTTTTTGATAGAGGAGCTGCATTTGAGTAATTTTAGTTGAAATTAACTTGGAATTTTGGGATTTTTGAACTGTTTGTCAAATTTTAAAAAATTTTGTTGAAACCAACTTCGATTTTTCTGGATTATGTTCGGTTTTTTTGATAGAGGAGCTGCATTTGAGTAATTCTAGTTGAAATTAACTTCGATTTTTTGGATTTTTGTACAGATTTTTGTCAAATTTTAAAAAATTTTGTTGAAACCAACTTCGATTTTTCTGGATTATGTAAAGTTTTTTTGGTAGAGGAGCTGCATTTGAGTAATTTTAGTTGAAATTAACTTCGAATTTTAGGATTTTTGTACAGATTTTTGTCAAATTTTAAAAAATTTTGTTGAAACCAACTTCGATTTTTCTGGATTATGTAAAGTTTTTTTGTTAGAGGAGCTGCATTTGAGTAATTTTAGTTGAAAACAACTTCGAATTTTAGGATTTTTGTACAGATTTTTGTCAAATTTTAAAAAATTTTGTTGAAACCAACTTCGATTTTTCTGGAATGTGTTAGGTTTTTTTGATAGAGGAGCTGCATTTGAATAATTTTAGTTGAAATTAACTTCGAATTTTTGGATTTTTGTACACATTTTTGTGAAATTTTAAAAAATTTTATTGAAACCAACTTCGATTTTTCTGGATTATGTTAGGTTTTTTGGATAGAGGAGCTGCATTTGAGTAATACTAGTTGAAATTATCTTCGAATTTTTGGATTTTTGTACAGATTTTTGTCAAATTTTAAAAAATTTAGTTTAAACCTACTTCGATTTTTCTGGATTATGTAAAGT